>OZ001257.1:36262606-36862606 GCA_963924015.1 Macrophya annulata | reverse complement strand
AATATATGGGATAATAATTATGTTGATATTACCGTACTTGAGCAATGATTCAACAGCTTGATGTTAATGATATTAAAGATTTAACTTAATCGTTAACAGTATAAGTCTTAACAGCGGCCTGAAGTGCCGCTAAAAAGTGAGAAGGGCGTTGAGCTCTTAGGACTCATACAACTGTTCTAGGGCTGCTTGGGTATCAAATTCACTGGTTCTGTTTTCGAGAATCGTATCTCGAAGTGCGCCAAGGAAGTCATAGGGTTTCCAGGTATACATCGATATTCTGACAAGTCTCCTCTACACGTGTAATGCGATCTCCCTTTTTTCGCATCAATGCAGATTTCTGTTTTCTATTTGTTTTTTTTTTTTTTTGTTTCTTGTTTCTTCAAATCTTCAAATTGGGGGTCATATTTTTTGGTTTCTTGATTCGAAATATCTACCAAAATACTCAGTGTGTGGAAACATTCTAGTACTTTTAATGCTCTGATAACAACCCACAAATATTTTTAAAAAATTTGGGAAAAAAAATAACCCCAACCTTTTAACCACCCGAAAGAATTCGATCAATGTACTATGGCAACAAAAACTGGAGCTTTAGTGGGACAGAATAATTTTCTTCGATACAATAACTCAGGGAAGTAATTTTAATTAGAGGCAGTAAGGCACCTAAGTTGTCCGTGAATGTCAGAAGAGACACTTTTTGAATTTATAAAAAAAAGAATCGTTGACAACGAACAGCTATCACGGACTCTGATCAACTATCAACCTTTTTTTTCTTTTTTTTTATTTCTTATTATTCTTTCAGGCACCTCTTTTGTGCTAAATGAACTTCTTTACGGTCGTTTCAGATAATATTTCATGAGAATTGACGGTCATTAATTATAATGGATAATTCCAGTTTAGCTTGTCAGTGTCTACCGTGACTCGCGATTAAGAATGCCAATAAGCAAAACACGTAGTCAATTTACGTTGAAGTGTGTAGAATTGATGATGAAAAATCTCTTAAATTTCATTTCTATAAATCATCAAATTATAAACGGTGAAAAAAAATTTTATGACCATTTTATTAGAACTATAAGCTGAGATAGTGTCAATTAGATTTTCAACTCTTATCAAGATTGCTAGAAAAAATAAGTATCTGAATAAAACTTATACTGAATGATTTATATTTTCAAAGGAAACGAGATTATCCGTTCGGAATTAAAACAAGCTAGTTTCCACTGGGATTCAATTGATGCTTTACCGATGCTATATACAAAACGAAGATAGATTCAAGGACCCGTTATATTATACTCTAACGTCCAACTGTTCTTTTCGTTTGTAAATCTTCCTCTTCAATTCGTTTGACACTCGCGCGGCTCGTTACTGCAGACCCAGAGTGCCGCCAAGGTAGGACTAATTATAGTAATCAATATACAAATCAGAACTTGACTCTCTTTTTTATAATACCCCATTTATATCCTCCTGGAAGCGTGTCCTAAGCGATAAGGGGTGAATATCACGTAGTTATTTATTAATCCAATTGTGAGTTAACCTCTTAAAATAAAAATTCGCAGGCCACGTGCGGGTTCTTTTTATTTGATCTGATTTTCAAAAAAAAAACATAATAATAATTACATAAAACGATTGTATCATTTCCCTTTGCTAAAAACATCTCTAATTTTGGTTGGAGATTTATCTATAAACGGTTGACCAATGTCTATATTTTTATTTTTAGATTGTATAACGTTTCAATTCAACTTTTTGCGAATCTTTCTTCCGGGCAACTCAGTGTATATTTAATGCCTGACAATAACCCGTAATTCGCATGATATCTACTTATAAATCTCCTTTGATGTAACAGAAACAATTTTTATTTATTTATTTATTTATTTAATTTTTTTATTTTTTAACGAATATTTTTTTCGGTTTCAGAAGACGTCATGTTCTGGTTCCCACTCTAGTCGTGATAAAAATCTGAACAGAATCTTGAGCGTGGGAAATTCCAGATTGATGAATATTTTTATCATTACAAGGGTTGTGATTCCTCCCTTTTCTCGATCAAATCCAAAACCGCTTTTTAACCTAGACTCGGAAAAACCTTTGAACGATCCGACTTTATTTTTCCTAGATACTTTGTAAGTGCACGTATAGTGGAGCCACAAAAATACCCTCTGACAATATCGTGTTACCGCTCAGAGAGCGTATAACAAACAGGGACCGAGGGCCGGCCGCACATATATTACCATAGGGCGTATAAATAGGCCCTTGGTCGCGCGCTCGCGCCTCGGAATACCAATTCCTTGGAGACCCTCCTCCGTTTCCACCTCCGCCATCATCGTCGACGGGCACTTGCCCCGGTGAGCCACCCTTCCCATGCTCACAGCTTTTGAGGCACGCAAGCTAAGTCGCGTTGAGCTTCCGTAATCCTTTGGTTTTATTATCACGCTCAGCCACCGCACCGTCCTTAAGATCTTTTCTCGAATCTGATACCCAGGATGTTATCGGCTTTCATTAGATGTATGAATTTTTTTTTTTTTTTTTATTGTTTTCATCTATTTTATTATTTTTTTTACTACATCTTCAAAGAATTCTAAAAGCGCAAGGATCAGTAATACATACATACCCTCAATTTCCGTTCAGAATTTTAGACGCAATCTTCTACGGTTCAAATAGTCGATTAGGAGAAAAGGCTGGGTCGGGTCAGCCACGCTTGATTAGTCCGACCTGACCGCTTTGCCACCACTTAACTGGCAGCTTTGCCTTTATGCAGACTATTGTCAGTGGATTTTCGTATTAATCGATCACTTATTAATTAGGACTATCCGATGTGTATCTAGTTTTATAAATTCGATTGATTTATATGAACATTTAGATTATCAGTAAGAATTCATCATGGAATTGCTGCGATTTGTATTTTATTTTTTGTTGTTTTAATATACAAAATAAGAAATTTTGTTTTATTCTTGGCTGATTAAAACTCCAGGGACTTCACGGCTTAAGAAATTTTTTGACAACGTATTTACTTTTAAAATAACATCCATTAAAGAAACTAAGAGAAAAAAAATAGAAAAAGAATGTCAGGGTAGCCCAGAGCTTTTTTGAATGGCTATAATACCCGGTGCTTCCGGTTCTCGCAGATATATTATGAGCTTCAATAAATGTTTACATCCGAAAGACGTTGACGTTGCTTCTATCTTGACGATTAAGTCTTGGTTAAAAGCATTAATGATGCAAAAAAGGGTCGTTAATACATTTAAAGTAACTACCCAGACTGAAGTTGTTACCACATCAGCTGAGCGAGATGAATTTAAAATAAGATTATTAGGTAAAGTAGATAAAGCAAACTTAATGGGCTAATAAAACGTACAGAGTCAAACCCAGGTTGACTGAAACTAGGAAACCTAACTTTAACCCATAACTAAACTGGAATGAAGTAGTCAGTAGGTGTACCTACCTCGAAAGTCTTTTTTCAGAATTTTCTCGGATTAGTCCACAGCAGGCATTTTAGTGCCCTAATAAAGTGGGCTTAGCAAGGGTTGAGTGGTAGTAGAAAAACTGAACGTTTCGTTTAGTTCGTTCGTTCGTTTGTTCGAGGACATAAATTTATCTGTTATTCGTCGGAAGTTAATCCAACAAGTAAAATACAGAGCAGTTTTTTTCCGTCGTAGATATATTCTGACCATCATCATCTCTGTGTCCCTGAAACAGTTTCATTCAGAAAAGTGTTTTTGCGCGGGAACTTGAACTTCCCACGGACAAAATTAAGCTCTGGCTTATTCAAGGTCTTTACTATCCTATTCTAGTCTCGGAGCTAAAAACGGGAGCGTGAACTAGCGAAACCACAACGACTGAGGAGCATAGCCGCTTGACTTTCGCATGCTGGTCTTACTGATATTATATGCAAATGCCTTTGGTTAACACGCAAATACTTCACAATTCTGCAACGATCCAGATTACGCGCACTTAACTATATATGGATGTCGTATTTAAACCTGGTGGGTATAGGGTATACCTTATACTGATAACTTCACGATACTCACACTTCACTCCAAACACATCTATATCTATATACGTCAGTTTATAAATCATGTTATATGTATGTAGGTATGTATGTACATACATACGTATGTACACGTATGTGTATATTTCGCAAGGCACCCTCGGTTTAACTTTGGTCTCGCGTGACCCATCTTCAACCTCCCTCACAAACCTCTGCACGTCACCGACGACTCCGAAACGTTAAATTATATATATATTCATTTATTCCGGCGTCATAGTCTGACAGTATTGCCTTATGTGCTTGCAGGGTATAAAATGGAATGTATTAGTGTCATTAATATTTTGATTTATGGCAGATTGGACGATTTTCTTCAATCAGTTGTCTGAATTTCAATAATTCATTTCCTAAATTCTTTTTTTCTTTTTTTTTTTTTATACTGAATAATTTACAGTTAGTATTTTTTTTCCCGCTCATAAGGCGACTTTCTTGTATCTCCTTCAGTCTACGGAAAAATAGATAAAATATTTTTGTACAACTGTACTTGAAAAGAATTTTTTTATTTTTTATTTTTTTCATTTTGTACAATTTTTTTGCAATATATTTACGGTACGTTAGTTGTTGGTTCCCGGTTCCCTGCGGCTGTTGGATAATATTTCATTAGATAATGGGAACATTAAGTTCTGCTCGACGTATCACGTAATGTGCGATATAATTTGCCAGTATTTCTTTTTATTGTTTGTCTCTGTCCATTTTGACGCCATTTTCGAACAGACTTGTTTTCTATACAGGGCTAATAGCTTGATTGTTTTTGTATCCAAAATTGGAATTTTTTTAATTTTTTTTTTCTTATTTTTCTCTTTCACGCGAATTAGCGCCATTATTTTTTTCATATTTGAAGGTATTAAACTCGCTAAACTCTTAATCAAGATATAAATTTTTAATTTGGTAATAGACCCCCCGTGTTTCCGAGTTACGTAGTGGGTCCCTTGAGGTTCAATCGCGTTCCACGAAACTACGTCCTTCTTTTGCCACAAGCCATATAGCTGGTTAGACACTCGTATTCACTAGTGTTGACTGAACGTGGCCATGAGAGCGAGGGCAGCGATCGTCTTGACAAAGCAGATAGTACAGAAGAGGTAAAAAAAAAAAAGAAAAAAAAACAATTTTATATAGAATAACCAGAGAAGAATGGTACGTCGTAAAAACGTCCATAAATGTTTTTCAACAGACTTGGCACGCGATATAACTGATCAAAATTAACTGCCTTGTAGATATCGATTAAAAGCTCACCTTGACACGTGTTAGTTCATTCCGATTATCTATACAAACTATAAAAATTGTACTGACATTGAACCTAATTTCCGGGTTTTTCATTACGTCCTATGATGCTCTATCTTACCGTGTTTCTTTTTCTGCAATGATGTATATATATACTGGAGAATTTTTTCCTGCGTATAAGAAACGCAGCAAAACTTGAGTAAGCTTCTTATTCCACCAACAAGCACGCGATCGTAAAGCTATATTGCCAGCAATACCCTCACCGAATAATATCGCGAATAAACGGAGCAAGTTTACTCCGGAATTTTATAAAAGTTTAAAATGTATCATTTTTTTCATGCCGTATCGTATTTCGTATTTTACTTTATGAAGGGAATCATGTGGATGCTAAATCATACTATAAAAGTATCTCTTTGAATTTTTGAACACTATACTCCCTCAAAAATATTGAAGTGGTATGTTGAAGTAATTTGGTTGGCTATACTATGAGCTACTCAATTATTTTGTCTAACCAGACTTCGTATCAAGTGTTTATTAAATAATTAGTGAGGATATTTTAACGTTTGATTTTCAAGAAGCGAGATCACCTTCAATTTATTTACGTTTCCATGAAAGCCTGAAAAATTTTTAGAATTATATACGCAAAAATTTTTGATGGACAGCTTAAATTTCATTGAAGCTCTAGATATATACGATAAAAGGCGAGAGCGATAAAAACTACGAAAAACAGTAGATAGGAATGAACCTTTCAAGCTCACTTACTAACGGATTAACGATCTTCAGAACCGATGAACCTTTTCAGGGTGGCAAATGGACCAACGAACAAAGCAACTCCACGCTTAAAAGCTGCGTGGGTGTATTCTATTTTGCGAGGATATCAATTTATCTCTTTCGGCTTGAAATTGACCGAAAGCGAAGACCCCGAGAGTCGGAAACAAAGAAAAAGAAAGAAAAGAAATTGTGGTACTATATTATGTCTATATTTATGTATTTATCGTACACCTACATCATCTAACCCCCTTTGAAAATATTAAAACAATAATAAAATCATGTCGATATATAAAAGATGGGCCCCCGACTGATGTGGTTATGAAATTTCGAAGTCAGGGACGATAATATACAAACGTCTCTACTATGGAGATATTCAAGAAATACCGATTCAATAGATGAATATGAACTCTGAGAGTAAGTGCCCGAACTATCGTGGACACTGCCCATAAGTATCGGAAAATATTGCATCAATACGTCCAACCATTCCGCTTAGCAAATATCTACTATCTTTTATAAATATCAGCATCCATTCAAAAGAACCTATTTAGTTATTCTTTAACCGTATCCTTCATCTTGGTTTGACTCAGATTTCATTTGCTTTGATGAGCTCAACAGTACGTATACACTTTTTTTTATTGAAGCGATATACAGATCGCTAAGACGTTATTATTGATATAGCGTTAGTCGTTAGGCACCTATACGATAAGCTTTAGAACGTCTCATTTAGGTGAGGCTGTGTTTATACGAAATTAATATTGAAAGGGAAAGTTTTGTTCGATTAACAAACCGTGGGTGTAAATAGGTACTCACGTAATTGTCTGTAATCGCGTTGGAATAGTTCCAGTTTTTGCCCTATTAAAGGTCATCCCATTCATGGGAACTCAAAATTACGATGTCACGATTTAGGACACGTTCATGGAAATTATCTAGATCCCACGCGATAGCAGAGACAATTCGTAATCGCGTTCTAAGTACGGATATCAATTTATACCTATGACCTTTAATATACCCCCGTGGTATTGTTCCCAAATAATCCATGCAATAATCGAGGTCTGATCGTTAAGAGCCCCAGAGGCGATTAGTCAATCTTGTCTAAACGACGGGCTGTGGTAACATTCGTTACCGTTTTCAATAAAAGTCCAATTTGTCACTTGAATACCATATTTTTAATGCCTTTGTGCTCGTATTTAATGGGGCAATTCTACGCTCATGCCTGTGGGAAATTAATAGCGTCGAAAAATTTTCAGTCCCAAAAAATAAAAGTCGTTAATAATAAATAATTTTGCAAATCTGATATAAATCAGAACGAAAGTTATGACTCAGTTTTTAATTTTATATTTTTATGTTTCAGTGTCGGCCCTCTACTTTCCTCAGTCAGACCTGTCCTTGAGGTTACCTTATCTTGCCCGTGGTGGAGGCAGATTGATTACAAATATTAGCTTGTTCACGGTCAGAGCACTTAGAAATGACTCTGTACCGTCTAAGGATTTGAGATACACAATCGCTTCTGCAGATGACGAATCAGTGTCATTAGATCCGATATCGGGAAACTTGACATTAGCTTTCGTACCCGCAAACGGTAAGTTTATTGAAATGTTAATATTGGCAGTTAACGATGTTAATTAATACAAAATGAAGACATGATATATAAACATTGATGAGTACCCTGTGTTCAGAAAATTACTGTTGCATCGTATAAATGCACTAAAATATTTGAAATGCATGAATTACCTGTTTCCTTTCAGGATCCTGAATTATACTACTTAGATTTTTTGTTTTACCACATTCTGCAATGATACATGAAACTAAATTCACGAACGATGTCTGACTTTTGTATTGAAGCAATTTACTATCATTAGACTATCTGCAGTATTATCTTTCACTCATTACTGTTAGTATTGTGTCAAATTATCGCATCATCTTGGTCGTTACAGAATTGTCAAAGGTCATCATAGTGCTGGCAAAAGCCCGTGGCCGAGTAGATGCTGGTCTGAAAATTACAGTTTATCCCATTCCTTTAGACGGCAAGAAAATAGACTGCGCTCCTTATATGAAGGTAATATATTTGCATTGATAAAATAAAAAATATTTTCATGTTCAATGTCGATGGTATAGTTCGCAGATTTTCATTTCATCTGATCGAAATGTTGTCTGGGTCACTTTTATAGATGATATTTTTACGATTGGTAGAGTCGTCCCATCCCGGTGCAGATAAAAGTGTAGTATAGGCATCTATATCATTTTAGTATATTGGCTTGGCATTTGGCTTTGACATTGAGTTTTATGATATCATGCGTCATTCTACGGGTTTTAAAAGTCAACGAATTCTGCTACGTATAAATTTGTATATATTTATAGAAACACTAGTATAATGTTAAGGAGGTAGGGTCGATTGCTTATTTTATATCGAACAGCTGATATACGGGAAGATGAATATTCTTGGGGATAAATTTTACTTCATAATATAACTCAAAAAATCGTATATATTTATTGATTACTTTTGCAGGATATGTGCTTTTGGAATACTTCAAAATACAGAATTTACGAAAACAAATCACCCACCATGCTTGGCTCTATCGGCCCAAGCATCTATAGCACAATATGTCCAGATTTTGAAGCTGGACGATACGAATTACTGAATGGTGAGTGTTGATAAGTCCTATACCTTATACTCGAAATTTTCAACAACAATTTTCAGAATCAAAATTCTTTAGCATGTCTAATTTGAAGTTTTTTTTTTTTTTTTCTACCTGATTGTGAATGCAAAACTTCCATCAGTCTCGTCTCTGTTGATATCAATGCTCAAAACAATTGTATAAATTGTCGGGTATACCTTCGTGTATCTACCTACGTAACGTGCCATGGGCACATTGTGGCAGTGGTGATCTAATATATCACACACAATTCAAATAACTTACGAAGCGAAATCAGCCATTTATTTTCACTAAATTTCAATTTAAATTTATTTTTCTGCGTGTCTGTAGGTAGCGGTTATTATTTACGTATAGAAATTGAAATGGTATCCTGCTGTTACGATAAATCAATATGAAGTTGATCGCAATAGCTTGAAATTTATCAAAAAATTGTCATTAATTGTATTGATGCTAAGAATTAAGAAAAAAAAAAAAACAATCAAACCATGAACGAATTTTTCCACATAATTATTGGCAGGCACGGAATATTTTCATTTGGTGGGAAACAGTCTCCATTCTAATTCCTCCCTGGATCGCGACACGTTTCCTAATAGTACGATTATTGGCTCGGGTCCCGGACCTCACATCGACCTTCGGGTACGTTGCGTCGTTTGGGAAGCGATGACGGGAGTTCAAAATACGTTCGAATCAACTTTAAGCGTTGACATTCTTGATGAGGACGACAACCCGCCGATAGCTCAATTAAACTCTGCAGATATCCACGAAGAGTTTATCGTGGTAAGTCATTTCACCGGATAGAAAATTATTTTCGTAAGTATAGTGTCTCGTGTATATTATATGTATATCGTTGATCGCTACAGGAAGTTGTAAAAAAGAGTCGAAAAATATCAGAATAGAGCTTAATCAGCAACGTATTGTGCAAATAATTAAACCATTGTTTAACTGAGGTGGTGTGTAGAAAAACTGACGGGAATGAAGGGTAGAGAGAACAGTGCGGTTTGTGAGAATGATAAAGGAGATCCTAACTGAAACGATGCAGCTGAGTCGAAGAGAGAAAGATTCAGATGCCTCAGGCTCATCCTGATTAAACCTCGACTCCTGCAGTCGGTTCTCGTAGCTTTCCTTCGGCTTGAAAGTGACAGTAGTCGGATGAGATTTTGGGAAAAGCGAAAGCTTTCATAGGTTTTAGGGGAAACACTGTTAGGGGTAGATTCGAAAATTATTCGGTTCCTCAATTCCTTCTTCTTTAACAGGGCGAAAGACTAGATAATCAAAACTTGCTGGTTCAGGACTTGGATACTTTGACTGTTAATCAATACAGAGTACGGTTATTGGGTGATGTTGACAATGCTCTTTACATCGCTTATGAAACTATGCTCGTTGATCATCCGTCTGTTATTCCCTACACGGCTATCTACACTAGTAAGTTAAACGACATCACATTTCACAATTTTGTATATCTTGAGGATTTCACACGTAAAATGTGACGCCTAATTCTGTTTCAGGAATCTATGCAAATATGACATTACTTCCGAGGTCACCGTACACAGTAGTGCTGCAAGTAACCGATGAGAGTTTGCTACCAGGACGCGGTGAAAAATCGGTAATTACATCCTACCCTGAAACTAATTTTTGTTTCTCTTTTTCTATCCTCTGGTTAAATTGTTGAACTTTTGTTATTCACGGTTACATAGTTCATAGTTCACTATAAGCAGTCTTTAGCTTTAACTGGGACCGGTTTACCGGAATGTGTTAGGCGTAATTTTGAATTTATGGTATATGGGCATGATTTTGTTAAATACTGTTACGGTGGAGTTTTCACAACATCGCGTGATACGTGGGCGAAAAATAACACCCACGTGAGTAATTAATAAGCCGCAAAAAATCAATGCCCTACCCAAGTGATTACGGAGAACCCGGTGTGCTAATTGTTTGATTAAAACTAACCGTTTCGAACTCTTCTTATGCAAAAAGAATGTCTATCATCATTCCAACGCTTACCGCACTTATGGTTCGAGATTACTTTGATAAGTATAGTAAGCGAGATACAGTAAACTGTACCAGATGATCAAATGTGTTAATTATTCGGCTTGAGTGATTAAAATTGCGGGTTATTCTTCATTTTTATTAGCATCCTACATTCGTCTGAAAATTTATCATATTTATGTGTCTGCAGACTGTGATCTGATCGTGAAAATTTTTTTTTACATACTTCACACGCTACTAGGTAAATTACTACAAAAGTTTCAGTATATAATATGATGGCGGTTTATGGTACATCCGGAAGGTTGGTGTCGTGATATTTTTTTCCGATCATATCTCGCCACGCAGCAATCTAGTGGGACGTAGGGTATTTTTTTTTTTGTTTTTTTTTTATTGTAGATTTTCCGCGTACCTTGTATTTGACAGGTACTAATGACATTTTGAATCCCCCCTCAAGTACCCCCATTGGCCACGAGCCATAGTTGTTGAACATTGGCCTGGCCACGACGTATCTCATAGATTCCTAGCTCGGAACATCGAATTGAACGTACAAGAGAATTGTGAAAATACGCTTTTCAACGATAATACGTTCAGATTAATCTTTCGCTGAACAATTACCACGGATATTAATTATCGAATTGCGACAAATTTCTCCTTAGATTTTACGAGCTGCTGTATGATTTTTTCTACCACAAATTGAAAGGTTTTATGTTTAATAACGGAATGAAGATTAGCAGGGGATTTAAAAAAATTTATATTGAATATTTACAGCAATGAAATTTCTTATAGGATACTTATTCGTTGATCAGGAATAAGTGGAATTGCAAATCCCAAAGCTGGGGTAAATCTTAGACGGTATCTGGCTAGTCGCCTGCAGAAAAACTGCGCAGAACGATATATGGGTACATAATGATATATCTTTACGGTACCATAGATAAGGTTCACTGCAGAATTGCCACGCGAAATTAATATAGAGATTTAGTAACCTTAACCTTTGTCTTTTTAGTTTATAGTACTTCAAAAATGAGTTATACGAGCAAGGAATAATAAAAAGCGTCAAATTCTACAGCAAGATCGAGGAATCTTTCTATTTCTTTTCCAAACTTGAGCGCTAGATTTTTTAGCACGATGCTTACTTCGTCTTGCCTCTATTTGCTCTAAAGTTCTCTCAAAAATACTAATTTTAAATATTTTTCTGGGTACGAAAATGAACTCTGATCTATACATCAGAAACCTATGGATTTGTGGTTAAACCTCGTAAATATTTGGCCACTCGAAGTTCTTATATGAGTAAAAAATGTTTGAACTTATTTCGGACTATTTAGCAAAGAGTATTTCACGTTCTCCAGGTGAACATCACATTAACATTCCAAGGACCAGCTCGCCATACGTTAACGTCAACGACAACGATCCCTGTGCAACAACCGATCTCGTTCTCTCAGGATATCCAAGTCGCCCGCGGTGCGTCGCAATATTCCCGCGTTACGTCGCCCTCCGTTAAGCCAGACGCCAATCTGCTCTTTACCCTTCAGGGTACAGAAGTCTTCAATATCACTCGTACCGGGGGTATTATATACGTGGCGAATACTACATTGCTTAAATCTTCACCATCTTCTATAAAGTGAGCGGTCTACGAACTTTAATTATAAAAATAACCGGAACTTTCACGAATTGAAACTAAATTATGAAAATTTCCAGAGTTAAAATAGAGTGGCGTTATCCGCGTGGCAACGTTTCGATGACTTTTTTGACTGTTCATGTCGTTAACGGATCAGCTTGCAATCGCACATCGGTGGGTTTACGGTCCTGTGCTAATGCCGAAACTAAGGAAAGCTGCGAGACTAGCTGTGGCGTGGGTAGCGGGACGTTGACGTAAGCAAAAAGCTCGTACCATTAATGATGAAAAATGACGTTAATTTTATATAAATATTTTTTCCGAGCTTCCTGAACTATACACATCAATTTTATAATCAGAAACGACGTTTTCATCCCCGAGTGCCTTTGGAGAAGCAATAATCTGAGCGACGTTAGTAAGTCCATGACTTCGCGATACGAAACATGTTCACCAACTCTTTCCTACTGTCCGGACCACGAGTGCGATGATTTGGAACAACTGGATCAACGTATTTGTCCTCAAGATTGTGCCATCGAATGTATGTTTGATTAAAATTTAATACAGCAAAATATTCAACGCAACTCATTATCAGTTTGTAATTTTTTTTTTTTTATATTACAGCGGACGTACGTTTTGCTGACATGAATAGTGGAGGACGTGGAATTTCTAGTGCAGTTAAAATGTGCATATGTAACGACATGTCGCAGTGCACATGCGGCTTGAGTGCGAGAGATTATTACCAGAAGGGAAGAGTGAAGAATGCCGCTGGATGGAACAACAGCAAGAATAGGAAAGATAGCAGACACAACACTGTTTCAAGTGCGCAAAAAAGTATGTTGGGAGGGTTACTATCATAAATTAAACTCTCGAAAACGATCTTCAACATTACTGTCATTAAACCTTGTGTATATTTCACCATAACTAGTGACGAGCTAAATACAGTTGAAAAAAAAAATTAAAAAGGCGAAATCAGAATCGCTGATCAAATTTATCAGATCTTATCAGTCATGACCATTAGCACCGGGGCGATAAAAGATCAATATTTATGACTGCAATTATCGCGAAATTCGAAAGACCAAGCACCGCTAAAGCCATTAACGTCAAAGCTAGAAGCTCTTGTTTTCAACGTTAAGCATTAATCTTTAGGTCTCGAATACCGATTACATCGCTGCGGTCTCTGTCGCAGTTATCGCGGATCGGGTTTACCTTTATCCACAAGAGTGAAAAATTGCTCAGTTCAAGGTCATCGCGATATTATACAACGATGAAAAATGAACACGGTTTATAAAGTTCGCGTGCCTATCCAGATGAAAAAAAAAAAAAAATTAAAAAAAACGATATAGTTATACGCCTAAGTTTAAACAGTAAAAAAAATTACTTCTTCTTTTCGTGTTTCAGTAGATTCTACCAGCTCTTGCGGACCCACATGTCTTGTAGGCGTCATCGGAGCCAGCCTATTTGTCCTGATCGTTGTCGCGGGGACATTCGTCACTTGGAGGTACAGGTAAGAATTTTTTAATTTTATTATTAAAGTTTTTTTTTCTTTTTTTTTTTCATTTTTGCCACGATTCAACTTGGGGATATAAATGTGGTAATATAACCTTGATCAAGATCGATTCACTCGAGAAAACTTCAAAATTTATTCTATCCAATAAGTCACTGTGATTGCATCTGGTGCTACAAACTTTCTAATAATTATGCTGTAACTTGTGATTAAATAATGAAGCCAAAGTCAGGGATCAATTCCTGTTTTATTTCACGACCTATCGAAATCCATCAAAAATCTGATACTATAACTGACATCCATCTATATTCCAATACGAATTTTATCGAAGATTAATTTTTAATGAAATCTGTAGATGAACAGCAATGAACAATTATAAGAAAAGAAAAGAATGGGTTTTCAAAAAATACGTAAGGTGCTTATAGTGTACGTATGATTAAGACTATTATTTCTCGCACGATGATAAAATGCTAAAAATTAATAATTTAAAGTGCAAAACTGAGAATTGGAACCGCGTACATAGAAGCTAAACCCTGCACGTCACAGACTAATATAGTCGCATTAAACTTGTTTGCGTTTTTTGTGTGCACAATGCTTGCATCAGCCATTGCAGCTGGCTGGTTTGAAAAGTATGTGTGAATACGTCTTCATACATCCAGGTATATGTATATGAATAGATGCAGGTGTGTGAAACGGTGAAATAGCGATAAGTTAATCTTATTTGGTACAAACGCGAATCCTACAGTCAAGGTAAACTTTACTGCGATAAATAAATGTAGTAGACGGATTGAAACTACATTTCTGTATACAAAGGAACGATCTTTTTTTTTTGAGGCTGTCATTTTAACAGCCTGAAAAATTGAAGCTTACAAAAGCCCTCGAATCACCGATTGATTACCTTTTATTTCTTTTCGATTTTTTAATAATGCCACGTTCGTTATCGCGATAGTCACGAAAGATTTTTCTTTGTATGTGGTTTAATCCATCACTGAAACTGATTTCTCTAACCCAACGCGTATTTCGCGAGTCAAAAATTCGAGTCGGATTTTAGTTTGTTCTGAATCGATAATGCTTAGCAAACCAGACCTATGCACGTTGCACGCACCGTTAAAGTGTAGGTAGTCTTTCACCCTCGCCCACGACCCCGAGGTAGAAAGATTCTTATCAGCAACACGTCGCTCTATCGATCTAACACAGCAAGGCTAGTGTAGAAGTTCAAGTAGACTCTGCCAATGAGAAACGAATCTTAAAACTGCGAGTTGAACCTTGAAAGTCTATTTCAATAAGCAATATAACAAGGCGCCGTGTACTAATCTTATCCAAAATTACAAAACTTTAAACTTATTCAAGTACTTGGTACACTCTTACCTCCAAAAGTTTCATACAGCGTATATTTTCTTTTTTAAGAACGAGACTCGCTATTGATAAATCTCGAATGTTTTCCCAATACTTTCAATACGTTTCGATTACCATTCTCCATATGGTACGTCACAATTTATATGAAGAATCATTCATATTATCGCAGGATAAATAATCCTGCAATTTGTTTTAAGACAAAACTGGATCCCTATGGGATATACAGTAAATTTTCTTACAATCGATATCAATTTATTGTTTACAGAATGGCGGTTAAAGGATCTCGTAGAGAGTGCAAACATGATGCTGACGGTGGCGTAGGTGGTCTAGGAATTTTACCTTCGGACTATGTGGACCGAGGAGACGGCCTTCTCATTGGCTTGGACTCTCTGACCACAGCAAATCGTACACTTTTACTGCCGAAATCCTGTCCGGTAAGTCTGCATAAATTAAAAGTATTTTATTCATTATTCCAGGGTATAGATTAGAATAATTAATACAAAAAAATTAAATAAAAAATCGGTCGTGGGATCTATCGCGAGGGTTAAATATTACTCGTGAATTTAAAATTAACGATGGATTCATGTTATAATTCCTTCGTGGGGTAGAATTTCACGTAGGAGATAAATTCGAATGGAACGAAGATAAAGAAACAAAGAAGAAAAAAAAAATATATATGTATAAAAAAATTGACTTTGAAGTTGAAGGAATTTTGTCACCGCGTGCACGCGGAAATCCTTTACTTCAAAGATATTCTGGGTACCAGAGTGCAGTTCAGGTCGTTTTAAACCTGGCCTGATTCACTTAGCTCTTTTTGTCTACAGCGACTTCTCCATGACGCTTTAATGCTGTGAACAGCGTAATCCAGATTAAATAACGTCGGTATAAGCCTACGGCTTTAGCAAAGGTTGCACTGTCTGTTAAAGAATACATACCGCGCTACCTTAAAGTCTACATGGATGTATCAGTTTTTATTTAAAATAAATTATTCAATTTATCGTAATCTACTGATGATGAATATGTATGTTACGTCCACGTGATGATGCGAGAGGTAAAACGTTCCTCAAACAATAATAAATTTTCATTATCCTTGAAATTGATTTTCTTTGGGTTCATTCCACGAAACTATAGCAATCAAGCTTTGGGGGGTAGTTGATCCATTTTAGGTCTCCGCGTGTCACTTCATCGCGTGACATATCGTTGCTGTATTATAATCAAACGCATTTCGCCCTTGAATAGGTATACTTATATTTAGGTATAAATAATACTATGATTTCGTAGAGATGCGAGAAGATATTTATGGAGTTTATTGATATCTATAAATCAGTGATCTTCATCCACTAAATTCCATTCAATGAGCTCCCTGCTTCTTGCATGTACCCTACACCTCTACTCCATTAGTCTCTTTCGCTCGACAATGAGATAAAACTGTATCGAATACCTTCTTTTCGCTTCACTACCCCGATACATATACATATACATAGGTACAGTTATATTCATTACATAGCACTGCACTTTTATCAGATCTTTAGACGACATAATTCATTGTCCAGACTTAAGCTTGGCTTTTCCTAAGAATATCCCGACTTATTTATAGGTCTCACTGCAGGTAGCCTGCATCACGACCATTTCTTATCGCCAGCAGCGAAACCACTGTTATAAATCCTCGTTTTCATTTCGAAAAACGATTAATTCGGGTATATTTGAAACGTTAAATTCGGGATATGATATAGAATATTTGGTTTTAAATAATTTTCATTATCAGAGATAAGATTAACTTATGATGTCGCAATGAAACTGTATGTAGAAACTGCTGATCTACCTTTAAAATCGTGCTTCTAACTCCTGTTGACATCGTATCTTCTATACAGTAATGAAAATTTTAAATTCAATATCTATGGAAATTTGACGACTGTTTTCACGGAAGGGTAAACAAATATGTTAAGAGAAGAGGAAAAAATAGTATAACTTCAGTCTCATCCACTCAGTTTCACGAAGTATACATATAACTATACCTATGACGCGTTACCTCATACCCAATGAAAATTTCCATCTATAACAAGAATCGAACTTTTATTCAGCCCGATCCGAAGTGGGAATTTCCACGTTGCCAGCTGACTATCGAACAAGTTCTTGGCGAGGGTGAATTTGGTCGTGTTCTACGAGCTCGTGCCATTGACATTGGTGGCTGGCCTGGCCCGACTACAGTCGCTGTTAAGACCCTTAAAGAGGGTGCTTGTGCCACTGAACTTGCTGATCTACTTTCTGAATATCAACTTCTGAAGGAAGCTCAACATCCGAATGTTATCAGGCTTTTAGGAGCCTGCACATCTCCGGGGGGACCTGTTTATCTGATCATCGAATTCGCCGAATTTGGATCTCTAAGGTTTGCATTGTATTTCGCACATATTCTACATCATTGAAATATCTGTGTGTGAAATATCTGTTTACGGTGCTTGAGCCACTATCAAGAACTGAATGAATATCTCGGATCATTAGAGCCCTAAAATATTCATACCTCGAACCCTTTCGCAGACTTGCATTTTATCCATGCAAATGAATAGGAATAGGTACTTCATTATTTTTAATGAAATTTCAAGAATATTACGTGTAACTTGTAGATGTATGGACATTACATTGTACATATATAAATATATATGTATATGTATAACAGTTCCATGAATTCCATTCGAACAATGCTCCACTCCGACGGGGTCGAGTGGACAATAGCCCTTTTCCCGCTTATTATTAAATTTTTCATTTCCCCCTTCAAAGCATTTCCTCATTGTGGTATGAAGTTGAATGCATCTTCCGTGTCCGGTGACCCCAACAAACAGCTAGACGAAAGTATTGAATTTTCTATTCCTTAAGATGGTCATTTTTATCGTCTTTGTCCGGTAGAAATTACCTAAGAAGAAGTCGGCATCTTGAATCTGAGGGTAGAGCGCCCTGTTCAACATCACTGCTTTCCGCATCTCCTGGTGTCATTCGAGATGATATTTCAATGGTAGATTCATCATGCAACTACGGCGTAACACCACGTGATATTTTATCATTTGCATGGCAGATCAGCAAAGGGATGGCATATCTAGCTGATATCAAGGTAATCAGTGTGGCATCACTCAACAACGTAACAGGTTGAAATTTTATACTCTAATAATAGAACATTATCAACTAGACAGAAATGAAGTATGAGAGAACAAAATACTTCAATGTTATATGTCCTATAATTTATACAGTCAATAAAGTTCCGAGAAAAAATAATTATTAAACGGCAATACTTACCGTTGAAAATTTTTGTTATTTTATAGGATTTTTAATCGTTTTTGACTTCGATAATAAATAATTTCATTGAAAAATTATCAGATCAGATCATACGAAAACGGTTATTGTGCGCAGGGTCATGGCCAGACAGCCGGCGAAACTACATGCCTTAGTATTTCGGACCCCATACATTTTCAATCAGATTGACCGCTTGATACAATTTCCTCTAATCCAGCAATTTATTTAATTCTTGATCATTTTGATCAATTTATAAATCGCCTCATGAAGGATACTGTGTAATGTCTGGAAGATATATAAATACTATAATTTCTATACACTTACCAATTGGATGCTAAATTTAATCTCATATCATTCTCGTAATTAATTTCTCAGCTAGTGCACAGAGATCTTGCAGCCAGAAATGTCCTTCTCGCAACCGGAAAGGTCTGCAAGATTTCAGACTTTGGACTAACGCGAGACGTCTACGAAGACGATGCTTATCTCAAACGAAGCAAGGGTCGAGGTAAGCTTAGCTTAATTTCGGAAACCTTTTGTGCTGAATTCTCTACATCTATCCAATTGTGACAAAAACCCGATGATAATCGACGAATAATTAAAACTTTTTACGATACTAATCCTGTGAATGATTTTCTCGACTTCTCAACAGTTCCAGTCAAGTGGATGGCCCCTGAATCGCTCGCTGATCATGTTTACACAAGTAAATCTGACGTCTGGAGCTTTGGGGTACTTCTTTGGGAACTCGTTACCCTTGGAGCTTCACCTTACCCCGGTGTCGACGTCCATAATCTCTACAATTTATTAAAAGCCGGTTATCGTATGGAAAAACCGGCCAATTGTTCCCACCAATTGTAAGAGGATAAAAATTATTAATTAATTAATTAATTAATTTAGACTAATAACGAATAATCATTTTTTCGTCTTCTCTTATTTACAGGTACAAACTGATGATCTCTTGTTGGCACGAAGAAGCTGGCATGCGACCATCCTTTAAAGAGCTCACTTGCCACTGGGAACGTATGCTGGAGGATGGGGTTGATTATCTCGATCTAAATCCAAGGACGGTTCATAACAGGGCCTATTTTACCTCTCTCCACGCCCTCGACAGTCCTACGAGTAAGTGCAGGAGGTTTGCGATTAGTTGTTGAAATTAGCGAGTAGTTTGAGACGTTAAAATTTTAACTATTTGATTTCTTAGGTTCTGGAACAGGAACTGGAACTGGAACTGACGAGCTGGGTTATGGCAACGTGAGCGTAATGCGAACGGACGTCAACTACTTAGCAAAAACACCAGCCGAGGAGATGACCAAGTGCGATAAGGTCAATAAGCTTCAAGCTTTGTGGCAACAGCCCATAGCGTCGTTTCCGGAAGAGCCTATCAAGCCACCGTATGTTAACGAAATATCGCAACAACCGATTGTACAAAACCATTATGAAAGTCCGATAAAGTTACGGAATGCCAGTGTAATCAGCAACACTGATAACACCCTGAAAACACCACCGAATGAAAGACCTCAATCCTACATTGATATGGATGGCAAAAAGGTAAAAGAAGGACACGAGGATCTTTTGCTATTTAACAACGTGATCGAGAAAAGTATTGAAAAAATTGATAACGGTATTGTTTTGAACGAATTAAATGAACTCAATGGACTGAACGGAAGGGCAATGTAAAGAATGTTGAGTCACAATGTGGGGAAATGGATATATGGTCAAAGATCTAGTGCGGGAAGTAAGAAAACCCAGTAAAGTATGATTCAACGGTTCTGCGCGAATCCGTTGCGGATGTATGTATGTACATACCTACATCCATATATAGGATTGGATGACTGGCTGGGTGTGTTTAATAAGTGCATTCTGATAATGAAATACAGATTTAGGAAACAGTAGAACAAAAAAATTGAGACATTAATCAATTAGGACCAAAGAAAAATGTTCGGGGCAATTAGAAGAGCTGGTCTGCAGTGTTTGAGTAAATTGTGATACTTATGAACTCATTTCAGGGGTATCAGCTCATTTTCGGACAATCAGGTAAACCTGACGATGTCAATTGCTCTGATGACGATCTAATTATTAATACGAAAAAGAAACGAGATGACAAAAAATTACAAAATAAAAAATAGATATACCAAATAATTTCATATTTCAGTATAAAATATTTTCATGTAAGTATAGAATATTTGTTATGTACTTAACTCCATATAACGGTACGTGTCCTCTATCGCGGTATAGATCATAAGATTTGAAAATTGAATTTTACGATTTAACTGTAAAATTTTATTACTTGCAATTATTATTAAGAATCGAGACGTGTAATATGATTGTGGGTAATTCTGTCAATTACCGATAAGGATTTTGGACCTCGAAAAATTGATTTGGGTCACGATTTTTTATCTGATTATACCTTAAAAAAGTGACAATTTTGTAAAATCTATAGCTTCCAACGTCGAAAATAGTGGAGATACACGTAACCGAATTTTTCACTTAAGTAAATAATCGAAATTCCATTCATAGTTATTAATTGACTAGAAAGTCGAATTTTTTTTTTGAAATACCATGTTTCGTTAGAAATCTTTTTATAAGTATAATCGGATAAAAAATCGTAACACAAATCGATTTTTCGAGGCCCAAAACCGTTACGGTAATTGAGAGAATTACCCTTGTGTTGAATTTTTGTTCTTGAAGATTTTTCCAGTTTTCATTTTCTATTTATATTTTTTTTCTTCTTAAGCCGATAGAAACTTTTGTTAATAATATATACTTATCTAGTTCTATTTATATAGTATAGGTATGACACAATCTTCTATAATAACCAAAGATAACTCGTACAATGTTTTTATTAAATGGTACAAAATCATGTTTTAAGTTTCATTTTAATGTTTAGATATAAATGAAAAAAAAAAAATATTTTTTTTTATTGTCTTTCTTTGCGTCGATATTTTCAACACTTATTAGTCATTCACTTGATGCGAAATACAAAAATCATGCTTATCATTCGAATATATTATTTTGATAAATATTATTGTCTATTAATAACTGTATTATTAATCATATTATAATAATTGTGGCTTGTTACGAAGATAATATAGTGTATCTACAATATGGGCTACATCTAATTTCGGTTAAAAAAAAAAAAAAAAACCATATATCCGATGTGAAAAAGTAAAGACTGCGTTTACGTACCTTATCGCGATAATCTTGTCAAGTTTGTATTTATATGTATAAAATTAAACATTCCATTAGTATGCCTAATTATATATATTACATTTACCTATTTAATATTAAGATACATTCTTTATTGATTATACATTATTATATAACGTTGTTTATCTACGTCCTATCAAAGTAAATATAAATATAAAAAGAAAAACAATTATATAAAAAGAAAAATCAAAAAAAAAAAAAGATTAATACGTCGCACTGTAGCAAGTAAAGTGCCATTATTCTTTGCTTGTAATTACTATGTAATGAAATAAAATTACACACTTATCAACTGTGATTAGTTATTACTTAATAAATAGATATAGCTAAGCATTAATCTATTCATAATCGTCAATCGATCGAATTGTTTTATAACTGATCACGTCTTCCCTTTCCTAAATTGGTGTCACTTTCAAGAACAACAATTTACTGAAGACTAGATATTCAACGGTTTATGATTTTTATTACAAATAAAAATATACAAATCTTATTGTTAGTCAATAGTTAAAAAAACGTACAAATTATATTGGAGATACAAAATATTACAAAATCTAGCCACTAATTTCACTCTGTGTATATTGCAGGACCTCTTTCTCTGAATCTGTCTTATCTCCAGATAAATTTAATATGCTGATAGGAATTTCAAATGAATGTTCAGTAGATTCGTCATCGTGCAGTAAGAGAATGGTGTCGTCATTGATTTTATCTTTTGGATCAATATCATTTGAACCTTTATCAATGGTTACGGATATCAGATCTGAAATAGAAGAATATTACCGAATTAGTGTTGATGAGCCCTGCTTGTACAACAGTTCACAAACTAAATACTAAATGTAATTATTTCTTTCATTTAGATTCCAAATTGCCTAATAACTGAAGACATTATAAAAAGTTGGAAAACGAAACCGTGAAAACAAAAAAGACAGTACAAGAAGATGAAACGAAATTAACTAACCAATAGATTGCTTTGGGTTGTTCGGTATGCTGTATGGTTCGTTGTGCAAAATATTTCTGGTTGCTAACTCAATGCTGTTCCATAACTCTTGCGTATCGGGTGTTTTGAATTCTTCACAATATTTGGCATTATGAATTGTATTGACCAGTTTCTTTAAGTCTTTGGCTTTTTTTATTTCAATGTGCGGAAGGCTACTAGCTTCTTTAGATAGATTAGGGTCCTTGGAGTAAGGGAGCCGAACTGCATAGTAACGTTTATTTTTACAACGACGGTTCTCATGGATCAATATCGTAGCACGTTCTTCTAATAATCTGTAAGGTGTTCCCACTTCTGGACTATCATTCTTACATGGTGGTGACGCTAATACAATAACAATGTTTGCTATTTGAAATGCCTTGTCACACCAGTGGCCTGGATTCTAAAAGAATAAACCAATGAATGAAGGAAAGAATACTTTGAGAAGCAAAAAAAAAAACACATATTTTAATCCTATTGAAGTCTATTTCACACCTGATGAGCTTCAGCTGAAATATTCAACAGATCCATTGCATTGATTCGGCATTCTTCCAGGTATCCTACCAGCTTTTTAACAACATCTGTGTGTGAATCATACGTAGCGGAATAAACAATAAGAACTCGTGGTTGTCTTGTTTCCAACCATTTTGCAACTGTAAAGTAATACGATACATAAATTATCCATTAATTTGATAAATAATTTCTGAAATAGTGCCTAAACATCTGAACAAAGGAATAAACTGTTAGACTTAGAAATTTTCTTTAATTCTACGTACATTGTCCTCTGTATTTGAGGTACGCTATGTATAAAGCGAAGAACATCACAATTAGTGCTACCGGAATGCCAACCATCATTATAATCATCGATGGACGGTTATCTGTAATGTAATGAGAAATATTAGATACTAACGTCTTTTGAATGAATAAAACTCAACAAGGTGTAAATGTTCTTTATAGGTATAAAAGAATGTCTAAATAAGATATAAAATCTAAAATTGCTAACATATTCTCAGTAATATCATCCAATATTTACACCACGTATTAACTTACCTAGACAAAAGTTTGCAACCCTTGTTTTTTTATATGGTGTTCCATTATTGTTTACTGGTGTCAGCTGGAAATCGTAGTTATTTCTATCTGTGAAGTTTGAGTATTTATGGTGCAAATGTTGACGAGTAAGGTTGAATGGATTAGTATAGTAAGTGGATCCCGGCGAATATGTTCCAAACTCTACCATGTATGTTGTTATATTGAAGTTTTCAGGTAGTGGTTGTACATATAACCAGACTTCTTTTTGGAAGGTAGTATCCACATATGAAAATATTTTGTCCACTCCTATCGTAAGTTTATTGGCTGGAAAAGTAAATGATTATTGAGCAATTCACGTTATTGTGATTTTAAAAAATCGACAATTTTTCTGTTTCAAAGTGTATAATATTAATATTCAGAGGTTTCTCATCGCTATTTTCATTTTTTATTTAAAATAGATATACATAGAAAATGTTCTTGTGGCAGTTACTGATTCTTATATCTCAAGAACTAATCTACTTGAAAAGATTCTACATAGCTGCACAGCTACATCATTCTGTAGAACCGCCTTCTGAACCTAGTTCTTGAGACATAAAAATCGAAAAGTGCCACAAGAACATTTCACATGTATGGACAATTTTAAATGAAAAATGGAGAATTGCAATGAGGAACCTCTAAATATTAATATCAAAGGCTGATATTTTAATAGGCATCTGATTTCACCTTAGTGTAACTATTGAATGTGTGTCTTTGAAAAAAAAAATAGTTGAATCTTTTGAATTACCCTAGCTTACATACTTTTTCAAATACAACTTACTAATATCAGATGGTGCGGGACATGAATAGTGAAACTCCTTGAAAAAACCATTATGACTATCGTCTGCAAAAAATTGTATCCTCATTCTGTAATATGCTTCGACTGCGAAAAACAGAGATATGACTTGCGGTTCATCATCATCATCAAGTTCAATAGTCTTGTAAATTTTTTCAGTGTACGATGGCGCCACGAGAGTCTGGCGATATACTTTCAATTCTGCAAGCGAACAAAGAAGCGAATAAACTTAATTAAGGTTAGCAATATCAATACCAAGCATCAAGTCTTGAATTACGTGATTAGCATTGCAAGATAAGATGCTTTGAAAAAAGATTTTAAACAAAAATTATTTCTCATTCAATTATTTTATTACAAATTTTTTGTCTCAGTAGATAACTCACTGCGAAAGGTGACATTGGATATCGTCACATTTAGAACGGTGATCTTTCTTGATTCATTGTCATTATATCCTAAATGGGTACTTAATTTAAACTGTTCCTTTCCACTCTCAGGTGATAGAAGTGGGTAATCTTTATTACGAGAAAGGTCACATTCTGAGGAAAGAGCAATGAAAGTTATTATTAAAAAAATTGTTTAAAACACAAATATGTAGTATGTACACACTTTTATTATATTTAACAAGAAATAATTTCTAGCCTACAAACCATCATTGGTCCAGTGTCTTGTCTCATATGTGAATCTCTGTCTCTGACTACTCAGCTCACCGATCTGTGTGCATTTGTAAAAACTGATATAGGTATGTGTACGCATTGGGCAAATGACATCAAAACCATTGTTTAATAATAATACCGAGTATGATTGCATAAATACGATAGTACAATTCTTAGATTTTACCTTGACACCTGACTCTAAGTAATTTAGAGTCGAGTTTCCGGATGCAGAAATGTTGTTGAATATGAATGAGAATAAGAATAAAGCCAGAATAAACCCATAATGCATTTTGAGGTTAGTTGATGTCTGTTGGGAGTATCTACTGTGTCTCACATAAAACGACTATTTATTATTGATCACAGTCACTACTGCCTAATTGTAAATTCAATTCACATTTTATTCGATCTATACTTTTGTGACACACACGACGTCAACAGGCAAAACAAGCGATAATATGGCGCGAATGTAATTATTGCCTGCGGCTACGTGGTTACAATGTTATCTGAGTGAAATTTCCGAGAAATAAGCTAGCGTATGTGTACGTGATGACCGTAATAGCAGTACTTTTTCCGTCAATTTTTTTTCCTGTAAATTGAACAGCTTCTTATCAGTTTGTCGATCATTATGTTTATCACTATTTGTTAGCATATACCCAGAAGCAGAGCAGCGGCTTAATGGGATAAGAGAGAAGAAATCTTTTACAATAATCGTCGCAATATAGTCAATAACTGCGGAATTGTGAAGCCGTTGGCTATAAAGAAGTATTGCAGACTCCACGAAAGGTGTCGTTGCCCTTGGTGAGCGCTTCTTGCTCACTTCCACATACCTATAGTCAACCCAGTAACCGAAAAAAGATTGAAATATATTAAAATGGATTTACTGTGTGACGTGAATCCGTATTTTTTCCAAAATCAAATTAAATGATGTGTGAATGAATCCGGTTTGATTCCTATATCTTGGCCGAATCTATCCATTTCTATCCGATCCTTTCGTGACATGTGTCACGGAAAGGATCGGGTAGAAATTGATAGATACATAGGTATTTTTCAACAATACACGCGGATTCAAATTTTGCTGAAATTCACACAGATTGAGATGAAAAGAGACCTTATCCTCTGTCACAGATCGGAAAAGATATGGGAATTGAAACGGATTCATTTACACATCATTCAATCCGATTTTTAAAGAAATACGGATTCGGCTAGCACACAGTGAATCCGTTTCAATATATTTCTGAGCATATGAGCATTTTCAAAATTAGTTTATTTTTGTCTGGCAATCGAACCATTGACGCGACTGCCAGACAAAAATCAAAAGAAAAATTTCTGTCTGACATAATGTAGTTTATATTATAAGAACTTCTATAGCAGTAAGAAAATAAAGATATACTCGACAATTCGCGATGCGTATACGTATATTTACTTATAAGTGTACATACATGACACTGACGATGAGAAATATTATATCGATGCTGTAGCAATAAATTCCTAGGATATACTTATCATTAATAGCTTTGTTATTTTCCAATCCGGCCTCCCTTCCTGCGACTCTTTATTTCAGGTAATGAATAAGGTAAGTTTATTCGGAAGAATACACGGCGCAATTTTTCGACTTGTAAAAATTTTTAGTAAAAAAATTTGGTACGCCTAAGGATATGCAATCTCGAGTCGGATTTTACATGCATGGCGTGCGAGTTGCATATCATTAGGCGCACCGTTTGAGAAAATATTTGACTTAAAATTTCTGTAAGTCAAAGAATTGAACCCTGGTATCAGGAGAACATCTGACCCGAGGAGGTGTGCTGAAATTTTTGGCGGGAAAAATCAGGAGCATGTGTCTCAGCAGGCATGCATTCGTATCGATGTGTCTCTCTGCATGTTTCATTCGTTTACGAAATTTAGAGTTTTTGAAATTTTAAGTCGAAAAATTGCTCCTGGTATCAGGAGAACATCTGACCCGAGGAGGTGTGCTGAAATTTTTGGCGGGAAAAATCAGGAGCATGTGTCTCAGCAGGCATGCATTCCCATCGATGTGTCTCTCTGTATCTCTCATTAGCTTACGAAATTTAGAGTTTTTAAAATTTTAAGTCGAAAAATTGCTCCTGGTATCAGGAGAACATCTGACCCGAGGAGGTGTGCTGAAATTTTTGGCGGGAAAAATCAGGAGCCTATGTCTAAGCAGGCATGCATTCGTATCGATGTGTCTCTCTGCATGTCTCATTCGTTTACGAAATTTAGAGTTTTTGGAATTTTAAGTCGAAAAATTGCTCCTGGTATCAGGAGAACATCTGACCCGAGGAGGTGTGCTGAAATTTTTGGCGGGAAAAATCAGGAGCCTATGTCTAAGCAGGCATGCATTCGTATCCATGTGTCTCTCTGCATGTCTCATTCGATTACGAAATTCAGAGTTTTTGAAATCTTAAGTCGAAAAATTGCTCCTGGTATCAGGAGAACATCTGACCCGAGGAGGTGTGCTGAAATTTTTGGCGGGAAAAATCAGGAGCCTATGTCTAAGCAGGCATGCATTCGTATCGATGTGTCTCTCTGTATCTCTCATTAGCTTACGAAATTTAGAGTTTTTGAAATTTTAAGTCGAAAAATTGCTCCTGGTATCAGGAGAACATCTGACCCGAGGAGGTGTGCTGAAATTTTTGGCGGGAAAAATCAGGAGCATGTGTCTCAGCAGGCATGCATTCCCATCGATGTGTCTCTCTGCATGTTTCATTCGTTTACGAAATTTAGAGTTTTTGAAATTTTAAGTCGAAAAATTGCTCCTGGTATCAGGAGAACATCTGACCCGAGGAGGTGTGCTGAAATTTTTGGCGGGAAAAATCAGGAGCCTATGTCTAAGCAGGCATGCATTCGTATCGATGTGTCTCTCTGCATGTCTCATTCGTTTACGAAATTTAGAGTTTTTGGAATTTTAAGTCGAAAAATTGCTCCTGGTATCAGGAGAACATCTGACCCGAGGAGGTGTGCTGAAATTTTTGGCGGGAAAAATCAGGAGCATGTGTCTCAGCAGGCATGCATTCCCATCGATGTGTCTCTCTGTATCTCTCATTAGCTTACGAAATTTAGAGTTTTTGAAATTTTAAGTCGAAAAATTGCTCCTGGTATCAGGAGAACATCTGACCCGAAGAGGTGTGCTGAAATTTTTGGCGGGAAAAATCAGGAGCATGTGTCTCAGCAGGCATGCATTCCCATCGATGTGTCTCTCTGCATGTTTCATTCGTTTACGAAATTTAGAGTTTTTGAAATTTTAAGTCGAAAAATTGCTCCTGGTATCAGGAGAACATCTGACCCGAGGAGGTGTGCTGAAATTTTTGGCGGGAAAAATCAGGAGCATGTGTCTCAGCAGGCATGCATTCCCATCGATGTGTCTCTCTGGATCTCTCATTAGCTTACGAAATTTAGAGTTTTTGAAATTTTAAGTCGAAAAATTGCTCCTGGTATCAGGAGAACATCTGACCCGAGGAAGTATGCTGAAATTTTTGGCGGGGAAAATTGAGCGCCCTATCACATGTAACACGCATGCCATCCGTGTAATATTTGTATTCAAATTGCATATCATTAGGCGCACCAATTATTTAATCTAAAACTCTTATAAAGTCGAAAAATTGCGCCGTGTCTTCTAACGATCAGTAAAATTCACTTACCTTATTCAATATCTGAAATAAAGAGTCGCAGGAAGGGGAGAGGTCAAAATAATGAAGTTAATAATGATAGGTATATTTGGGAATTTTATGCTGCAGCATCGATACAAATATTTCTCATTGTCAATGTCATGTATACATGCATACAAAATATGGTTATTTCTTATAACTATTATACATATACGAATCGCAAATTATCGAGTATATTTTCATTTTCTAACTGCTGTAGGTATACAAGTTCTTATAATATAAACTACATTGTGCCGGACAGAGATTTTTCTCTCAATTTTTTGTCGGGCGTCGCGTCAGTAGTTCGATTGCCGGACAAAAATAATCTAATATTAAAACTTCACATAATGCCTGTTCAGCATCTACACGACAACTTTTCATGTGAACTTATTGATGCCACGAGGCCGTGTTACCGTGTTGACTGGCACCGACATTGAAAGAAACAAGCCCAATATCAAGAAGAATACTTACCTGGAGACTTGGTTTAAAACGACAAGGCCAGGAAAAATTTCTAACTAAGCTAAGCTAAGTGCTTCATAATAGCACTTCATCAGATTTTATAGTTCTTACTAGATATACGTGGTAGGTATATTTTGATTTGTAAAAGCGTATGATGATAGGCTGTTCATAATGTATTGTTGTCGATCAGATTTCAAATGAGTCATAACGAAAGAATAACAAAAATGAACGACGTAAATAATGACATTTATTTATTCATCAATTTTACACGGTAATATTATACGCTTAATACAGAATCATGTGTTGATATCGTATACATTAATAAAGACAATTAGTACGTGATAGTTCGCGTTGTAAGAATATAAAGCAGATGTACTAATTATTGGTCATGATATTCTGTGATCAATTGTTTATTTGTTCGTATTGTTGGTTACTATAGAATTCGTTAAGATAGAATAAATTCATATTATTATCATCACTATTATTAATCATTATTATTATTATCGTATATATATATTTTTGTGTGTAATATATTATTATTATTATTATTATTATTTATTATTATTATTTTTATTATATAAATTGATAAGTTAGTTTGTGTATTGGCTGCTTGTGTATTATAATAAGGCCACTATCATTTTCGATGCACGCGCGTTATTACATAGTCGTGGTTTTTCTTTTTTTTTTTTTTTCTTACTTCTGTTTCTTTCATGCGAGAGAATCAAAACTTTTTATTTTCGTGTCCAGCGCATAATTGCACATAAACACATATTTATTAACGATAAGACATCTTTCGCGAGCCTTAAACCGTCAGTTTTCCATAAACAGCTCAAATCGAAAGAATGACGTTAAAAGGCTCGAAGAACGATAAGAGATCTGCTTACATATCGCGATAGTTGCGACTTACAACAATTAGCTATAGGTGCGGGTCGTGCGTGCATGTGTGTTTGTATATATTCACGTGTATGTGTCGTTGTGTTTGTGTGTGTGTGTGTGTGTTTGTGTATGTGTGTGTGTTTGTGTGTGTGTGTGTGTGTGTGTGTGTATTGAATGTGTATATTCGTGTAAGTATTGCGTATATGCCCTGTACAGTTTGAATGAAAAATGTATACAGTAACAGTTAGTTAAATAAAAATAATATTACTATACCTATACTATATATAGTTTTTTTTTTCTTTCTTTTTCTTCTTCATTTTATAACAATAGGGTTCCGCGTATTTCTTGGTGATCAATAACAGGGTCCATTATACTTCTACCATATACAGAGCAAAAATAATGTTAATAACATTATATAATTTATGTATAGTGTGTGTAATATACTTTTTTAATCTAATTTAATAGTAAGGCGATTTGATTCTCGGATTTTTAAAGGCATTTGGGGTTTTTTTTATCTTGTTTATTTATTTCTATTTTTCGATCTATTTCTTTTCTTTTCTTTTCATTTCATTTCCTTTCTTTTCTCTTTCTCTCCTGTCTATCTTTCAGCGATATATATATATTTCTTTTCGTCATATTTTAAATACTACTATATTAAATATATAGGGTTTCTTATAATCCATTTGTCATTACATACAATATCCCACAGGAATTGTAAAAAAAAAGAACAAAAAAAAACAAAAATAAAAAAAAAGTAATAATTATGAATATATCATCCCTACCAACTACGAAGCTAGGAAGTGTGCCCTAAATACGGCCATTAAATAAAGCGAAATTACCTTTAAGTTACCTCCGCTAGTTATAGGAGGCGCCGAGATAATTGTTAAGACCATTTTTACTATACCATACGATTATTTCATTCAATTTTAATCTCGTTTCATTTCATCTTAAATACAGTTTCCTATTAACGCGCTGAATTATGAGTATAATGTATTTTATCGCTAGCGTGTAACGCCATTACCAGTTTTATTCAAAAAATTGTATATAGTTCATATTCAAAATTCATATTCAAACCCATAAAAACAAAAATGCCGATTAAATATTGCAGTCATATATAGAGAGAGAGAGAAAAAAAAAAATCGTTGCGTATTGTGCGAATCGTATAATATAAAAGTAATCCTTTTAATAAAGGTCGATAATAAACAATATAGGCGTTACATCGTAGCGAGAAAGAGTATGGCTTGTGAAGAGATATGACTTCGCAGACGTTTTTTTTTTTTATTCTTTTCTTTTCTTTTTTTTTTCTTTCTTAATAACGTCCATTTTACATCAACTTCTGCTTAGCGCACTCTGGGCAGATAATGTCATCAGCGTCAGTTATGAAGCCACGTCCAACCAGAGAAGTCTTGCAACCGGCACAGATGAAGCAGTCGTTATGCCAGTGCCTGTCTTCGAATGAGATAAAACGCGTACCACCAATACCTGGAAAAAAAAAAAAATTAAATAAAATTTACGATCCAATTATTGAAGGACATTATTAAACTAGAAATTATCTTAGCATTGGAGAATATCCTATACGCGACAAGCACAAACGTCATGTATGATTTATCGGAATAAAAAAAAAAAAATAAAAATTTTTAGTACTTCGAAGATATTTTGCAATTATTTGCGAAATGTCATGCTTACCGGTGATGGGCTTGGTGCAAGCGGTGCACCTCTTTGCAAATAACTCTCCAAAGCAATCAGCGCAATACGGTTTCTCGTCGCGAGATGTAAATCGTTGACCAGCCAATGATGTACTGCAATTGCTACAGGTGAAACATTCTCTATGCCAGGGTTCGTTCTTGTACGTTACGCCACCGCTAGTTATGATCTGTAAATTAATTTTTATACTTGTTTAAGTCAACTTTATTTCAAAGTAACTAAAGAGATGTAGTACTTATAATGTCAATCGCTCTGACAACCCATAACTTGAGCCTTTCGACCGTGGTGGGTAAGTTTTACCGTTTATAGTCGATCTTACATGATCAGATAAGATTCACAAGTGTTCGATAATATTCGATGATATATAATTAATAATGTGAAGAATTTTATTTGCTGATAAAATAATTTGCCGTTATATTATCGTTATTACTGACTATGGGATTTGATCAGGTGATATTCTAAGAAATTGATATAATTTTGAAATGATACAGACCTTATTGCACTTGACGCATCGTGTAGCAAACTTATCCTCGTAGCATCCAGCGCAGTAAATTTCCTGTTCACGAGGAATGAAGCTCTTAGTACCGATCGGGTTCTTGCATACAACACAGCAGAAGCATTTCTCATGCCACTGCCGAGTCTTGTACTCCATCTTCTTAGTGCCTGTAAAAACAAAAAAAAACCCAAAACCATTAAATTAATATTTGTTAAATTTCATTTTCAATTATGCATTGTCATAAAATTTCGAAAAATTTCAAACGGTGTAAAACTCCCGTGTCCAAATAGCGGTTTATCGCTTTAATCATCTTATCGCGTGCTGTTGCTGTTTCTGCTGCAGGTACATGTTATAGTAGACGGAATGAATTATCCGGAGACATGAAGTCTAGACGGGTGAGTTACACCTACTCGCTTTGGCGCGTGGCCCCGAGACAGGTGAGTATAATTTGAGGTGACAATTAACACCACCACCTTTCATCGTAGTCAGTTATATTTTTGACAATACATCATATCTCGCACGTTTCATGTAATTGCGTTTCTGTTTCTATTTTCTTTAGTTTCGATAAATTTCGTTTACCGTACGTAGGGTCGTCGTGCCATGATGTACCAAGTACGAGGAGGTTTCGAACGTCTAGTCTGTCGAAAGGCCAAAAATAAAACAGACATTTACAGCTAGCTACATCATATCCCACCGGTTAACCCAGGTATGAGGGATATACGAACCTATACGTATACTACCTATCTACCTATATCTACCTATCTAAAGATATATATGTCACAACTATGACGTAAGGAAGAACGCGTGAGTCTAAGGATCCGCACTGCGGCACAAAAAGAGGAAGAAAACAAAGCGTAATGCCCCAATTCCCAAACTCATAGGATGAAAGATATTTACGTAGGTCTAGTCTAGAGCCTGGGCTATATGTCCGGCTGTCCGTTGGCAGACGATAAATTTTATCGGCTGTTCTGTTTTATCGCTTTTATCACACTTCCTTATAACGCAAGCCGGAAATAAGAAGAAGGCTTATTAGTTAGTCCGATACGTTATGGTTAGTTGAATTATATTGCATGTAACGAGTACGACATGAGTTCGTTATTAAACAAAAATAACTCCCAAATTCCTAATTTATGAATTCTTTAATTCCACCAGTCTTGGGATTCAAATTCAGTTTATAATCGATTTTACAATATTTTTGGGGGAATTTCATCTCGATAATAAATATCTTATTAATGTTACTGATTTGTCGTATTGACAATTAATTCCATCTTTGTGATTAATCTCAATCATTTAATAATCGTCGCATATGTTCGCGTATACTGCACCGATCTGATTTCTCCTAACATTGTCTTCAGACGCGTTAGCCTGTGACTGACCATATTAATTAAATCCAAGATTAAATCCAATGTCGCGTCAATCATTCAGAACAGAATCGGTTATATATCACGCGTTTGTCACTATTGACCCATTTTCTTTAAGCGTTTGCAGTATAGTGGAATGAATAACTTATTTTTAACTACCTACATGGCACGATAAAAATATAAGATTGATTCATAAAACATGAGATTCGGGGTTAATTGATCAATCAATATCAATAACGATTTAATATCAATGTTGTGAATGACGAGTAAAAGAACATGACTAAGTGTCAATCAGCGATTTTACGTCAAATATTTATATCATAGAATACAATTGGCCAATTGAATCCGAATCTCTGACGAATAATAAATCGGAAGTATAATGAAGTCTGAAGAAGTGAAAAACAAGTTTACTCATACATACTTATATGTATGTACGTTTCTGTACAACGAAAAAATTTTGTAAGCATATTTTTGACTGAGTTGCAGCAGCTGTCTATAAGTGACGGATAAATTACATAGATGATTAAAATTCAATTGTCTATACTCTATAATTATTTAGCCATTCTTTTCCGAAGATAGATTCCCATTAATTGCAGTATTCAAATAACGATCTTTTACATCTAGTTAATTAGAAAAAAAAATAAAAATTATGAAAGAAAAAAAAACAACTTTAACTAAAGATATTGCCATATTTGTTCGCGTTCAAGCGTGGGATGCGACCCATTAACAGGTTATGCTAATTAAATACGTCACTAGCATGGGTATTGTGGTGGGCGATTCTTCGCCTTCAATCTATCGGTATATAATATTATTTACAGGTATGTAATAACAGTTTACAGGTATTTAACGTTGAATTTTTATGTTTTCTTCTTCCTTTTTTTCTATAGGATCGATTTAACGTAACTGATGTTACGTCTAGATGGTATATGTATGTATGTATGTACAATCTTATGTAATTTTCTGTTGAACTTTAACACCTGGTTTGACCGGTCTAAAATCTATCTCGTTTGTCCATATACAATCGTATGTATGCATTAATAAAATGATAATAAACTAAAATTGATATACTTGTGACTATCTTTATTTTTACTTATTATATTCGAATGGCCTCTTTCAACGTTTCAACTGATCCAACAAGTTTTCTATATAGATACCTGCACCGGCTTTAACCTTCTTTCAAACAAGTAGCACGCGATGGAAGACCATCGTGAGTTTGCAGACTCTACTACCATATATAACTTTCTGCCTCTCAATCAAGTGAACTTTTTTTTTTTTTTTTGTACATTATCCAATAGTAAAACATATTCAATCAGATTTCTTCATTAAAAAAAAAATGTTCGATGAATTTTAATTGTAATTTTACGTATACTTTCGGTTTTTACACTGCAAATAGCATAGCTATAGGTATAATTAATTCATATATGATATTATTAATCTAACTTTAACTTGATCAAAGCTGTTCATCTTACACCTACGATACAATTTGCTTATTGTGACTCATTCATCGGATTAAGTATATTTGCTATTAAAAAACAGAATGACACGCATAGTTCGCTAAGTTGTATTAAATCCGTTAAGAAAATACTGTGCACCTACTCTTATATTGTCATACGTGGGAGACTATTTCCGTAAACAAGATACAAACTAGTTCGGTTGATAAAACAAAAATTTTATTTACAGTTGCGAAATTTTTCTTCTTGCATTCTTAAAAAAGAAAGACGTTATCAATTCAAGACAGATAATGTAGATTAATTGTTACATCGTATATTCTTATGTTATACCTATATTTCCGAATCATACGACTAAACGAATATACGATAAAGGTAAAAACGTCGAGACGTTGTTCGTAGGTATTATTCAAAAGGTATATTATTCAGTTTCCATTGACTTTTTCGTTCAGACGATCTTACAGACTGTTGAAAATAATATGTCTTATCACAATTTCAAGTTAGGTCATTGTCTATTCTGGTCAATGACAGAATCAACTGTATTTAAAACGATGACCTAAGATCTGAGAATTTACAATAAAAAAAAAAACAAAGAAATACATAATAAATAATTGTAATGAAAGAAACTTTTCAATACTTTATAAATTAGTATAAAATTCATCATTTAAAGTACCATATTTGTATAGGTTATAGACATACCTATGTACCAAAGACTGAGACAAATATCAAACGACCAGATTCAAATTATGTATGTTATAATACCTAATGAAATTTATCATCACCCTAAATGAAAGGTGGGATGTAGAAATTGCATTTAAAAAACCGCTCGCGTGTAGGCCAATTATGTAAATATTAAGAATACGGAGTGAAGCACGTCACAGATAAACGTAATCTTTAACAGCGATAAGTCATGTCTACCGGGTCGATTAGATGTTTAAAAAGAAAAAAGAAAAAAAACGACCACCTACAAGTATTTAATCGGACTATATACCTCGTTGCCTCATTTGTGTCAGAGTGTGACATACTGTATTCGTATTTATATGTATACTAAAGAGGAAGATTAGGCCCTATTATAATACATTTTCGTGCAATTAGGCTCTCGCTTGAATGACTCAAGGTAGATCTCAGCTCGAATGACGTCACATGGTCCAGCCTATGTCCGTATATGTATAAAGTCTGATGCCCCAAGGTCCGAGTGTCCCAATGTGGTTGTGTTTCGATACTTTATATAGTTTACATACGATTTTATATGTATGTATGTACCTGTCATCGCGGTTCAATTATTCAGATCTGTGAAACATAGATCAGTTGTAAAATATCGTGTTTTAAAAATGACCATCGACTCGGGAAACGCGGCTGTTTAACCGGACGTAAAACAAATATTAAGAAAAAAAAGGCGTTTATTTGTCACTCTGCAAAAATCAAGATATCCCACAAGGTATACGAATAATGTTCACCAAATACAAATCGGAGTAACAAATCGATGGCTTTTGACTTCAAGTTTGCCCAGAACAGATTTTAAAAGTTTAAAACGAACCGTACAGGGCATGACGTGCAGATTTTTCTGACGAACGATCAATCTGTGCTAGTCAATTAATTTATGCATTTGTTTTGGAATGGCGATTCAAATCTGCGATCTCTACTCCGTATAATCTATACGTAGTATGTATGTTGTATGTATATACTTGACTATCTTTCAAATTATCAATATGTATATACCGATCCAAACTGATCTCTGTACAGAGCTGTGAAAGTACGTAATACGTAATATGATATGACTCATTTCTAAATTTATATACCTACAAAACGACTACGAAGTATGATCATTTTGACCTAAGTGCAGAGAAGGCTAGTTTGCGAATGAGATTTGTTCAAATTTATTTACGGTGAAAGAGTATTTCATAGATTGGAGTATATATCGGGTGATCGTACGTAGACATGCTATAAAGAGAGAGAATATTGTACACAGATGTGAGTATTCTCTCGTGTATGACCTGATTTACGAAAAATATGATCACGCGTTAACGATTATGAAACTAATATACGTAAAAATTTCAGTGATCGGTCATCTGGTCATCTGTAAAATTCTTATCGAAATAATGAAGTCATAATTTTGAAAATAAAAAATATGTTTTTTCAGACACGGGATAAACATTACGGTCGAAAAACGCGGTTTAGAAATAATATTTATTTTTTAGGTAAAATCCTTCGATACTGAGATAAATTATCAAAAATTAAGCTGTCGATATTTCACATATTTTTCATTTTTTTTTGTTTTTTCTTGTAAGTACGTATTGAGTATTCGGCACGTGGCCCTGATTCGAAGGTTATTAAATATTTTTCATAGGCAAATATGGATGCATCTTAATAAAACAATGACGAATATTTACTAATTGATTCGACAACGCGTTCTACAATTTCTGTTCATCAAAGTATCGATCCTATAGTCTTCGCATCAGTGATTGAAAGTAATTTAAAGAGTTGACATTTGACGTTAACTAGTTAAGCGTATTTATCGATGTAACGTTTAAATATTGACGACGGGAGATCCCCGGAGTAAATTGAAGACAATTAGAAATTCTTCTTATTCTAAGATACAATAAAATTACACGATGTAATAAGTATCTACGTGCTAAAATCAATCGAAAGTCTCGGCTCCAGCGGCACGAGGCGAATCTTTCTTCATTATTTTGCAACAACAGATTACGAAATACTTGAAAAGAAAAAAAAAAAGAAGCAAAAAAAGAAGAAGAAATTCCAATTCAAATTTCATGAATTAATTGAAGGCAGTGTGACAGAAATTAACGATTCTGCCTCGCTTGGGACATCGACTAGGTGAAAATAATATCCACCGTGCTAAAGTGTACTTAATACTGAATAATAATAATGGTTATTGGTAATTAGCAGGTTCATTAACTAAGTGGACGGTACACACAAGGGTGTAGCGACAGGACTATGTTCCATCCTGATAAGGTCATGTGTGCTGACTACACAAATGCACTGAAACGTCTACTCAAAGTGCATATTTATACTTATAAGTATATTCTTATCGTGGAAAGAAACAGGTATTTGTCCACGTTGATCAACGATTAGGCATCGTGAAGGTGTGATTCCGATAAAATGACGAATGATGAAGTATTAGATTACATTGGAATTCTTTTTTTTTTGTTTTTTTATTTAAATAAATCATCACCTGGATCTGCTTTTTTTGGATCTCCAAGAAAACAGTCATTTCCAAGACAGCATCTGAACTTTGAATCACTTTCCATACCGAACATTGTTAACATTGCGACATCTTCGTCCTTAGATTTTGCTCGTTTGATTCTTTCCTCGCCCACTGTTTTCGTTTTTAGATGCAATTTGTTTGCTAATCTATCGCTGAGCGCGTCTGTCGCCATTTTTGTTGATTTTTTTTACGTTTTGTTTTTTTTTTTAATTACTTTTATTCAAAGCAGACACTTTTCAATCATCCAAATTATTCGATCACGACGATATATTGTCAGTTTTTATTATTTCTATCCCTTTTTTTTTTTTATCTTTCACGGAACACTTTTATTTTATGCCAAGTCCAGCTAAAAGAAAACTTGTATAGAATAAACGAATGAAAAATTCACCTGTAATATAAAATTAAACACTGACTGATATCAAACATATATTTCAAAATTACACGGAAGTGAAAATTATTTGGGACAAAGGTCAATTGAATTTAAATAAAATACGCGTATAATATAAACTTGAATTTCTAGTCATAACGTTTGACTGAAACGTTAATTAAAAGATTCAACCATTTCTAGCTACCGGGTGATCGTAAAACTCCAGTTATATTCAGATACTAAATCTGATAATACAAAACCAATTGATAAACGTGAGAATTAGAGGTGGCGCTTATATCTTACTGATAACTTATTGATAACGTGGGAACGATAAACAAAACCGAAAGATAGAGCCAAGTGGCATATTTATTCTTTATTGCACCTGTAAAAGAATTGCTAAAAATTTGAAAAAGTAAAAGGACTAAAAAAAAAAAAGAAAAGTCAAACCTTTGAAAAATATGATAGAAGGCAAAAGATAATAAGGAAACTTCATCGTTCAATGCTATATGTTATCTGTGAAGGTAATTTATATTTAATTCTGTTACTAAAATCCTGTACCGGATAATCCTATAAATAAACTATACAAAAAATTGTATACAGCAATAAGATAAGCTTAACGATATTTATACGTTTATCAATAAAATTATCAGCCCATTTTATTAGACACAATTTCCATAAATGTAAAAATGGTAGAACCTTTTACTAGGGGATACTAATTGGTCAGTAATAACATTATGATAAGAGTCACGCCCGTCAATTATTTGTGGAAATGTACCGTGGGTTCGTTATCCTAATTAACCTAATGTTTAAAGTTTAATTTTTTTTTTCTTTGTTTTCGTAATATTGTTATCAGTTTCTCTGAGTTACTATTTACAATATGATGAAACACGAGTTCTCTCGGTACGATTGGTATGAAGGCTTACGGGCTACTGAGGGCAAAACGCTCCACGACGCTGGAGTCAGAGGCGGTGGCACGCGCAACTGTCATATACACTTTTACACTCCTACACTATTACATATCTGTGTACTTTAGTACATATACTCGGCAATGGAAACTCCTGCGTCTTGTCTTAGGTCTCTTGCAGATATAACATGCGAAATTGTTCCTGTATACACGTATAAAAATAACCAAGGTCCCACACGTACCTATCCTGTGGTGGGTAGGGTATGTACCTACCTAACAACCTTGTTGAAAAAATTTCAAAAAAAAAAAAAAAGAGATTATTTTTCGAAATTCTGAAGACATTCTAATCACTTCTTGGGTTCATTCTGAACACGAAACATCGTGGGGAAGAAAAAGAAGAAAACAGAACAAATGATTAAAAACTGGAACCTATATAATACTAAGTATGCTATGTGCTCGTATTATGGCGTAGATTATAAATTAAGTTTTCAAAATCGTTAATTTGAAAATTGAACCGTGTTGAAAAGTGTGAATGTATGATGTTAGAAAATTTTTATTAATCAATCAGACATTTTATTGTATTATACATTTTATCACATTATTTTGTTAATATCGCGTTGATTATGGAGAGGCTTGAATATTACTATGAGACTTATAAAGCTGCTAGTTGTTTGCAATTTTATTTGCAAATTCCCATCGCCCACGTAGATATACAAAGATCCATCCATCCACAATGATGTCATACATGCTACTATGAAATATACAAAACGAAACGAATAGCTGCTAGTAATAACTGCGAGTTTTTTACTTTTTTTTATTCTTTTTTTTTTTTATTTTGTTCTTTTTTTTATATACACAAGGAAAGGTGTATCAAACAGGAGAACAGATTGGGAATAAACGTGTAAACTTTATCCGGTGAGTGAGTATCTGGAAATAACGTCCCTGAATAAGTATAATAATATAAAAAAAAAAAAAAATAAAAAAAATAATCAATTATTCATGTGTTACAAATTCTTCGAATAAACCGAGAGGGAAATTTCAGATAACGAACAAAATCATGTTTAATGTTATTCCAGCTAGTAGCCATAATTATATATGAGAAATTCAGTGTAGATATTCTATTTCTTATAAATCCATTATAACTTGTTTTATAATACGCAAAAACTAAAATGACTTTTTTTTTTTTAAATTGACGTATCTTTATGTAATCACCGTAGTTTTTTTTTTTTATTAGAAACAAATAAGAATAATATTATTCGAAGTCGGATTCTAAGTTTAATTAAATTTTGAAATTTTATATGCATAGTAATCCACGATGATTAAAAATGAAAAACAATATTTTTTTTTTCCACTAAAGTTTTCGAACACAAAACTGCGGAGATACAGCCTCAAATAGTTCTGAAGCCACTGTGTCACTGTGGAATGAATGAATTTTTTCATCAACAATTCTGACATTTGCAATTCAAAAGCTGTAACGAAACTGAACAGTCTTATACAAGCCGAAGAAATCAATATATCAAAAGATGTCGTCAGATTTTAATTTTATTTATTTTTCTTTATTCTCTAACGATTTTAGGATCAAAGTTTGTCATTTGAAATTGTAAAAATATGTCGATCTTAATGATTAAAAAAGAAAACTTATTGCCTTGTCGTTAACGGTTTCTTGTCAGGTGCTTAAGCACAGTTTAAAACCATCTGAGTCTTTACTGGGCGGAATGACATCATCCGGAATCACAATCAATATAGGCGATAATGATTAGCGGTTGTAGCCTCCACGTCAAGTGTTTACCAACGTTTTCAACCGTGCGAAACTAACGGGTAGATTATAGGTTTCTACGTTGCATGATATGTACCAAGATGAAGACATGTGCTATAGGAGGAAACTATTTGTCGAGTATAAAAGAAGAAAAAGAGATAAAAAGGGATCTACATAGCTATACATAGGTACAGTCATCATCGACATCCTACGCGGGCCAATTTTCTAATGTTAGGGTAATTAGATGCTAGTCACGTAGATTGTATAATGTAATAAGGTAAATGAAGTCCAATGTGTGTAATACCGTAATAATGTAATATCTGCAATAGCGAACTTTTTTTTTTTCTTTTTATTTTTCGTTTTTGGTTTAATTTTTTTCTTTTTCTAAACTTAACTGAACGTTAATGGTGTGACGGTCATACGTGCAGACGACTAGACTCGTGAAAAGGATCAGTCGATTTGAAATACAATACATGATAGCAAAATGCACAATCATTATAGATAGTAAACATGGTTCGAGACAAGATTAAGAACTGTGGATTAAATCGTATTGACATAAATTTTATCTGAAGAAATTCAATTTCATCTGTCTTTATTGTAAACTTGCGAAATATGTATATCAATTAAAAAATGTGATCGATTGGGAATAGAAAAAATAAATGTAACAATTCCTATAACTAAAATTTTCATTTCTTATTCACGCCATTGTTGATTTTCAATAAGAAAAAAAAAAAAAAAAAAAAAATCACGTCGAAAGAGTATAACGAAAATATATCAGCTATGCACATTTGTATTCGAAGGGAACAAGTGCATATGATGCACATTTAGGCAAAGTGTGTTAACGATGCATTGTCTATATCTCTGTTTGGTATACACGTAGTTAAATTTTATTGCGTCTTATACTATTGGTTTGTAATCAATTCCAATAGCGATAATAATAATAAATTTTTTTATTTCTTTTTTTCGTCGATTAAGCTCGTTTATAATACCTTTGGATTTAATGATAATAATTTTCAGCTTGCTTAACACATCCTGCTTTAATTTTTAACGTTTGACCTTGGTCCTTCAACCTTTACAGTTCAAACTTCTGACCTAGATTTATTGAGCGAAAAAAAAATTTATTCAACGTTAGTTTTATATGGACTTTGATTGGGCGTGGGCAGGCGGTAGATTCAAAGACTTGGGTTTGACCCATTAAAGTAAAGTGCAAAAGTTCCGCCTCTCAAATTGCGTTGTCACGTATATTCACGTACCTATACGTAAAACTTAGAGATACATGAAGACCGTGAAAATTTAGTATTAGATAAGCTTTTAAATTTTTGAATTTTATTTATTTATTTATTTTGTCAAAAAACGTTCGTTCATACATGAATTTACCAATATTAATAATTCATATGATATATAATAACCACACACATTTAGTGGGCGCGATTCTTAAATCTCTATCATCCTACGCCAAGATGGACCTGAATGAAATTTTTTCACTGTGAATCAAAGTTGTTTTGTTACTCTCTTAAATCCTTGTTGTCCATACTATTAATATTTTGCTCTAGGCCAGAGCCTTTTTGATTTTAGGTCACTTTGCAACGTAACATTTGTCATATGTATATACAAATGCGACGTTGAGTATATATAAACTTATATATTGATAGCTCTTTCTTATCTCAGATAATGAATTTAAAAAAAAGTCTTACCTATAGATAAAAAGATCTACAACGATAGTGATTATAATAAAATTTGCCTTCAAATCCTCAAGAAAATAATATGTCCAATTAATTAAAAAAAAAAAAATAATTATAATAATAATAATTAAAATTCATTCCGTACAAACGTTTAGCACAATTAGAAGAAAATTTTACACAATTAGCCAACTGGTTCACGAATTTTTCCAATTATGTAGATATGTAAATCACTGGTTCATTCACATGCGTCAGATTATCTACTTAATTGGTGCACGTTGGTGGTCCTCGACTTATTCTGACTGTCAGATTACAAATTAGGATTTACGAAACTCCCACGTCTAATTTTTGTTCTCTGATGCATATTTTTTATCCAGTATTGTCTATTATAAAACATTTTTGACCTCTGGATCATGAACGTGTGTCTTTTAACGTAATTTTATTCATTAAAATTTCGCGATGTTACTACCGTAAAGACAGAAGTCAAATCATCAAGTAACAAAACAATGCGTCAAGCATGAAGTTATATGGAAAACTACCTAAATAGGCATAGAACCGTTCTTTTTCTTTTTTTTGTTGTCACTTCTGTATACGTCGATTCAATTCTTATACGTTATTATTATAATTTTAATGTATGTATGGTCACGTACGAAGTATGACAGTGTTATTACTCATGCCAACTGCATCATTTATCTTAATTGTCATTGATAAAGTATGAGAGACGCAGTGTTGTCTTTAAAAGACGGTTTCGCGACTCTGCTTTTTGCGTATTTATATTATCATCGTATACAGCAGTTAAAAATGTAAATATTTTCGAATATCCATCAGTTTTTAACGACCACTAAATCGGATGATTTTTGGTACCGATTTTACCGAATTTGTCAATTTTTTGACATTTTTAGAAACTCATAAAACAGGAAGGAGCTGAAGGAAACTAACTTTCAGTTTCAGAGGCTCTTGCCAAAAATATTCTACGCGGTTTTTTTTTTCAAATAAAACGAAGAAAAATAGACCGTGGGATAAGGAAGACCCGTAAATCTAATAGAGTGAAAAACTTAAACGTCTGGCGTGTGTCTGGACGTGATATTTCTGAATAAATTTTGTAAATACCAATCCGAACGCGTGAGTTCACGATACTTTGTATAAAATCCTGATATCAAATTGTAATTTGGAACATGATTCATGTACGATGCGATCTGGGTCATCTCTTCCAAAACCAAGCAGTCTGAATTCTGAAGGTCACCTTAAGCTGTACATTTGCCAAGTTGGCGACTGGGGCTTAACGGTGTTATATTAAACGACATTTCAGACTCCTCTCTCTTCCTCACCCAACAATTAGTCGCCGCACGCGTACCCTGTCAACGAATAAGTTACGGACTGCACAGTTTAATCCGTATAATCGACGACAGAGAGAGTTTAAGGGTTAATCTCCGATGCAATTGGCATTTATCCATCAGCGATTACATCGTAGGCCAAAACCGTATTAATTAGTCTGGGAACCAAATAGTAGAAAAACAGAAAGAAAAAAAAGGCACTTAAAGTTGAAGACTTTGATCATAAGCCAAACGATTGTAATCTCAAAGATCTAATTCGACGAAATAATTTAGTCGAAAAATGATAGAATGGATGCGATCGACGAAAGTCCAATGGTCGATGGCTGTCCGTACAGCGCAATAATAATTGCTTGTGTCTGGGCCAGAACCTTGACTCGGTTACCTTAATAAGAAACGCCAAATACGAGATATAGTTTCGTCCTTTCTCGCTCTTTCTTATATCGCGTTCATAGACCCGCACGTGTATTCTCTTAGTTTGCAATTACACAGGTTTGCGATTGACCCTCCCATTTATCTGTAGACACGTGCGGATATACATATATCCACATTATGAATCAGCCTGAAGTAAACCAATTGACAGGAGGCAATTGTACGAGAGATCGGAAAGTATCGATTTGCTGTACTGTATTATATGTCAAGAATTCTATATAGCTAGATTGAAGCCACGTGGAAGGTCGATTGTTTTTGTCACCTAAATCAAGATCAGCAGCAGAATTTATACCGTGGATATATATTCGATGTTTTAAACCTTCATTTCATTTATATATATATAAATTATTTTCAACATACCAGCACGGAAGATCTCTCCGCAGCCATCGCAACGACTCGCAAATTGAGCGTCATAACAGTTGCCGCAGTAGATTTTGTCCACCTTACTTCCGAACTGTTTGTCAACCAAAGAAACTCGGCACTTGTTGCAGAGGAAACAGGCCTCATGCCAATGCTTGTCCTTGTACGACAGATCCTAGAACATAAAAATAATTTACAGATTTATTGCTCCTCCATCTATAACCGCAATGTTAATTTCTCCCGAGTCCCAATGCTTCTTATATATTTTTTTATTTTTTATTGTTTCAATTTGTATTTCAAAAAGCACTCAAATTTAATCAGCCAGTAAATATATGATAGACACATTCGGAATTATCCTAACGATAAATGGCTCGTATAAAATTCAACGTTTAAATTTGCTGCTGGTAATGATGTAGGTGAAAAAGTAGGCGAAACAAGTTCTAATTGAGTGGTTCAAGGGTTAACAGGATTTCGTAAATATTATTCTGTTAATGGAGTGTATATCTAGGCAATCCATAATCCTCGACATAGAGAACGTGGCAAGGGAGATAATTGATTCATGAGCGAGCCAATAAATGTAAAAAAAAAAAAAAAAAATAAAATAAATAAACGAATGAAACTACAGTTATAGTAACTATTAATCGAAATTGTATATACCTACGTTTCTGTATGAGTATCTAAGCGGAAATACGCTTCTGTAAGTACAACTCAAGCAAATATAAACGAAGGCTACATCACCGTAGCTATTTCTAGGAATGACTAATTACAAATCAGTCACTACTGACCATATTTCAAAGAGATATTACGCTCTCGTATTATTTAACTAATGCTAATGTTGCAGAAAGCGATTCAGCGAAAGGTATTGTCACTCTTTAGATTCTTAGTGGTATGAATTATCCAATCGAATTTCTAATCACGGTTAAAAAAAAGCATTCGAACAATACAGTGATCGTATAATAATTTCTCCGAATTGGAACTAAATCCCCTAACAATTGGTTAACAAATAACATTCAAAGTCCCGTTTCAGGATCATAACTTCAGTTATGTAGGGCAAAGATAGCGAAAGAGAAGATCGAAACGTACCTTTGAATCAATGCCGATGATCTTGCTGCATTCCTCGCATCCATTAGCGAATACGCTCTCGTAGCACTTGATGCAGTAGGGATGTTCATCCCTTAGAACGTACCGTTGACCAGTTAAAGACTCGTCGCATTGCCAACAACAGAAATGGCCACTGTGCCAGTCCTTGTTCATTGCCCTGGTGAATTCACCACTGAAAATCAACTGCAACATGAAGCATAAATTTAGTTAGTTAATTTGTTTCAACAGATCGATATTGGTATATAAGCTGTTTGAACATTAGATAAAATAAAAGTTCTGAAACGCCTTAGTGGATGACATTTCGGATTTCGCCTTTCAATTCCCGCACAGTACCCCAAATTTTTGTTATTTGAAGGCTGTTATAATTACGAATCTATCCGTATGCCTTATTAAGTATTGGTAAATGTGATTCAACTATAGTTTATGACAAGTCGAATGACGTAGTTAAGGACATTGCGTATTTCTAACGATTCATTCTAACCCACTAACGAAGATTAAAATTTCTCCTTAATTATAGATCGTTTTTAAACTTTGTATATACCTATATCAGGTATGAAAATATCTAGAGCAATGCGTATAGGTATTAGTTCAAGAATAACATGGTTTTTGATTATTGTCACAGTTGTTCGCTTAATTAAATTGGTATCTCCGTACATAGAATATCGGTTTTGTCGGTTTACAGGTAAGTATTGCATATATATTATATGTACCTTGGATGAGTGCTGTTGTATGTGCTGGCTGGGTTTCTGTATAATATATTATGATCATGTTGAATGCATAATTCGTGATTGAGGTGAATATTTGTATGACACAATGCGAGTGATAAGTGTTGAATAATTTATCATAAAATTTGATTATAAATCACGAGTTCTTTGGATACCACGATACCATGTAAGTACGATCGTTACAATTTTTCTTTTTATTTGTTATATTTAGTCGAAATCGTGATTTCTAAGGTCGCAATATATCATATGTCTCTCGGTCACGGAATATCGCGGGAGAGGATTTAGGCCTGTTAGAGTTCACGGATAAATTTTAGATAACGTTAGAACGTTAGGAGTCGCGTGCCGAATGAAACGGGTTATATCTTCGGTAAATAGAAACGAAAATAGATTTGAATTGAATGGAAACTTTATGCATCGTGGCGAGTTTCCAATTCCGGTTAATAGCTATTTCCTGTGTAAACGGAAGGAGTTTGTAATAAAATGAAGAAAGTGTTAAGAAATGAAACGAAAAATAAAAATTATCATTTGATCGGTTAAAGACTGTACGATTATTATCAGTGGCAGCCAAAGAAATGAATAAAATCCCGATAGTTGACAGTATTCTACCGTCAGCCAGCACATACTTATCGATGGCGTTGTCATGGTGGTTTTGGGTGCTGTCAACTTCGGTGATAGTGACTTCAGCATTCTGGTCAGAACTCTCCCTACGTTTTGTGGTTTTCTTCACTTTACGAACTTTACGTTCCGTCGTGGTGTACACTACACTGCTGTCTACATCCGCCATTGCTATCGAACTAACGGTCTTTCGAAAGTTAACACGAAAAGGTTTGAGAGATTACTCCTGTTGAGGGTAAGTAGCGTCGGTTGAAGTTGAAAAAATTATGATCTAAAAGACGAAGAGTGAAGAATGTTGAAAACTGATTGAAATCGAGGATCGAGACGGTCGTCCGGACAGTACCGCGACCCAATAGTGTTTGCGAACTGACTGAAATCTAGGACCCAATCCCTGGTCGTCTCATCATAACCGGGACGCTATTTTCGGCTTCCCGACGACTCCAGAAACCTCGCCTGCTTCCCCTACTCATGGACCATTGCAGTGTGCCGGGTGCAACTTTTCTATACGCTCGCGATATCTTTCGCGAAACATACCTACGCCGAATACAAGTCGAATGCTTTAATCGTTTAGTTATTTTTGGATCGACGTTAAACCGGACGGGTAAAGGCACATTGGGCGCATTGTTGTCAATTCGAAATTATACTTAACGGCGCCAAAAGCCTGTAAATTTTTCTCGAATATCTGTCGCCAATGGATGTGGTAATTGATGGTCAAAAAATCTCTCTCGCACATATTTCAAAAAAACGCAAAGAACTAAATATTTTAGACAATTTTCACTCTAGTTACACATCAGCTATGCCCATTTACTTCATGTGCTTGCGCAAGTTCCCGATTTATCATCTTACGTGAGACAGACGGACTACGAAACCGAGTCTGGGAATGTGACGGACTCTAAAAGCTCTCCAACGAATCTTCGAAGTCGTTACCACCACCGCCTGTCATTTTCATCGTCAATGTCTATTTCAACTTAATTATAAAGATACGATGCGAAATTAGTAAAAATTATATATAGACGTTGTAAATTAGGTATTCGGAAAAGTAAGTTGATCCTGGAATCATAAGGTAATGAAAATTTTGTCGCAACTTGTAACGTTTGAAGTATTTTGGATTCCATCGTTCTGTAAGCATCAACGCTCGGCATGTGTTTCTATTTCTGTGGTCTGCTATTACTATCAACGAAGTGGGAATGCATACCCACCGTAAATGTGAAATGTCTTGAGAGGTTTAAAAAACCTAATACCTATGCTTAAGTTTGACGGAATAAAATATGTCCCATCGACAAGCTCGAGGATTTATTGCTTACATAATATTTAATGTACGTATAAACTCTTTTAGTTTCCTGTTTTCATTAATTCGAGCCCCAAAAGTTACGATGATTTAAATATAGACAATAGTCACGGTAAATCGTGGTCGATTTTACAGGAAATTCGATACCTCCTGGACAAATATCTTAGTGGAGGATATAAACGTCTCTGCTTTTTTATTTTTCGGAAATTTTTCGTCCAATAGGTATTTTTTCAATTTCCTGAGTCATGAGTACGAAGAAATGAACTTATGTCGTAAGCGTTGAAAACAAAGCGTTAAAAACAAAGTAATTTTCCAGCAGATATTTCCGAAAGTTGGCCAAAGTTATTTTTACGAAACGGCGTAAATTGATCGGTGAAAAAAAAAAAGAAAAATAAAAAATAAAAAAGTGAAAAGATTTTTGCACACCGAACCAAAGTTCCGATAAAACAGAAAAATAATATATTTTGATAATTGTAGCGATGATGTTTCTTTGAACAACGACTACTCGAGATTCACCTATTACCAATGTGTGTTTTTCGGACATATAGCTAACCTAGCTCAACTGACAGGTGACATTTGTCTTTCTCTTCGTCGCGACGCCTCGACACCCCCGACGCCTACGCGTCAATATCTAATTCCTACATCGCGGGAAAGCGTTCCAAAGTTGTATTTTATTTTTGATTTTTCTATATCGTATATGAAAATGAGAGGCCCCCACCGAGCCTCTCAGTTACTCTCGAAGCAGAGAAGATAGTTTTGATACTGTGCCAAGCAGGTGGTTCCTGAGACATTCAACTAACCAAGAAGAGAAACCGACGGCGGAGGCGTCGCCGAGAAAATAGAATCGTGAAATAAATAAAGAATCGGTCGAAACGGTATGTAGGCCGGATTTTTCCGCACATCACCAATGATGCTGTTTCCGTAATAAACGAAATATTCTAGAACGATGAAATAAAATTATTTTCTTTATTTTACGTTGATATCGTCACATCGTTTTTCGAAATAACGAGTCTTTAAAAAAACAACAACTTTAGCTATTACGTCACCCAGAATCAACATGAGATTAAATTTCTCTTTATTTCCAATCTCGTACTCTAATCCATCGAAGCTTTTAAGAAGTAGAACCATTCTATCCATTCTGTTTCCTTGCTCTGTTACTGTATAATCATAAATTCGATACTGAATCTCTGATGGACTATACTGCAATGCGAAAGATTCAAAAGTAAAAATTTTCTGCTGAAAATTTTGTGGAATATTCGCGAAAGTCACGACTAGTCTAAACTGACAACAGTAAAGTAAAGTGAGCCTCGGTAACCGCGAAAATATTGCGGAGGAAGGAAGGCAGGAGTTGACGTTTGATATTTTGGGCGACCCCACGCGCAGCACACGGCACCAACGTTACCGCGGTCGGCCGATGAGCCACGCGAATGTAAAACGTTTTGTAATATCACGCTTTAGCGCAGAGTTAGCCTCAATAAATCTCTATGTTTACGTTGCCTTTTATTCGTGTCCGATAAAATTATAGCAGTTAATCGATCCGCGAATTTTAAGGTATGTTTGGGAACAGGCCTTCTCTAAGTACTAAATCAACAATTCGAAATCAGTTTCGCAGTTATTAATCATGAAAAAGAAATATCGAAGAGGCGAAAAATACCGAAATTCTACTAACCATAAAATTTATCAAATACTTGTTAAAAATTAAAATTTTCCAGGACCAAAGTTAATATAGACAATTTCCTTGGCCTGAAAATACAAATTTTACTCTCTGAAAGAATACAGATAATAGTGTCGTGTGGCGTTGTCTATTTTTCGTCGTGTCCTTGAGACTGCTGAAAGATTCCCTAAACAGATGTTCATATTTTATTTTCGGGAAATACGACTTTACCATCACAGAGCGTTGGGGTAGGTCTAGTAAAAATATGCCGAAAGATATTTGCGCATAGCGTTGCACAATATTTCAACGATTATTAGTCCCTATTGAAAATCTGATACCTACTCCTCAGATTCCGAAAATTAACTACCGATAATCTTTTTCTGTTCTGGGTTTCGTTGTATTTTATAAAAAGCTGCTACTTGTTTATAAATTTTATTGAAAGGCGTGATGTGTTTGAAATAAAATTACCCAGAAGGCTTTTTCCGTGCCAGATTCCGGCACAGAATATTCGATAATTCCCTCTTCCGCATCCTTGAATTCTTCATCAATTAAATCATCTAGCATTTCGGATTGAGTTTTTTGAATTGGAGGATTTCTGTGAACGGCTGGACTCCTGGACTTGCTTCTTAAATCTTCGTCCTGACTTCTGCTTTCGCTTCTGTCTGATTCCATAAGGACGTTTTTGATCTTTTCATAATCCCCTTCGTGAGCATCTTCGAAACTGGATACTCTAATTGGCTGTTTGAATTTACGAGACCTTTCTACGGACGGTGAAATAGTTTTTATCCAAACAATGTTTGATCCATCTTCTTTCGAGTCATCAACAGATCCGTTAAACCTTCGCTGCCTGAAAGATTTCTTTCGAAAATTATCCCTCGACGACATATCTCGTCTACTTTCAGACAAACCAATAGCCATCCCATTATAATCCTCGAGATCTTCGTCGTCGGAAATGTGTTCCTCAAAGCTAGTTTGAACTTGGACAGAAATACTTTGTCTGCTTTCTGATCTTGATGGTTCACTGTCAGGTGGTGATGTGTTAGTAGATTCGTCGCACATTGAATCAAAGTTGATAGTTTGTACAGAAATGTCCGACTTCCTCCTTTCCGGTTCTCTGTATCGCTTTGATTTTTTTACGTTCAAATTTTCCGCTGATTTACTAGTCTCCGCATTTTTCGATTTCAGACACGTTGGCTTTCGGAGAATTGTTGTAGCCAAATTTTTCGAACGCTTTTCTCTTCTTCGACTATCAACTGACGCCTCATTCGCAGTGCCGTCATACACAATGTCCAATTTTTTTGTATCAACGTAGCTAGTATTGAAATAATTTGTTCCTCGACAGCCTTGATCATCGTAAATTTTTTCGTCCCAAATCTCAGAAGACTTTGATAAGTTTTCAGTGTCGTTAATTGACCTGGAGCTTTCCGATGCTCGTACAAGGTCCGAGGAATGCCTAGAGATGCTTTCTGCGTCGTTTATGGATTGCTGGGGGGACATGCTCAAACGTATAACGTTAAAATCGCTCAACGACGACCCTGCGGAGTTGCTCAAAGCTGATAAATTGTCGAATGAATTTTTAGTCGGTGCTTCATTCCCAGAATCATTATCAAAAGAATTTTTCCTATCGCTTGACGAGCTCGAACTTGACCTAGACTTTCTCCATGCATCATCTACTGCAGTGGGAAACGGTATGGGGGTAGGAACTCTCTCGTATTTTTTCGTCGTTGGTGCTTGAAGTGTCAGGTTCTTCAGTATCGAATTAATCTCCACGTCACCGGTCATCGGGGACAAATTCTCTTCACGATCCGAGACCGGTGAAGTTCCCTTGGAAGTATCCTTGTCCTCATAACCAACATTATCCGGTCCGTAGTACGATCCAAAATTCGAACCCCATTCATCTCTAATTTCATAGTCGGCCAAACTGCTAAGCCTAGAGTCAGGCCTAGAGTTACCCAAAATGTCACCAGTACTGCAATCCGATAATGTACTCTCGTCAAAGTGTTTGTCAAGTGACCTTAGTTCTCGTCTAACCTTGAGACTGTACTCATGAAGGTTTTCCAACTTGTGTCTAGCACCTTTTGGCAATCTTGCGGTTTGGGTATGACTATACGTGCACAGAGAATTCAGAGACGTGTGTCTCTCCGATACTTCGGAGTGATAAGAAAGACATGGTGCGGTTGGACCCAACGATGGAGTTAAACCGTCAGAAATGTGACGAAGACAAGCAAGGAGTTCCATAACCCCGAAACAACCCACCAAAATGGACATCATGAGACCCATTTTGCTGATTGTTAGATCAAAAAATCAATTTCTGAGCATCTAGTATATGAAAAATAATAATAATAATTTTCAAAAATCAAAAAAGAAAGGATCTAGACTTTTCGTCGATCGCTATAACGATTGAACTCAAGACTTTCTTTAGTTCTGATCGAATTTCGATACCATATTTTATTGGTTTTCAATTCTCTCTCAACATATGAAAGATGAGTAAAAATCCACATTTACAATTAGTCGGAAATACGTAGTCAGCTAGTAGGCGGTCCGATGCTATTTAAATGATTTATCTATTTGTCCTATTTTCGTATGGTGATTCGTGAACACTTCCAGGTGGAGGGGGCAACAGATCCAGCTGAGGATACTCTCTCCGACTCAACGACGGTTCGGATGTTCAGTTGTCCTGAGACACCTGGAGGCGATGGAGGTTCTCGCATTCGGTTGCTCCCCCAATTTTCGTACGATCAACAGACATTAATTAATTAATGTTAACGAACAACGATATTTAGATCTTGAAAAACTTTGTTACCGCATATCGGCAGTCACACTGTTAATCGAGATTAATATTTTCATATTCATTTTAACGGAGCATTAAATAAAATTTTCTTTACTGTAGAAAGAAAATAATCATGTAGAACCGCCGTCGAGAAGACGAGAATCTACCTCCAGCCGTCATTTGTACGGATTCACAATGAAATCCGCTGGCACCCGCGATACCATCAATTTTCAAATTCGCGAGTCATCAAGCTGCCGTCACAATGTTACATAATCACAGCCACAGCCTGCACCCACACTTGATCAGCCCACACCCCGCTCCAAACTTTATCCTGTTAATTTCGAGTTTGACCATTATCCATCCTGATGGAGGGCGGCTAGTACACTGTTTTATTTTATGCGACCAAAGACCGAGCGAGATACCGTTTGGCCGTTTTACTGGTTCGTGGCTTCACCACGCGACAGCTAATGTCTAAAGTTAGCTCGAAGTCCCTGGACGCGGATTGTGTCCTTAATGTAGTCATCGATGGCAACGTAATAATCTTTAGGTGTCTGCTGGCTCGTATACGTGCCTTGGCACTAGCCCATTCGGGGCTCGTTAATGGTTAAACGAAGGTAAAACCCTAGTGACGTTGTCGAAGATCGGCATTAAGCCTTTCGAAAGTTCAAAAATGATACCAGATCGACAAGACTATCATTCCGTTCAATCACGAAGAAAAATCCTTTCTTTCTCTCTGAGGACTCTCGTTTTCAGATCTCTAACTTAATTCATCCTTTTAAAGGCATGGATTTTGCATTTCCTTTTACGGATCATTTATCCTTCTTAGCACTCCGTCAGTGGTTTTGTATCTGGTCGTAGTTACCAGACGCGTACCTATGCTTCGGTCGTGTTTTATTTCAGTAGAAAATTTATTGTTATTCAAGTTACGTCATCGAACTACGTCACGGGAATCTTTGATACTGGTTTTGCACTCGGTGCAATTTTGGCCTGAGTCCAAAAATTATTGAAACTTCTTGCTGAGGGCCTATTGAACTTCGATACATATTATTTTTAGGCCACTCGACATGTGGGTTGTGAAAAAAAAAATTCAGAAATAGCAATAAAAATCATAAAGAATATGAGTCAACCAGCTACCTGCACCCCTCTAGCAATCTGACTCTAGGAATGTGTAATTTGATGGGAATTTTGTGACTATATTCAAAGTCCGAAGTCTGTAGCGATATCTACACGACGAAGGGGGTCGTATGAATGATTCAAAGATATGCATGAGAGAAAGTGATATCGTTAAAAATCTAAAGTGAACTAAGTCAGTCGTTATGAAGCAAGTCAGGGTTTTCTTGGGCGTCTAACTTTGTTCTAACAACTTCAAAGTCAACGTCAAAAATAAATCTTCACTCATCGGCTTATCGCATTCAAACAAAAACAGTCTATGACGTTACCAAGCTCGTTGTTGTTGAATAATTAATATCAATGGGTTATCCATTGGTGTAAATATCTATAACATTATTAGATGTCTAGACGAGAACTGTGATTCGTCTTACTTTATATTTTTTTAATTACCCGTGTATATGATCACTCCACTTTGAATTTTTGTGGGAATATAGAACGTTCCAAAATTAACTTTAGTTAGATATTTTGGTCTTTGATATATGAGTTAATAGTTATACATAAGTACAGCACTCAAGTGTTCCCAAAGCTGCCAAAAGCACCCACCTTTAAAATCTCACGATCAGGGTTGGAAGAGTTACAGTTTCTCGTATATCTGTTACACCCGCATTCTTGATCATAATGATAAATTTTCCAAATAACAGTCCTCCAATAACATACAACCAATGGAAATTAACTTCAAATCAGTCCTACTTAATCCTTTCAGGATCAAAATAAGACAAACTTGTCAATTCGATGTGATATAATGATATAACTGTAAAAATTTTCAAATTCTCCAGAGCCTGGTTATTGCTATTCCTTTATGCTGGCACGAGATTATCTTTATCAATGGATGGAGATTGAGAAAATGCATTACATCGCCTACAGACAAATCGCTATCCTCGTTGATACGGGATCAGCACAAGGTTCATTATATATAATTGGTTGTAAACAAGAGTGTTTTGCATTTACTGCCAAACGTCCAATTAATCTTTGATCGGAATTAGCCAAGCTCGTTACGCCAGTGTTCTTGTAAGTATCTCTTCTCGAGTAAAACGGAACAATGCCAAAGCTATTTTTGCCAGTGACCAAACCTTGCTTAGTTTCTTCTCGGTCTTTCAGCCCACATCCACTATAATATACGACGACATGGTAAACCGCATCAACTTGCACCTGAGGATCATTAAACAACCTCTTCGAATATAAGATATGCAATCATTGTCCCGATCAGAGTGTCGGATGTATCGACTAGGCCAATTCGAAGAAGAAATGTTAACGAATGGGTAACAAAGATTGGAGTATCGAATTGTCTACATTTACGGTGAGTTTTCTATGATGAATATTTTTCATCCCACGGTGTGAAATTATTTTTCAATTTTTTTTATCTTAGCATTTTGCTTTCTGTTCGTTGAGCATTGGCAATGTCTTGCGAGTCCAAAAATGGGTCGACTACCCGATGACGTTACTACCAACACCATCTCAATCGTGGTTTGGTATATCGAGTGTCTGAGCATGCGCAGGTCAATTATATACGACCATCCAATCACCAGGAGTCACTGGTACGACTTGGTCCAGAACTCTCGACGAAGAGCTTCACAAACCAAATCTTACAGACTTTCCATTGAAATATTATACCCAGTCTGACGTAACCACGTATGCTTCGACTTTCCTCCCGATCTAAATTCCCAGTTTCTTAAAGACAGGATCAACGGACAATCAAAAGCCCAACGAAAGATGGGCATTTAGGGTTTGGCAACAGAAAATGGTCAAGTGCAAAGACCTGATGAAAATGCGTGGCGTTCAAAGCGTTCAACCTTTTGTCTGCATGTCTACATTCCTCGAATTATCACCAGGTCATTCGATTTCCTGATGAAATTTATTGTTCCTTAAGTATTGAATATAATTTCATTAATATTTTTATCACTTGTAAGATTATTTGAGTATATATAAAATGATGATAGGTAAACGTAGCTACGTCATTCGTCCAATTAATATCGTTGGGCAAATTACCAAGATTCTGGTAACGAAGGTATTGACGAGGTTTGCTCTGGTCAAACATTTCCGACCTAGATCCGTCCATTCATCTTAACGTTGCAAAACTGGTGGCTATTTCGAAGATTTCTTCGCAGTGATTCAATCTTTTGAGTCTCTCCACAGTATACCGTCGGCGTACCAATGTTCTCCGCACCGGTACCGGCGTTTACGTAGCACCTTGGGGTCGCGTGCAAAATCTTGAGATCCGCAAGTCTCCGGATTGCTACATACACGCTTTTAAATACGCGTTTAGTATGTATAAAGATACACATACGCTTTTCATATGTGTGTATTATAGATATACTAGCGAAGCGTCGCGACGCCCTCTTTGAGGTTCGACTCGACAACCGCGTTCTAATCCACCGCGATGAATTCTCGTTAGTGGTCAGAAACGGGTCTTGAACTCGTAAATTTTACTTTGCTTTTTTACAATAATTAAGACAGCTACTTCCGGTCGGTGGTTTGATGAAAATATACTCAAAAAAACAAAAAGATTGATATTCCTAATTATTTTTCAAAAGCTTGTAAGAATTTTTTATATAATGGATGAAAATATTGAGGATAAATTTCGGAGCTTTCTAAAATTTTCAAGAAATTCGCAAAGAAATCGAGAGATAAATAAAAAATGTATATAATACGGTGTATCTTGAGATTGATATGCACGTCTACCGAATTGACTACCTAGATGAAAAACGTTGTGTCTTCGCGGGTCTCGAATGTTAAAAATAGAAAGAAGATGGAAATTTTGCAAGAAAACTCGAGATTTCACGAGTCTTACCTCGAAAGTTCTGACGGATTAGATAATTATGTAACTGTTTAGATCTGGTTCTGTATAAAAGCCAAGAAATCTCGAAGCTGTGTCATAGAATGCGGCGTCCTCTCAAAGAGCAGACATCGAAGAGTGTAATATGTTATTTGATCCGCATATTGCGAGTACCTAGACATGATGGAATTTGGCACTGTAATTGAAAATGTTGATTGCAATAGCAGCTCTTTTCTTCACGATTACAATTAATCTTCAAATGTTTAGAATTAATCTCTTTTCTTTTTTTTTTTTTTTTTTTTTCTTTCATATATTCCTTTTCGTGTCGGGTGTATGCGTGTGTGTGGGCGCGTGTACGTATATTTCACACTGCACTTACCAAATAAATTATTTTTCAACTTTTCGTTAGCAAAAATCGATATTTTTCAATACCATAAGTCAGACAACTAAAATCTTAGGTATTTTTTTTCTGAAGAAAGACACGCGGTTGCATAACGCAGAAATAAATAGATATAGCGAAGGAATGAAGTAGGAAAAAAAAAAACTAAAAACGTTGCAAATATATTCCTAACGAGCTGTTTTTTTGAAACAGAGATTCTTCCCAATGATAAGAACGGATTGCTTCGCCGTTTCGTTCTTCGTTGATGACTGACTCTAATAAAAGACACGAACTATACAGACTCGGAACACACAGTCTTTGTGGTGGGAGCTTTGACAGTGGAAATAGATTAGCACCCCGAGGAAATGCAATTCTCGCTATCCGATAGATTATGAATCAATATTAGATTATGCAAAGTTATTCCGATCAATTCAACGAGTGAAAATGCTCAAACAAATCAATGTAAGAAATATTTTAACCAGTTGATCTGATCTTACAATATGTGAAAAATCTTTCTGATATATGCAATGTATAATATAAGAGAGTAAGATGAATAAATAAACAGATTTATTTTCTCTACAACGAGTTACACAGAATAGCTGAGGAAGAAAGAAAGAGAGAAAGAGAGAGGGAGAGAAGAAAATACATTTGGACTATTAAAAACTTGAAAAATATTGTGCAAAACAACAAGAGTTTGCAAAGTATTCGTGTGTTTGTTTTATTACTTATGTGAGGACTGCCAAGATCTTGAGCCAAAAAGATTCTTTTCTAAAATATGTTTCAAATTATAGTATAATAAAATAAAAAATCCATAAATAATTGTGAAATATTCGTATAAAGAAAATAAAGTTAAGAATTTGAAAAATCTCTTCGGGATGATGAGAAGCTCGTTTTAAACGGCGTCAAAATTCTAACAGCTACCGGATTAGGAGTAGAATGCTGAGTGCATTATTTTATGCAAATTCTCAGGTTTCCCTGGCGCAATCTGCAGCATGGCAAAATTATCCGGTGTCTTCAAACCAGCTATTTTAATCTTTCTAAATAAAGCCGGACGCGACCCAGTTTTTCTCCCTTCACCTGTCTTTCTCTGACTCTCCCCATCACCAAGACATCGCGATTAATAATCGTGTGACATTTTGTTTAGTTGTTCCTAGCTCCGGCAATTTGGTGCTAGATTTAACGTGCCTGTATAGTATTTCGGTCTTTAATCTTTCCAACGCAAGGCTAAAGCAGCCAAACCTTACCCAACCCAAATCTAAACCTAAAACAAGTATCTGCCTAACTCAACGTGAGAAAAAATTTTTATTTGACATTTTGCTAGCCGCTTCCGGTTGGCATTTAATTTTCATATTTCTCAACGTTACTAGTCTTCATCCGTCATGAAAAGGACATCGATGACGGATTCTGCCCTCTTGCCTCATCATATTTTTATTTTGATTTGTAAATTTCGTATTTTCTAACACTCATTTCATTATGCAGACACAACTCTGTTAACACACTTTAATAGAGAAACTAATTTTGAAACGTATCAAGTTATTTTCAACCTTTGATAACCAAGTAGAAGTAAAAGCGAGGCTGTTTAGTGTTTAGTGTAGTTTAGTGTTCACAGAATGAGTGAGCCAGTGAATATACGAAAAAACCTAAACTTAGAAGCACCGTTTTCACCCTCGAAATGTGAGAACTAAATTGCTGTTTATTTCTCTTCGTATATGTAACAGGGATATTTTCAGCCATGAGATAGCGTGACCAGTTTGATTAGAAATAAAGATTAAACAAAAAAAAAAAAAAATTCTACGACTGATACATTGAAAGTGAAAATTTTTGGGTCAACTGTAATAATAGTTTATTGAAATCTCGTTCTTATTCATTGATGAAACACTATGTCGGATATCTATAAATGCCACGGTTCAAACAAGACTCATTTTTCAATCTTTCTAGGGATGTGTTATGATATTCTTACCACATTACAAGAACGAAAATTTGCGAAAAAGACATTCGCGGAATGTAGTAATCAATTCACACGCCACATTCACACAAAATCGTATATACAGTAAAAATCCCAGTCCCCAATATCGTAACCAAAGTATCTCAAATCGTCGATCGCACATTGATGATATAAATGAATTTCTTTTGGCACTTATCGTCTCAATTAAATGAGGATTCCTTCAGATGGATAATTTTATTCCTTCAGATTCTACACACGATTTATCCTATTTACTGTCCAATGGATTATCTGTAGATTAGGTATTGATACAAATGTTTGAACGATTATTAAAGCCACGCGTTGATTTATTTTATCGGTTATTTTGAGTGTATCATAATTTATTAGTAAAACAACAGCGATTGAATTGTATACAAGATAACGTAAATTACTTGAAATTCGTTGAAGACTTTCCCTGAGACTTGAATAAAAATTATGAAAATTTCTTCGGGTCTTACTGTGCGATGTAGGAAGCTGAACTAACTACTGATTTTATAAATCGTTCTAGATATATACAAAAATCCCCTACTAAGTAGCTCTCAGCAATACTGTATGCTTATAAATTCCCATAAGTCCGTCAGATGTTACGATATATACGTATGTATATACAAATTTTCGCCTCGGGTATTTCTATGATTAGAATTCTAGCACGTGGATTATTTGAATAAATTATCTTGTAAGGGGTGGAGTTGCAATTTATTTATTTATTTTTTTCTTCTAAACTTTGCTCGTTAATTATTTACATTTGTAAAAAAGTTATGACATTGATTGAACTGAAAGTACGAACAAGCTAGTCTCAATTATCTACAGAATTATACCTACCCTTAAAATGTGACTTTTAACCTTCGAAAAATTACAGCAAAAGGATTTTTATTTTTCGTAAATTAGTGAATAATTTTTCTTTTTTTTTACTTTATATTATATTATGAGATTTAAACAAATATCGCGGTGAATCTGGGACCGGTATTGTACTCGCGGACGTTAATTTTGACTTGTAAGATAATTTTCTATAGATATGAATCCAAAAATTTTTTATGCAAAAGGTAAACCGAATTAAAAACTAAAAAAAGTTAGAAAAACGATTATCAGATTTTTGTAAGTCTTGTTTCCGATTGTTGGATAAAATTAAATGCGATATATCGCATGTATCTTAAATACTTATATGATATAAAATAGTGAAAAGATATAAGTTTCAAGTTTGCACCGTGCATTATGTCCGCCTTGAAACTTTATTTGGGTCAATGCATGGTTCAGATTCTGTAACGTATCGTCCCTGTTCATTTCTGTACTAACAAAACAGAAGCAATGCCACTCCATAAAAGTGGCTTACGAAACGAGGTGGTGAGCCTTCGAAAGAAATCAGGCCTTATAATATCGCGGTCCCGCAACTCCTTCTACGGACAAGTACAAACCGGCTATCTACTCACAACCGCATAAATCTGATTCAGAAATTATATATCAGCGCTCATTTCGCATAACGAAAAGCTTTCGAACTATTTTAATCTACTAGCTGATATCCGATTGGTAAATTAACGATTTTAATACGCATCGAATGATGCATTTAATTAAAAAAATCAAAAATAAGTTATTTAATTAACATTCTTCTTTTTAACCAAAATGATATTATAATTAATAAATTCATTAATTAAATCGAGTTATCTACAAATTGTTTTCAGATAAGTAAGAAATCTGTTGATATAAAGCTTTCGAGCTTTCGGTGGTAAGGATTTTTGTTCCCGAGTCGACGGGCGTCGGTAAAACAGATTTTAGCGGTTCACATCAGTCGATAACGATCAAAGCTCGGTTTGCATATCGACTGCAGCATTTATTGCTAACCACTTGTTGCATTAGGAGTAGTTTTAACTCTAGCTGAATTAGATATGATATCAGACACATGGCTACTTGTTGCCTCTTCGTATATCGAAACGTTAGGTTTTATGAATGTAAAAATTCTAATTATTACCTAAATAAAATCCCTAATCTATCATTGAAACTTTAAATTAATAAAATTAATGGCTAAATTATATCTTACCTCATCGCAGGCTGCACATCTTCCTTTTAATCGTTCGGCATAATGTCTTTCGCAATAAATGGCCTCATTGTAGACACAGTAGGCTAAGTCAACAAGCAATTCCCTGCATTGTACACATTGGAAACATGCAGGATGATAATATTCCCCTAATTTTCCAGCAGAAACTGCAAGAGAACCACGTTTCAAGTTCTCGTTACAGTTAGCGCAGTTCTGAAAAATGAAAACAGAGTATCTACTGTAAATATTCGTTAAAAGTTTAACTCACGTAAGACTTATGAAAATAAATGAATCGAAAATTTTGAAAGACTTTAAATGATGGAAGCAATGAACTTTAAAATATGTATATCTACAGGCACTGATCACACTCGGTTCTTTGTGTACATTCCTTCTTTTTTTTTTTTTTTACTTTTTTTAAATAAATAATTCTCCCCAATAAATTACATTAGATTAATAGTTTTATACGAAGTGTTTACAAGCAGACATAGCTAAAACGTTTGAACGTATCGTGGGCCAAACGATGTGATGTATGATGGCAATAACCACTTCCGTATCAACCTTTATTGATGATTTGGTCATTATATGACGTAAGCATGGTCTACTTTGGCATTGAAAGCTTCCACCACCAAAGGTAAACATCTGACCTCTCCAATATCTTTAACAGTTCTAACTTTATCCATCCCTACGGAAGCCTCAATCGAAGTCTAAGCGTTGACGGGGGCATGTGGCTATTACTATTATCGACAGTTGAAGGTAAACAATTTCTTATTTTTATATCTCCAGAAATTGTTTCTTATATTTCATTCTTTTATTTTATTTTTTTTTTAAATATTTTTTGTGCTCCCTGTTCCATTGCAAACGATAAAACAACATTACAAATTTTCACAAGATATCACTATTAATTCATTTTTTTTCTTATGTTTCTTTTTTCTTTTAAATACAAAATTGATATCTGAAATTAAACAGAAGCATCATCCCCCGTTTTGTTATTACTGATTTTATCTTGTTATTATATAACGTCAAGATTTCACGATCAAGTTCAGAATTGCACAACTATGATATATGTTGGTTAAAGTAGTTTTAACACCTCGTAAAATTTCTTTACACTCTACAAACTCTAAAGATCTACAATATATTTGTTTTTTCATCATTCCCAACTTCCGCTATCTCGGTTTTATAAAACCTCATACTATATATCCGATTCTATGATCAGAATCCCAAGTTATGCTAAGTTATACTTGTTATTAAGAGAAAAACAAAAAAACAAACAAAACAAATCGAATACTTACGACACCGGTTTCCCGGATTTCCTGAACGGTCCCGATGTCAAGAGCAATTTCATTTCTGGCTGCCATGAAGTCATCAGCACTGGTATAATGTTCGGTAGCTAAATGGCGACAGTATGCTTTAGCCAAATCCTGTTTTGGCAGTTGCATGGCCAATTGACGATCCCTGTACCGTTCACCAGGAGTTCCTAATCTCGGTACTGATACCTCAGGTAGCATTGCGAAGTACTCTTCAACCTGAAAGTTAAACAAATCTCAATGCTATATACATCATCAAATTGAAAGATGTTCATTCGATTATTTAATTTCCTGGATGTTAACGAGGTCTAACGAAGGCAATAAAGAGTTGAATAGAATAACAGTACCTTGATGCCAAAAAAGGAAGAAACCTAAAAATTGAATCAAGTATCTCATTGTCAGTCACTTATTGTGATACATATGACATAACTCGTTTATCTAAAAATCCGTACCGAATATACCGATGAAAATAACTCTGCTTGAAGTATTTTAAAGCAAAACTTGATATATACGACACTTACGGGAACGTTTTATGTATAAACTGATGATCATATAGAACATTATTCAAGTTTTACGCACTAGAATATTAATACCAGAATTATAATATCAAATTTTTGATTAATTTTTCATCAATTTATGTTGAGAACTTTCAATTAATAACCCACATAGTCGTTTAATCTACCCATTTAAGTATAACCACACACCTAGTGGTATATAATTATATAGGATATGATATGGAACTTAGAATTAAAGCCAAGATAAACAGTCGAGATGATTTCTGCCACGTGTTATATAAGGCATTGCAAAATCTTGTGTCTGAAGATTATAAATTATAGGTTGATATGTTAGGAGGCGAGAGTAGGTACTGGCAAACTTAATTGAAAATCGCGATCATAAATGTATGTATCTATATAATATGTTACATACATACATATACATAGATACCGTTACTCACAGTATAACCATACGCTATGCCGTCCCGCAGATGCACATGTGGTAAAAATGCCCCGGTAGTAGGTAATATTAAAAGCTGTGAGAAACAGCTTGTACATATAATAAAACACCGCAACGCGAACCGGGCGTTAGAAGATTGCAAACATATGTGCTATCTGCCTATAACGATTAGTTATTAAATAAATCCCTTAAACTTTAAGCCTTAAGAGAATGTATACACATATATATCGAAATTTGGCATAGAGCCAGTTATGTAGAAGTGCAGTATAGCGCATAAATTCAATCTTTAATCGTATAAGAATTTATCGATTCTCTTTAATTTCGTTTCATCCTATTTTCACGTGGGTCAAGGATGAGACGCACCTCTATTTGCCGATAATACACAATACGAAGTCACCCTCTGGCATTGACTGAATCTTGTAAATTTGTACAAAATTATACGCAAATAGAGATTTATTCATTTTAGTTATTATATACTTTTTTTTTGTCTATTTCTCTATTCATTTTTATTTTAAGTTTGAAAAATTTCGTTACCTTCTGAGATGGTAATCCTGGCGGGGCCCAAGTAAGGCCCAATTCTCTGGGATCGCAAGCGACAGAACCACTCGCACCATCGCCTTTGAGTCCAAGTCGAGATCTGACTGATACCCATTCCTCGTGACATACATCGTGAGCTTCTCTGGGACATTTGCAACTGGTACAGTTTTTTCTGAAAAATAAAACACCCTTTATAATCTTCGTTTTATTCCTTACTTTGTTAAAAACAAGAAGAAAAATCAACAAATCTGTGGATTCGAAAATGTTCAAATAAAATATCGGAGATCGATAGTTTCCCTTATGATAGAACGAGATATACGTGTCCCCAATTTCGAACGTCGAGGTAGAAAATAAACTCTATCACACGTAGCTTTTATGTTACCCTTTACTCTTTTATCACTTTTTTCTGTAATGGTGTTGTTATCGTACTCGTTCAATCCGAAAATATAAGAAAATAATGATGAGAATAAAATTGATAGATATTTATACGTAATTGCATTCGAAAATTGGTCGACCGTAAATTCGTATATCTAAGTCATCGAAATTGGCATGAAATTCCGAGCAAAATTATACTGTTATACCTGTTTAACTTGACGTTAAATGAGTATTACTCGTAAAGTCGTGTCTTGGTGGGTGATAAATATTTGCCTCTCCTCTTAATTAAGCCGAACCTGAACCTGTACCTAAACCAAAACCTAAACGCCCGAGAATTCTAATAAAATTTTACTGCACTGTTTATAGGGTTGAACGATGTTGGCAGGTCTAGTGTGTCTGATAACACTGCAATTACACCGTAAGTGCAAACTTGCAATATACATATATATATATTTTCATAAAATTTCGTTGAATGAGAATTTTTTATCCAAAGTTAAAACGAGGTTGATAGAAAACAATAAATTCATTACCCTACCTTGACGACTTGAACTAATTTCAAAATTGAAATATGAAAAAGAAATTCACGGCAATGATCCGGACCTCAGTTCAAGGCTCGTGTAACTTCGCTATATTCAGTGCGGTTTGTTTTTCAGACAAGTTATCGAAGATTTGGATATTTTTCAAGCCATAGCTCTGCGCTAGACAATATCATATATATTTCTCATATAAAATGTCTACCTATATATACGCAAATTCGAAAGAACGATATGCTTGGTGGTTGAAATTCTCCAAGCAAGACTCAGGCACCATATGTGTTTTTCTGTAAATACAATAGCCGGACCAGGCAAAGTTACAATTTTCGGCACAATTTTTTATCGAAACAAAAATACAGGTGTAATAATTTCAACCCATATTCCAAGAGTAGTAAATCCCTCGTCACTTGAAATCGATTTTAATTACACACAGTAGTTTACGTGCGATATTTCCGTACATCTATATCTACGATGGAGTGCAGGAAGAATCGTGATGGGTTTCAGTAAAGTAAAGCAAACTGTGATATTGTAGTAGTTAGTCGAGCGCCAATATACCAGATGCACTTGCTCTCACCTATCGGGTTGCTTTGCGCCGCACCCCACCGGAAATCGGTCAATGTTCAAGGCTCAGTTGCTAATGCAAAACGACCTTGCGATAATTTTCCTCAGCTTATAATCACGTATAACTAGTTATTAAATTCAAAATTCTGAACAGACTGATGATACACGCCTTTTTATCACACTAACCTGCGGCTACCTTCTCAAATACTTTCTCTGTCTCTCAGTATATATTTTTATAAAAGTTTTTAATATTTTCATCCATCATGTGCTTCTCTATGTCATTGCCGGTTGACACTTCGTTAAGAAAAAGAAATGAAGTTGATGAATTTTATATCGTATGTAGGTATAATTTTGTCTCAATCAACGCTGAAAATTATCCGTAAAAATATTGGTAAAAAGAAATTGAAGAAAAAAGGAAACGAAAGAATTAAGAGAGTGGAGTAGAGATTAAACGGCTGTTATATTAACACGTAAAGAACCAAAAGAGTGTCTCCAAATAATTGGTACGTCAATTTCCTTTTCTTTTTTCTTTTTTTATTTTTTTTTTTTTTTTGTTTCCGTTCAGAAGTATAAGAAGAAACATTTGTGTAGCAAGTTTTTTCAGTCGAAATGTCAAACCTGCTGTTGATTTCATAATGTCATGAAGATTCTTTTTTCTTTTTTTTTTACTCTAGTAGAAAATATGTTTCACCTATTACTGACATTTTACGACAGTTCCAACTGTCAACTCTTTATAACCATCTCAAAGGTAGCGTTGAAGAGGGTACATAGAATATCTATTAATAAGGTCTTCAAATATCCGAGGACGTTGTGTGGACGGACACCTTGTTAGCGACGGTGGACAGACGTTTTATGTCTAGACCTAGTTTTTCCTTAAAAAAAAAAAAAAAAAAAAAAAAAATTGGCTGTTATTACCGAGCTTATTGTTAGAAGGGCGAAAGTAGTATTTATCTCTATCACAAACCGCGAAAGACCCCCTTGTTATACCATTTGCACAATTTATTTGTACACCAACAGTCGTTAGGGTGAAGAAAACTTTGAAATTTGAATATTCCTGTACCTTGTAGACAGTGACTAAAATAGACTATATACTAATTTAGAAATTAATTAGGAATTTGCGTCACTCTTAAACTTTGAACTGCGTATAAATAACGATACAAACAAACAAGGCGGCTTTGTCATAATCCAAAAATATAATAAAGTTTTTTGGCGATTCGTATATACGTATAGGAATTCAGTAGAATTAAAAAAAAAAAAAAATAAAAAATAAAAGTTCAAAGAAAACTAAAACTGTGGCAGATATAGACGAGGCTTAACACTTGACAGATATTAATAAACTCTTCTCGTGAAAATGGTTCTGAAAAATACCATCAATTTGTACACGTGAGAGTTTAACATAATTACTCCATTAGTTTTGATGTTTTAAATTTCTAAATTGTGTTGCAACAACAAGAACCCTCAGCACTCATACACCCACATATTTTAATGCAATAGGAAGTAGGCAGCAGATCACACTCTCTGTTAAATGATGGCAATTTAATTTGCATATACGTAGTCGTTATAGAGATCTATAAATTGTTCATGATATAGTTACTCGAACTGCTGCGTATATCATATTTTCTCCTTTATAAATGACAAAAAGTTGAATAAAATAAAAATAAATTGCTTACAGGTATATGTTTAACGAACGAAGGAAACAATTTCGAATTAAAAATATTTCAAGTCAAATCACGGTGAAGGCAACTCGCCAGATATTTAATTACATAGACTTTGACTGATCGTAATAAGAGATAAAATACTTCAGTTGACACAACCGTATTAATTAGTGTTAATTCTATTGCGGTAACATTTTTGATCAATAATACGTAAGCACGATGCGATTATCGATACATAACGAATTTCATATCTTGGAAAATGATAAAAATTTTCTTTTACCCTTCGAAGAACCTCATAATTATTTTTCGCCCTAAAAATATTTCGGTAATGGTATCTCAGGAGAGTTAGAAAATCCCTGAAGCTCGAATCTCACATATAGGATCAAGAGAAGCTACCTCTAAGAGAAATCTGAACCTATGACTTACGATTAGCGTGAAAAATGGTTTGATATGGCTCATCAGAATGAGGGACTGAGACTACTGCTTGCAGGCTAAAAGTGAAAGGCCAGCAGCAACTTATCTCTAATATTTCATTGATATAAAGTAACTTGTTTCATTTCGAACACTGCAGCTTACAATATTCTATTTAGACTAAGTACGATTTTCGAAAATAAATTTGAATAATACGAATGACAGAGTGAAGTCAGTATGTCTAATAAGAATTGAAGGAAATGATATCTGACTCAAAACGAAGCAAGTTCGAGACATCAATTATACTGAAATGATGAAAGTGTACATACAAAAACATCCTAAATATGTTTAACCACAAAACCCAACTAAATTTTGGACAAAATCTATACAATAAAAGTTTATCGTAACGTTTTTTTTTTTTTTATGATCGTAAATCTGCAATATGTGCGGTTCCTAATCACACTTCTGGACATTTTCACTTAGAGTTAAAGGAATCTAGATTAAAATCATTCGGAATATTGTCAAGACACTGTTCACCGACCTACGAGATTGACTAACAAAAAAGCAAGCTGATTTTCATGTACAATTAACTTTGACTAGAATCTGAAAGCACCTATGAAGCAGACGTTTCATTTTTTCTTTGTCTGTTTCTTCAATGTCTCGGAATTGCCTATTCTTAGTTATCTTTATAAGCATTTTATGATTATTCTATGCAATAGACCCTATTTTCTACACGTAATAACAATCTCACATCTCTTTCTGTAATGATGAATAATCAAACGTTGATGAGACAGTGGAAAATTAGATTCGAACGTTTATTAATAACTTTTTATCCCCGGATGATTGAATAAGTATTTGCATGACAAATCCACAGCAATCTTATGATACACAATGCTGCAGTTGAATGATAAATTTTTTAAGTTCGTTAAGAACGTTTCATGCCTTTTATCTCATTTGTCCGAAGAGATAAACCGAGCTTGTTATTAACACCAAAAATAAAAAAGAAGAAATATATAAAAAAAAAAAAAAAGAAAAACAAGACAAAACAACATGTATATCAAAAGCCACACAACATCGAACTCTCAATCTTTATCTCGTGCGATAATGAAATTTACCTAACTATAAGTTCGAACAGTTCGAACTGATCGAAGACTTTGCAGTAGAGATGAAGTACCCTGACACAGGCCCATCGCATCCCAGGCCAAGGTGCTAGGCTAAGGTCAAGACCGTCTTCAAGGGGGCATTTCCCAATTGTCAAACCTCTCCTCAGTTCAGCCCCAGACAAAGTAGGATACCGATGTCTCCTATCCAACATTGGATTCCGTCTACCCTTTGAGAATTCGTTTGTCACACCGATCAACCCTCTTTTTATTTCGGCTCCAGATAGCGTAGGATATCTCTCCCTTCTATCCAGAGAATTAGACTTTCTGTAGAGTTCTTTTTCCGGAACCGATGGACACCTAGCTCGCATTTCTTGCAATTTTTGCTGCTGCTGCTGCGGGGGACTCGTCGGTCTTTTTGGCTCCGGAATCCGCACCCGTATTCCTTGGGGTTCTGCTCCAGGTGTTGGTACGCAGTATACCCGAACTTCAGTCTTTGGTACATCCTGGGTCGGACCTTTTGGGCTCATTTTAACACCCGCCGGTCCTGCCAGGAGGGTTGGCGTCGTATGACGCCGACGTAGTCGACCGTTCAGCGTGAAATTTAAACCCTATCAGTCACCATTTTGATACCACCTACCGGATGATTAACAGATAGTCACTTTTCGGGTCACACAGAGTCTAAGAAGTTTTTTTTTTTAACTTTTTTAATTTTTTCACATTTTATCTTCTTCGTTTATTTAAAATCCTGTTATTTTCTCAACGGTCCCAATCGATTGATTTCAATAATTTTTTTATACAAATTAATTGAGACAGTTTTCCAAAAAATTTTACGATATTCGAATAATTTAACCAATTCAATTCCGGTCTGAAATATTTCATAGATATTATTCGTCTGAAAGTATACTCACATATAGAGCATACATTTCAAACGAAAACTGAAATAATTATTTATCTGTTTAGAAATGATTTTGAGATAACTGCTAACGCGAGTAAACGAAACAGTTAATCCAATTTCATTTTGCTATTTGAAATAATATAAAACTTTGGTATATTTGACTTGGCTGAATGAGGTCTCGCATCAAATTTGGGTTTATAATCATTTCGAAAAATCACACCTATATATCCGATCGATGATAAAAATCATATACTTCATCGGTAAAAATCCATAAAAATAAACGAAACGTAAAAGGAAAGAAAAAACTTTTTTTTAATCGTTTCCTCCTTCGAACTTAAGTATAATATAATTCGAAACAAACGTAGTATGAAAAGTATATTTGCGTGAAACGCACTTATATCTAGATATATAAAAGCCATGATGTATTCTCGTAACACCCTGCGCATACCGAGTCACAGTCGTTATGTCAGGGTTAAGCGAATAAAATTGGAGTGCTCACCGGTGTAGCTTAAAGATAAGTCTGATAAATCAGACAATAGAGATTAGGCGAAAGGATCAACTTCATTCATCGCACATTACGTGACCTCGGTTGATCCTGGGATCAAATGGACTCGGTGCAGATGTATGTACAAGAAATAATTTTGATTAAATTTTTGTAGACGATTTGTTTTTTTTTTTTTTAATAGACCTTGATATCCATTTTGAATAAATTCTTGGAATACTAAGAAATGAAACTAGAGACAGCCGTAGAGCCAAGACCTCGACGTTTTCAACCAATTGACCATTTCATAGTTTATTCAATTTATTAGAGTTCATTTAGTTAGAAGTACATAAATTGATTGACGCATCTGTTTTTTACTCTAGATCCACTTGATCCATTGACACGAAAAATGACCCCTTTTCTTAAATAAAAATCCGTTTAATTTACTTGGCACAAGATTTCGAAAACTAGATGACTATTCGTTGATGTATATTTCAAGACGTTAATTTACTCACAATAAGCTGTAAATATTCAGTTGGCTAAATTAACTATAGACAAAAAAAAAATTACAGTCAGTTTTGTGTTTTGACGTTCTAACTTCAAGGCACCGTGCTTTTTCTAAATAAAAAGACGTCCACGTGGGGATTTCAGATATACTACCACCAAATCCCCCCACCCACAAGTTATTCAAACTCTAAAGCCGTAGATTTTATCGATAAGAATTATTAAGATTTAAGTGAATTGTAAACGTGTTCAAGTATACAGGGTTGAAATAAATTGCAATAAAATATTAGCTGGTCGATAACTTTGAATCGATCGTATCAACTGCAAAGCTTCTGGGTCTGTTTGAGGTTTATGTTTGTAGGCAATATGGATCAGAGGCATCGACTATAATGGCTATTAATTAGATAAATGCCCGGTGTACTAAGAGAGGTAATAGTCATCGTTTAAAATAGCCGCATGGATAAAACGCAATTTCACATTATTCTATTTTAGTCTATTTTATTATATAGGTAGAAGCACAAGGTGCACGTTGATGTGTGCGTGTCTATGTGTCTGATGTTTCATCCTCTTTGAGGTCTCGGGTTATTCACTATATGACGCGATTTCTATAATGGATTTTTTTTTTTTTACCTCTTTCTATATCATTTATTTATTGTTTCCAATTATTCACCATTATTATTATCTAAAATTACAATTTTCTTCTAAAAAAATGTTTATAAATAAGTACAGATCTCGATTTTGTGACACCATGATCTGGTTTCCCGAAAAAAATTGTTTCTTCTTCGATATCCCATTCAAGTAAAGAAAAAAAAAACAAAAAAAAAAAACTGCAATAAACATAAAATTCACGCAAAAGACGAAAAAAAAAGAAAAAACATTCGAAAGAGTTATACCGTCGAGTACCCTTCACCGTTAAGAGTTGGAAGTCGTTGGTTTTAAGTATCCTTCAACCTGACAAGACTTTATTATTTTTAGTACAAAATCTGCATAATAACTTGATAAAAAAAAAAAAAGAAAGAAAGAAAGAAATATAAAAAATACCTTTTGAAGGATTCTTGAGATGCTAATACGGACTTGGTGAACACACTACGCTACTCTAATGCGAATTTAAACGGGAGTCAAAATGTCAAAATTACGTATAAAGAGTAAAACATAAAAAAAAAAAAAATGAATAAAGATCATAACCAAATGATTATAGAATTTATGCTTGAAATTGGGAAATTGTTTGTAACTATAACGTTTAAATAATTATTGAAAAATGTATAGAATTTTAATTAATTATATGAAGCAGAAAGTATGTGGCGACGTTTACTACGCACAAAATTGCAGAAGTTTTATAAGTATAAATATATGTGAGTGCGGGTGTATTTATTTATTTAAAGAGACAAGGTATACATATAGTATACGTTAGTTGTGAACGAGGGAAACAAAAATTCTACAAATATTGTGGTAACTGAAAACTAATTTTACATCTGAGTCATTATATTTACAAAATTCGATCACGAAGAATTAAGCTGAACGACTTTGATGTTTGAACGAAACAAAAAAAAAAAAAACACAAAAAACAAAAAAAAACAAATCATTGTTTATGGCAAAATTGAATGCAATCCGACTATACTATTAGCTATCGCTACTAGGCACGCGAACTTCTCTCAGACAACGCAAACAAATCTTGTGACGTAATCTTAGAGCCCCCCCCGCCCCCCTCCCCATACACATACACGCACACACACACACACACACATGATTCATACTATATTTACAATTGATAGAGAAAATAGAAATGAATGAACGAAATCTTAGCGTACGAACTTACAGTTCGATAGCCTCTTTTGAATCAGAAATTAATTGTAAGTAGGTATGTAAAATGGTGGGATTTTGTTCCCACATTTCGGAGCAAACACACCTTGCGAATATCATATATTACGAGATGAAAAAGAGAGAAAGAAGAAAAAGGAAAATGATGAATGAATAATATGTATAATATGAATAATAGGTGAATCGTGTATAGATATATATATATATATATATATATATATATATATATATATATATATATATATATATATATATATATATATATATATATATATATATATTCTAATAAAAAATGAACTTTTAGATTAATTATTTGTTTAAGAGAAAATATATATTTAAACATTGCATTAGATTCGACGTGGATATGTTAAAGAGAGGAATGTTCTAAGTGAGTCGGACGAGCAAATGATATATACCCAATTTGGTATTTGTGTGACGCAATTGTCTTATAGGCCTTGACTCGTCTCTAATACTATACTATGTACATACATATATAAACGAGCATAATAGAGAATAGAAAAGGGTAAGAGAATCTTCAAACATTTTTTATTTATTTTTTTTCATATTTCTTTATGAAGTCTAATAAAATTCGAATTCGGAAACGAACGCGAAAACTATGAATGAAAATTTACAAATTCATATCTCGCTTGTGTTAAGAACGTTACGATCACGTGCATTGTGATATCGATTACATGAGAGTAATTTAATCGTAATTTAAACCATCTTAATATCACCCAGGATTTATTAAGGTATAAGATAAATTACGCGAATAATTAACAAACTAAAATTAAATCTTTATCGGAGTTAAAATTAACGTATCTAATAATATACACGTAGGTGATACGTATATTACAGCTGTTTGTAAAATAAAATAGTAAAATTCATTGAAATCCACGTTCATTACAGTTTCCAATGACAACTTTATCGGGTTGTCGGCTTTACGCAAATTGGATAATAACCGATGCGACGTGATATATGGATTCAATATTACCGACTGACCGCGATTATAACGGCTTATAGAAAAACTATTTTTTTTCTTTTTTTTTTTTCTGTTTCATATTAAACACACATATGGCGTTTATTGAAGGCCAATTAATAGAATATATTATTAAGATTTTTATTGATTAGATAACATTTTTATATCATAGCTTCAGGTATAATAGTAAAATAATACGTTTTAAAAGTGATTAAGATATGAGGCTAATTAAAAAACAAAACGAACGTTTTGTTTATATATTAACGTTATATAATAAAGCAAAACATTTCATCGTTAATTATTAAATGCTTTAATTATTTTTTTCTCTCACTCTCACTACCCACAATAAAACAAAACAAAAGAAAAGAAAAGAAAAAAAAAGAAGTATAAATTATAGAAAAATGATTTAAATCACAACGGAACTGTATACATAACAACGTCCTTTTTAGTTTTTTATTTTCTGGTTTCCTTTTTTGCGGTTTATACTTCATCTAAGATTATTAAATCCGACAAATTTGCGGTACGGGTTAGCAAGCTATATGTGCGGAAATCGTATTTAAAACTCACAAGTTTCCGGAGAGAAGAAACAAAAAGAAAATTTATATAAATATATAACGAAGTATACTGTATCATTTACAATCGCACTTAAATTTCAGTCTCTGTATAGACGTATACTTAATTATACTCGTATATTGTATTATACATATATATAAGTAGAATACGCGTTTACCTTCCGCGGACAAGATGTGCAACACTGCAAGTTATATATAGGTATATAGTATATAATATCTTGGACGCCTGACGTTAATTCCAATTAACATAATAATCCAGATAAACATATACCTATATGTATAGCTATGAGAGGTAAATAAATTGAAATGCATTGCACTGTAAATATGGTTAAAAAAAATAAATAAATAAAATAAGAAAGAAAGAAAAAGAAGTAGGATTAAAAAACAGTAAAATTAGTTTCTTGAAAAACTGTTGATAAAAAATATCTTTTATAAACGGCCAGTTGTGCAAATATTTTTAGTACTTCGAACATCATTAACATGGCCATGAGAAAATTCTATTATAGATATTCATCGAAACGAGTAATAATCATTGATTGTTTTTATTATTATTAATTATTGTTCCTCGACAAGGGTGGATTCGCAAAAATCGTATCAAATTTGCAAGTGAATGAGATGAATTTGAAACAGTACGCGTTCGCGGTTATGAAAATCTTAACAGTAAAGTGTATCAAACATTTCTAACAATGAAATGAAATAAAAAGAATTGATGAATTAATGAATAATTAAAAATTTGATAACGTAACGTAGATATATCGACGCAGTTATTGCCTAGTGGCTTTAGTTTAGCTTAAACGTTAATGTGTTAAAAATAAATCATCAAAAATTCTTAATATCACTAAACGACGTGGCGGAGGGCATAACATCGTTAACTTTGAAAATAAAAATATAAATATATATATATAAAAAAAAAAAAAAATGGACCATCAAACAAAGAAAAAGATGTAAAAGTATTCACAAACGAGACCGAAGAAACTGTCACCACTTCACTTAGTTACAGCTGTAATGTAGACGTATACGTTTAAGTTAGTTCATCGCTACGACGCGGATAATAAATATACCATGGAGTTTTTCGAATTATTTTTAGCGTCACTTTCTTATACTGCAGTATCGATGCGTTGGTATAAGAATAAGTAGTAATGTAAATGTACAATGGCTATGTACCGTAGCCACATACATACATACAGTACACTCACTAGCCCTGGTTGTCACTTTTTGCCGAGGCTAAGGTGCGCGTCGGGAGTGCATCCGCAGGAGAGGCATGATTCAAACTGGCGCCATGACGCGCGTTGTTCCTCGGCATCGCTCGGTTTACATCGGCATTAATCGGCCCAACAGTATACCGGGTGTCGAGGATAAAAAAAAAAAAATAAATAAAACGACAAAACGATCTGCGCGGGCGTGCAACTCCTGGCGTACATCGTGTAAATTAGTTTCAATGAAAAATAATTATTCACGATTATTTATTTCTTTTTTATTTAAAATCATTCATTTCATTTTATTGCAAATTTCAAAAGAAAGTGAGAGATAAAAAAAAAAAACAGAAGAAAAATTCGTTCGTTTTTATCATCGTTTCAAAAATTCTAATTCTTTTTCGCATCACTTTTGTTAATTAGTTTCAATCGATACCAACATGGGTTCAAGTTTTAAATACCAATATGTATATCTACTTGTTCTATTACATATTTTTAACGCGAATTTTTACACATCGATTATTATTCATTTCGTCACCATAATGCAAATGGTAAAGCATCGGTTTAGCGATTCATTAAACACGTTGCTAAATGCATTTTATATCCAATACGAACGTGTAAGGTTGCTGTTATACGAAACTGTTATACGTCTCATTTTACGAACTATAAGTCTAATCGTAAGCAAGGGAATTATTTCCATTTTTTTTTTTTTTTTTTTTTTTTTTCTTCTAAATCAGCATTAAATAAAAGTGTAAAATTTATCCAAGTAGATGAGAAGTATGTATGTACGTAGATACTGTACGTAACATGTTTCTATCATAAAATAGAAAACAACGTTATTAATAAGACAGTTTTAAACAAGATATCAAAATAAAAAGATGCTATCGAAAGTGAAACTGGATTTCCTTTTCTACTCCAAAAAAAAAAAATTAGACAAATTCAGTATGTTCAGATGTACATGTACACACATACAGATGGAAGCATGCATAATACCTGCTTTGTAGGCTGATTGGTTTCCAGTAAGCGCAACCTTAATATTATGGCCCAACCTTTCCGCGTTAAAGTCAAGAAACTTTTCAAACACGTTCGACCTAGATCATGCCCTGCATATTTGATGAATTGGTTATGCTTAGTAGTTTGATAATTGTCAAATAAACGAGTAATGTGAGTGCGAAAGGGCAAAGGGAATCGATTGTTTTAATTTTCGATGATCAAAAATATGTGTGAGAAATGCAGAGAAGAAATTTTGGTTTTAGTTAGTGTTCGTTCAAAATTACAGTCGTATTAAGTTAGTCAATTTTTTTTGTTCTTTTCTTTTTCAATAACTATGCAAAAGGCTTAAGTTTATGGGACATCATGACATGTGCACAGATTTTGACACTATGACAGAAGGGTGACAGAAGCTTGGCAAGAACTATGAGCTTTTCTCCTTCTCAAATTCTATACTCTTATGTTTTAGCACTTACACGACATGTCGGTATAAACATAACATCATTCATATACCTTGAGAGCACCCTGTTCGAAAACGTAGCGTTGCCAAATAGCCCGAATCCTAAAAGCTCTAAAATTAATCCTACGCAAAAAGGTTTTCAGTTACTTTATATAAATAAATAAATGAATGAATAAATAAATAAATGAAAAACTTTTATACTGGAAAATTACACCGTTTTTATGTCATTCCAATGGCGAAACAAAGTATTTTTGTTCAATTTGCTGCGTCTCTGATTTCCATATGATAATCTTAACTTATGCTTATCGTCACTTGAACAACGATTCTAAAACTTGGATAAGAGTGGTCAGTCAGCAAATTAAATATTGAATTACTACAGAGATAACAACGTCCTCTGCATCTATAGCACAAAATTATCACACGATATAAAAACAGCGAAATTAGGGGTAAAAATTTTTAATCTTTGTATACGCAGGACTTTGAACTAATGACTGCAGTGTAAAGCGTGACGCAGGGTGTTTAGGATATTTTTGTATGTAGGTAAAGAAAATTTGAAAAGCAACTAATCGCTACAATATATACATATATACATACATAATACGTATTTACTTAGAAACTTAATTTAACGACCAATCCTCGAGCGTGGTAAAATAACTCGTGATTTTGGATTGCGTTTGCAGGGTGACTTTTTGAGTCATGACGTATCATTACGCTCATCCGTCATTTCGAACGGTTAGTTAGCTGGGTTCCAACTCCGAATCCTATTCTAGTCCACCTAGAATGACCTAATAAACTTTATATTTGGCGTAAGACGGGTACCTTGGAACGCAAAACGGTACCGCAACCAAATACACAAACAAATACGCGAAGGTTACGGTCAGAACTTGCATCGTATTACGGTAATTCGTACATATTTTAGTATTTGGCAGTAAGAACATAGGAATTTGAAGATAATATACTTATAACTATATAAAGTTATGCGCATAACTAAAAATTCGATGCATAAAAACCGACGATTATTCAGATTTTTTACATTTTTTTTTACAACGCGATGAAAGAATCACACACCTCCTTATCCAATTTTTCGTCAAAATTAAATTAGACAACGGATTTGATTAGACTTAGGACTTAGACGTGGTGGATTTCAGGTATGAGGTTATAGATATAGAGAAATCTTAGTAAATTTTGTATAATTATAGCGATTACTGAATGAAGCAACTTGACTCCGGCAACTATACTTTACCTTGGACGTCATCTTCCGCTTAGCTTGGAGCAAAACAGAGTTCAAGAAGAAGTCCATATTAGGTAACGTCAATTTTGTCTTAATTAAAATCATCACGACGCCCTGAACATTAGCAAAATATATGTAGGTATACCTAGAGTACGCCAACTAATTACTCTTGAGTTATTATTCGTTTGAATTTCTAATATGGTATAGAACGCGAGTGTAAGATAATTATAAACTCGTTTTAATAGACCGTGATAAACTTTTATTTGTATAACCTGTACTGTGAGTCTTTATAGTTAAAAGGATACGCCCGATATCGGTGGGATTCCAATTTAAATAATCCCTGAACCTGGTTTGCACTTTCTTATTTGTTTTGGTCACTTAGAAATTCCTATTCTAATGAAAATGTAGGTATATCTACACTCCATAATTCGAGAGTTTAGTAAATGACCCTGTGTCATTACTCTCGTCGATTATTTTTGGAACATTAATTTATTTCTTCGCTTATAACATATTTCGAAAAATTGATACTGTTTTTTTAGTATCAGACCGAATGGTTAAAAAAAAAAAAAAAAAAAAACATTAGGTAAGATGAAAAACATATTCAAGGTAGGTAGGTACTTGTAGGCAACAGATGACTGTGATTCAACGAATGTCAGACTGACTATAATGAAAGAACGCCGAGTGTGTGGAATATGACGTGTGTACATTGCTAGAAGTTTATATAATTCTTAATTCATATTTTTTTTCACAAACGTATATAGAATTTACTAGGAAAATGCATCGAGTGTAAGAAAATTCGATGAAAAATGATTTCTTGACGTCAAATCTACATCTTAAAAAAAAAAAAAAAATAAAAAATAATGATATTTTGGAAAATTGACAGAGCGAAATCAGCTGTTAAAATCACTTGAAGAAAATTAATTAGTTTTCAGTATTTTTTTCTTTTTCTTTTTTATGTATTAATAACTTTGCCTTCATCTATACCGGATTCATAATTTTGTTTTTGTCGTTGATGTTATAACGGCAATTCTTTACCTATATCTTCACATTATTTCGCTCAAAGAAGACAGATGATACACCGTATGAATCAACGTAGGAAATGATATTGTACCAAAATAGCTAGTCCTCGTTATTTCTTTTTTTTTCCTTCTTTTTATCCCAGAAGGTCAAGTCTCTATAATAAAGTATCCGTCATAATATACCATTCCTCAAACGGCATCGAGGTCTTTGCATAATTGATGCAATTATTTTGGGAAGTATGTGAAGATGATAGGTATAAATCTTTGCCTAGATTTTGATTGATAGATCTAAAAATTTAATCCTTTTCCTTGTATCATAAATTTTATAAGAAAAAATAGTAATATTTTAATATTATTCTGTATAATTTCTTACCGATTACAGATTTAAATTGAAAGAGTTTTTTCTCAGTAATTTTCACAACTATGCAGCTGATTCGTTCTTTTCGTGCTTATTCGTATTTTTGTTGAAAATTTTTCTGTTTTATCAAAGTAATTTTTGAATTTTGAATGCAATACCTAGTCTTCTTGACTAAAACCTGACTAAATCTATCGATTCCAAAGTGAGAAATATTCGGATACGGTATAAAGTTAAAAAGGATCATTGTTTCGGTGATGGTATATCAACTGCCAGAGGAACAAGTACGGGAACAATGAATGTTCCTTCTGTTCAATGACAATGGGAATTTGGAAGTAAATTCAAAGAATAGCCTGTCAGGTTCTCATTGTCGTATATCTTTAACCCTCGTGAAATGGTTTGCAGATATTTCACTTTAGATTAAATACAGAGCCAGAACTGAGGATTTTAATGAACGGTATTTAATTAAGCGAAATTGATCTCCTTTGAGTTTGGATATCAAGAAAATCTTCCGGCGAAGAAAAATGGATTAAAAATTAAAAATCATGTCCAGTTTTGTGGTGACCTGGTGGTCTTCGTTCAAAGAAATTGAACGAAGTGAAATAAATCTATGAATAAAAATTGAAATAGATAGATAGAGAGAGCCTTACGTGTTACTAGTGCAGGCGTTGGTGTTACAAGAATCCTCGAAAGTGTAGGCGACGCAATCCTCGGGTGTCGTGGGTGTCGGAGACGCACCCACACGTACGTCGACACCGACGCCTCCCGAATGACGCCGACCTCGTCTTCGAACCGCAAAGTTTCTTTCTCGAGATGGAAATCGCGGTGTTTTTTTTTTTGTTTCAGTTACCTCCAGTACCGATAGTTGGGTGTTGTCCCACACCATTTTTTTTTATTTATTTTGTATATAAATTTGAATGAATGATTTTATTTTCTAAAAATATATTATGTATCACACGTCCTCAACACGTCTGCCTTTCGAATCAATCAATTGATTGTACGTATTGAACTCGCATTCGATGAAGTATCACACCGCGATAATGAGTATCGTAATGACAGAAACCATACGCTGATAAAGAATCGAAAATATATTTCTAGTACATATATGCGATTACACGAATGATTCACTCTTCATATGTATAGTTATTTTACGTGAAATCATCAGTAAAAAAGATGCAAAATTTACACCGGAAATAACTAGACAATAAAATCAGATGACAGTCATCGAATGATAATGGATATCTTTTTTTATTTTTTGTTTTTGGTATAAAAATTATTTCCTCGAAGAACAAAACTCGTGACACCGAATGATATACGAAACACTATCTTCGCACTGTTAACTACCAATGGGAAATAATTCTCGTACTACGTATAAGGTATATACGCGATGCGGCTTTGTCTCTAAGCTCCGTAAATTAAATTAGTTTAATCCCGTTATGAGCTTAATGAAATTTTCTTAATCTTAAGTTATTCGAGTCACGTTAATAATGTCTTTAGTATATCGCACGACAAACACTACACGTATAATAACGCAAAATAATAGCTCCGGGTCAAACCTTGGCTATAAAATTACTCCTATATGTATGTACGTTACCGCATGCGATAGTTTTTTTTTTTTTTTTTTTTTTATTCTTGTGTTAATTAGTACCACGTGACGTTTAAATCCCACTTAACTTGTTGCTCGCAGTACTAAGTCCGAGAAAGAACTGACTGAGCTTCGTGGCTCGGTTAATGCCGTGTATCGTATAACTCGTATGTTCATATATACACGCACATAATATTGTTGCAGTATAGAATACTATCTGCAGTGAGCGTGACAACCTTCGTATATATGTTTATAACACCGGTTTAAAAAAAAATTATTGTTTACCATTCACTTTATAATTAATTAATAATCTAAATGGATGAACTTTAATGAGTTGAAAATTCAAAAAATTAATATATAATGAAAAATATAAAAATAAGAAGAAAAATTCGGTAATATATATTATATATTGCCTGTTTTTATAATCATTTAACACTACATATACGTCAGTACTGACGCTTCTTCTAACTGGTACTGCCTCTACTGGCAGCTGAAAAGTTGACCGTTTATCGAGTAGGTGCCGATGAGATAGTCGTATCAGAAATGTATAACTGCGTTATCTCAAGACATACCTCACTATAAGCGTGATGAAATTTATTTGACGTATTTTTCTTTATTTTTTTTTTCATTTTTTTCGTTATAGTAAAAATATACGGACGTATGTACATATACATATATTCAATTGGTCAGATATTGTATACGAGAATAGAATTTTGATTTTATTTTTTCAATTTTTTTTACTTTCTTTGACGTTTTCACATCAGTCAAATACCTACGCCCTCTCTATATGTATAACGTAGAGTTGTGAATTTAAAATGAAAATTTATTTCAATAGTATAATACTGCGAAAGATTGTGAAAAATCTAAAGAATTTCACCACGTGAATAAATTAATCTTACAAATTTTTATTTTTTTTTCATCTTCTATATTGTTCGATTAATCTTTGTAGTGGTATTTATGTAGCAAATGTTTGCCATCATTTTTCGAGAGGTTATAATGGTAATATTGAAATAATTTTTCAATGATTCGATGAAAATTTTTTGAGAATAATATTTATGGAATTTATTTAAAATTTAAAAATTTTTTTTTAAGAGTTAGGGATAATTACGAGGCTCTTCGTCATTTCGATATCCAGCATTGTTTCAAGAAACTTAATTATAATGCAACGTACTATTTCAAACCAGGGAAAGCGGCTCTGGTGCGTGTCACGGCTAAGACGATGCGTGACTTGCAAGCTGTTCAGATTAATGGTTAAAAATAACCAAAGAATATACGTACAAAAGTTAATTATATTTGATATTAAGATAAGAAATTCACCTCAGCTACATACACCACTTTCATAAACTCAAAATATATTGACAAAATATTATTAGAGCATATAATAAAATGACCAATTTTTAAACACACACATATAGAATGAACGTTTCCTTAATCTTTTCCAAACTCCTTAATCTCTATCCACTCAAAATCCAACAACTGATTATATTCAAAGGATTATCATATCACATCGAGTCATGTGTAAATGATCAGTCAGCATATTATCGAACGGCTCGTTTAATCAGAAATGATATTTTGGTTATATTATCATCAAAAACAAAACTTCATCAATTTGCTTCACGTGCATCCATTCTCTGCGTATGTCGAGTCAAGTCGAAATTTATACACAGAAAAAAGACACAAGTGTGTTTTTTTTTTTTTTTTTTCTTTTTTTAAATAATTGTAAAACGATGAGCAACTCACCTATGAGGCCCAGAATAAGTACAATTAGTGCATCTCGCCGGAGTGCACGTGTTGTCCAAAACGTGTCCAGCACGTTTCCAATTTTCCCAACCATTCGAACCATACATTTCGACAAAATGATATACAATGTTAAATATTAAATAAATCACTCGTAAAAGCTTGGTGACATCATTATATTAATTCAATATCGATAAAGTATATTCAGTAATCAATTTCGCATAATATCTTTCTATACGTCACAGCAAAGGCCACGATTGTTCGCTCTGTTTATCAAAAGAAAATTTTATTATCTCACTGTGTTGGAATTATGACGTATATTACTTGATCTTTGTAGAGATGCGAATGCATGATTAAAAAATTACTCATTAAAACTTACAGTTGAAAATGTAAGTACACTATACATATATAAATTTTTTGGAAAAAAATATTTCAGAAATAAAAAAATTGATAATTAACACGAAGAGCGCGCGATGTGCGAAGTTACGATGCGAAATACTTTTTTTCAACTGGATAGCGAAAACCACTACGCAATACAAACCAACTCGGTGAGGAATTTAGATCGTTGCACACGCGACTTCGCGAGGTTAAGGCTACATTAACCCGCGTGTCTACCGATATCGTAGGGTTTCTCAAGCACAACCGTAATCCTCTATAAATATAACTAACGTGACGTCATAAATATGTCAATTAATATGATCACGCGGCTCCTATATACACCGACGTTTCAATTATTCTAACGCTATTTCGCCTTCGCTGAAGACTAAATTATTGCTGTACCTATACATGACCGATATAAAAATTAAAAAAAAAAAAACAAAAAAAAAACGAAAAACAAAAATAATAATAATCATAATTGAAAATTTATTTCGCGAAAAAATATTTCAATAGTCGCGTTTTTATACCGGGATGAAAATCGCGCGATTATTTCTTCCTGATTTAAACTATGAGCGAAAGTTAATGAAATAATTTATGAATTTTTTTTTTTATTAACAAAAACTCTCACTGACTCTTTACTGACACTCGCCATGAACTCGAGGAGGACTAAAAGGACTGTGGAATAGATATTCGGCGGACGTAACGCTTGCGCGTTACGATAACATTTTCACGCCTACAGCTGCTAGTCTAACGTTTGTATACTATTATTTTACTCATACATCCTCTTTCTTTTTTCCCACATAATAATCAAGCCTTTAACAATAATGCGTGTATGTTGATGCGTTGCGGGTAATTACCGCAGTACGTACGCTGCACATTTATGTATCTACTATACGTATATCTGGTGAGCGAGGACGATACCCTTATGAGATTAACGAAACTACTCGACGCGTCTGCGATATACTGCGCGACTATCGTATACGGGTATTAAAAACCAACGTGGGTTTAACTGCAGATTTAATACTTTATTAAATTTTTGGCTAGATTTATTAGTGTTTAGGGAGCATGGGAAAATTTTTTCGTGTAAAAAAAATATGAATCAGATTTGAAAAGAGATCGATAACTAATCCGTTTTTCTTCGACTCATCGGATTAGACACTTGAATTTGTTTTTGATCTTATTTTTGTGACGAAAAATGCCGAAAAGAAGAAAATTTTTATTACTAAAAAATAAGTAGAAACGCAAAAATGATCATCACTTAATTTTATGAGAACGGGATTTTCAACATTTGGAGAGAATAAAAAACGAAAAATTTTAATGAAGAACATGACCAGTTCAGTTTCAAAATATAGACTCCTAGAAATCTTGACGTTGATATAACCGCACGAGAAAAAGTGAAAATCGCGAGGAAGAGTTGGGGAAAATATATATCGCTTCGATATGGGAGATTATAAGATCAGATATATGGTTATTTTATTCAAAAAATTGATCGAATCTATAGTACTTCGAAAAAATGCCGATGAAGGAATTTTTCTTATGTATAACTAAATGAAATTGGGGATTGAAAAGGTCAGATTACATTATGGCTGCACTCAAGCCTCCTTCGAATTGAATGTCTTTTCATAAGGTACAAAAATGAATTAATCAGGTCGGGAAAATTTACACTTTATGTATAACACTTCGTCGTATCTAATAATTATTACGAAAGCAGTCCTTTTCAAGGCAGGAACATAAACTGGGTTGGGTTTAAGTTATAAGAGGTCAAAATAACGAAATCATTTGAGACGATTTCGAATTTTGAGACACGTTAAAGTTTAGAATATTTTCAATCGGAAAGATCGGAATGAAGACAGCTCAAGAATCAGAAAGTCCAAAATTCCCCGAAAGTCCAAGAATTCAAAGATTTAATAGAGCTTTGGTCTCCGAAAACTTTCAGAGTTTTGTCCTCTCAGACCTTTAATGATTTAACCTCCAATGATTTTTGATAAGAAGTTTTCGAAATTGACTATGCAGACTTTCGGAAAAATATACCTTTTCTAAAACCTACAAGTCGGTAATATCAAAATTCGAAGTTTTTACCTTTCGGAACTTTTAACATTTTAACCCGGCCCTGAAATCTTAGTGGAAACGAAATGCCGCAGTATCGATAAAACCATAAAAAATAATAAAAATTCCATGTCCACCTACCAGTCGATGCCCATAGTACTTTGTCAGTGAGGATCTAGTATGCAGCTGTGTCACCTTAATATGTAGATATCACATGTCTGATATAAACCTCTAGGATCCAAGTTCTATGACCGATAGAACGTACAATTATTATCAGATATTAGCTAGGCACTATTCATGCGAGGAAAAGTGAAATTTATTGAACTTTTATGTGATAATCAGATAAACAGCTTGAGAGGGCTGTTTTGTTTATTAGGAACGACCAAGCCTCAATATTAAACGGACTGCATTATATGGGGTGCTAGGCGTAAAGTGATTGGTTTTCAAGGTTATTGGAATATTACGACCAGGTGTAGGTATATCATCTACGTCTACATACAGTTGTCCGTAAAGTTATGTATGTATAGACAAACATGCAGTGATTCTTGGATTTTCGATAAAAAAAATGAAAAAAAATTATTTTCACGCAAAACAGAGAAGTGACAAGTAGCATTGCTACTGGGATAATTCTGAAGGGAGGAAAAAGCGATTCAAGTCTGTGAAAAAACATGGTTGATATAATAAATCTGCTCCCTAAGGTTCCTTCATTATTCTTGTTTCAAACTGCACAGTGACTCCCATGGGTCCTGGTACTACAATTCACTTGAAAATGTCACTGGCTACCCTTTCGCCAGCTGGGATATATAAAACTGTGTTAATTGACCCGTAATAAACAACATCGGCTATTATAAAAATCATATTTTCGGTCAGATGTTTGATCATATTTCATTTAAAAAAAATGGCACGTCTATATACTGAAAATTGAACCTGTAGTGTTCTACAATTAAAAATATTTCAAATATTGAGTATTTTTGAGGCAAATAGTGAGAGAAACTTTATGTGTAAAAGAAAATCAGCAGACTGTGGATCGGAGTTGACCCACCGTACACGTTATAGCTGTCTAAAGTTACCGATGCTAATGACCGAGGCCTAGTCACGTTTTAAAAATCTTAAGAAAGAAAACATTCCAGGTGAAGTGTATGTATAATATAAGCATAACTGCGAACTCACACCTAGACATATATATTCGAAGGCGACGATTTGGCTCTTCAAAATTACCGAATGGTATTCGAAAATAACAAACCACTCAGAGAAAAAGGTACTTATAAAATCAATTCCCAAAGAGCAAAACGTCTTATAGACTTTGCCAAGAGATCTGATATATTAAAATAGCGAAATGCATCTACATACTGAAAATGACGACTTATGCGCGATAATTTCAAGTGTCGACAAAATGCTGCTGCTACTAATGCCTTTTAAATATGAATATTATCGTGAGGAGATATTTGACGCGGAAGCTTCTCAGATTGGGATCATAGACGTCGAAAACCATGTTAGTGTATCGCGATATCGAATGAATTCCTTATTTTAGACACCGACACGTTTTTAGTGTTCCTTCAATTTGTCAACGACGTGATGTTGTAGTGGTAACGATACCTATAATGTCTTGTTTTCATACAAAACAGATTAGTGTTGCTGGTTTAGCAGCTTGACAGCTGCTCCAGATTGGTATTTCGTATTCTATATCTTAGTGAAGATACATTATTATGCATGTGGTTGAAAATAATTGATATGGATACAGCAGCAGGTGTTTCTCGTATGCATTATGTCCCTCGTTTTGCTACTGACAGAGACCGAAGTCCATCACTTTACTTTTCGTTTATATTAAAAGTCAATGATCGACGAAGATCGAAAATTCACGATAACAATTTAATTCGTGTGCTCAGCAAAAGTCAAGTACCTACCTACCTACTTACTCCCAAATTTATAAATTTATAAACTAAGTATAGAAATGACGAGATCAATTCTTATGGTCCCCAAGAATATTTGTTTATCCAGAGCTTTTAAACAAGAGGATAAAAAACATTGATAACAATATCTGTTATGTAGGTATGTACCTTTCATTACATAGATTCGCTGCCAGTTTGGCTGATGATCAGAATTTTTATTGCTTGTATACGTGTACATACATGTGAGTGGAAATATTTGTGTGGTCATGAAGCAGGTGGCCGAATGAAATGACTGGACCAGTAAAACGCTAGTTATATTATAAAGTTCGAATTGATAAACCAAAATTGGGTCGATTTAGAGTTCGTTGAACACTGATCCCTACCTACGCACGTCCTTGTCATGTACATACATACATACATTCCGAGATATATTAATGTCACTGGAATTCTGTTGTTGAAGAAATACTCGGATTGTTTAGTCTACAGTTTTTTAAGTACGTATATGTTTCTGACTTACCGGAAATCGGGAATATCTGAACCTCATATTACGGACTCAAAATTCGTTTATCTAACTCTAGACTTTGGGGCTAGGTTGAAATTTTGAGATCGAAATAATCCGAACGGTCAAAATTATGGATTCATTTGAAGCGAATTCGAATTTCCAAAAACGCATTAGAATGCAGAGAACTTATAACTGGAAAAGACCAAAACTCTGATAGTTGAAGGATCCGAAAATTTATCGAAGTGGTACCTACGACATTACATTCGTGAATTTCAACTTTCGGAATATTAACCTTTCGAAACTTTGCATCCTATATAAGACAAGCTACAATTTTGCGAATCAGCCTTCTTCAATCTAATAATGAAACACAGACTTTCGAATGCTTTCATTTATCTAAACTGCAGATTAAAAATTAATGTACTCTCGATAAAATTCTTTGAAAATGTTCATAATACGATACTAGAGATTTTCACCCAATTGTTCTTAACTCAACTGGCAAAATTTTCCAACTATCTTGATTAATAAGCTGTAAAGCCATATTACACCGGATTCCATATACGTTTATCTCTATAAGATGCTTTCTCTCTGAACTCATAGTCAGATAAAGGTACTTTTAAATTGGAATATTCGAAGCTATAGCAATGGCATTATTTGAAAGACCCGAAATTCCAACATTGCAAACGATTCAATTTTCTAATCAAAAAAAGGACACTATTCTTTTCCTGATGATTCCATCTGGGTTAGGTGTACTATTGACCAAACAAATAAACCGTTTAGGGGATATTTGTAAAAGGATTATTTACTATGTGTGTCTATTTTGAAAATAGAAACGTGATTTCTATACCTCGACAAATAAAAATGTCCAATAATTAACCAAGCAAAGATGCTAATGAATCCTGTAGACTCCACGCCTATGTCTCGTCCAGTTTCTATTGGGTATAATTCTTTAATCGGTAATTAAAAATCGGAAATTTAGTGTGACTAAGAAGTAAAACTACGGTGATGACCTCATCTTAAAAGCGTAGGCGTACGACACGGTACGGTACGTATACTTACCTACTTCCACCACGGATACAAATATTGGCGAAGTGAGTTGACTTTCATGGGTTCGTAAAAATGTAATTTATATCATCGGTGTTTTTCGAATCGTTTCAATTTCTCTTTGGGTTAATTAATGGATTAGGTTATACTACAGGTAGAGTCTAATACCACTTTGATTTAATGTATTCGGTAACAATATACAATCTAGAAAAAAAATACTAATATAAAATGTGCCATGAACCTTTTCATTTTATCAATCGTATAAGTAAATCACGTGACGCACTCAACCCACATGCCTAAACTATTTCGTGTAGGTATGTATTAGTTATTGTGTTCCTAAAAATGTACTTTTTTTTTATCGCGCTGTCAGTCATAAACCATTGTTTACATTTTCTGAAAACACTGATTTTAAAATAGAAAATTTTCAGCTTGAAAACTACAAGAATATACTAGTTATTATTTCATTGACGTAAAATATGTATGTATAAGTATAAAAGAATTTCAGTATTTTTGGAACTGACAACAGATGTACTTAATACTGGTGGGCAGTATAGTTTCTAAATTAGAAAGCCACGGTGTTTATTTCGTCAATGAATAAAAAAAATATATATACATATACTATATGTATATCGAATCGAAAATAGATTCCGCAGTATGATTCTGCTGCAAATGATAAAATCGCAGAAATTATATTTTCACTATATGAACGAAATGATCTACGCTGTAATTCACTTAGATTTAACAGTAATCAGCATCACATATATGTTAAAAAATTACAAATTTCGAAACTGTTGAATATCATATACTTTTTTATTTTCTATTTTCTTTTTATTTCTTTAACCGTATCACCGTTTACGATGCCACTTCACACTTCTTTTTATTTTTCACTCAAATTAAACATTATATATATATATATATGTATATATATATATATATATATATATGTATGTATACTGTGAAAATTTTATTGCCTCTCACAGCTGTAGGTACATAGTTGTGTTAACGATCAGTAAAATATAAAGAGAGCTATGTAATTATTTTTACAAAGACATAAGAAGCTGTATAGAAAATGTTGAAATAAATTTTTCAACAAGTAGGGTAATTAATCTTGAACATATGGATAATCACATCGAATCAAAATGCATTTGCATGAGGATTTGAGGTGCAGAATAAAAAATAAAAAATAAAAAATAAAAAATCACACAATCAACACTTAAGAGTGTCGTATATCTGCCCACGTGACTTCGTATCAAGATTGTTAAAGACCTTTGAGATTCGTGAAACCCAACTTCGGGGAAACTCAAACTGCGTAAATGTCTTATGAATGAGGTTTCCGGTGTTTTTAAATTCCACTTTTTTATATAGCTGATCGACAAAAGACTAAAAAATGACAATGGTTTTTCACTTGACACAAACGTTGACACTCTCGGTGTCTTTGCACTCACTAAAGATCGGAGACAAGCATCCAGTGTAAACGGTTGGCACCGAATGACTCAGTAGTTCAAGTCTCAAACGGTGTAAACGAAACATGTATGTATGTACGTAAAATTGAACACACAGCTGACGCACTGACGTATGTATGTATGTATGTATGTATGTAACATACAATAAGACACAGAACTGACAGAGAGCCTTCTCGTGAGGGATATCATTCTTTGATGGTTGGTGTGTTTATAAGGGGGCCACTGAGGCGTTTGTTATGTATGCGAAACAGACGTCTTCGCCAAACCGCATCGTAATGAGACATGCGTCTGGTATACGGGATATGTAAGTGCATAGCTCTGCATGACTCTTGATGACCGTTTTACGATATTCAATGATTATATAGTGCAGAACGCCTCGCCACGTATAATCCATTCAAGATATTTAGTCCGAGTTTATACAAACATGCAAGAGCAATAATCACGTTTTACGTAAAAGCTTATTATTCAGTGTAAAAGAAAGAAAAAAAAAAAAAAGAGAAGAGACTGTGTATCTGAAGGGTATATTGAAGACGTAAATTGCAAAATGAGTTTTTAGCACTTTTATCTATCCATCTATCTGTACTTTCTGCAAGACTGATTTCGTCTGAATATAATTATCTAGCTTTTCCAAGACACCGAATTCAGTTATGAATAATGAAAATATAAAGAAAAAAAAAACAGTTTACAGAAACTCGTGTATCCTAACGTCAGACGTTACTATACAGCCAAGAGTCTTAATTTAGATATTTGTGTTTCGAAAATAATTTCTAAAAACACTAATTAGATTATCCGGTCACAGGTGGCACTATTTTGAATTTAAGTCATCAGTAGTCTGCTTTAGACGTCGTTAAGTGAGAATAAAGAGTCGCTATGCGAATAAGCTGTGACAAAAGTAGAATACGAAAAACTACGTTGTCCAAATTTATGTGAAAAAATAAGGGAATGTTACGCGATATACGAAACGGTTAAAAACCAACAGCGTGGCTGCCACCCCCTGAGGGAAAAGGCAAAGGCTTCTATTTACTCGGTGCATAACTGAACTGAAAGGTTCAGTGTTCATTTTTAATTTTTTTTTAATATTTAGTAACGAGGTAAAGAATCTCAGAATGAAAAGCACGAGAGAAAATAAAAAAAAAAAATACGTACTCGCTAATAGAAATACGTCAGACGATAAAAAAGCTCGTCACTGCAAATTGAAGGAGGTATAATGGCAATACAATTAAAAGTTCAGATTTACCAGTGAAAAATTATAATAACTTTGTCTCGTTTTCATTTTTACGGTTATCCAATATTCAATCGCGAAAGTTAACATACATGGTTCAGAAAAGCTGCATCAGATCACCGTTTACACTATACATTAACTTGATCAATGATAGCTTGATAATATAACTTTCAAGTCGATATATATGGTTCGTCGTTAGTTTTTATTATTTTTCAATAACGGGATAGTTTATTGAAGAGATAGCGTACACGCATATTTTAGATCCATTTTCTACCAGTCGAGAAAGTCCTTATATATATATTATCGAATTTTAACATCTCGCGTTTCGAGCTTTGCCGCATATATCGTACAACAGAGTTTTCTCACAAATTTTAAGAAAATCTTAACTTCGTTGTATTAAAAACACTAATTTTACCAAGTCGGTACCGACACTCGATACTGTTTACAAGACACAGTTTACCCTCCGGGCAATTAGCTCTAACAACTTCAGCTTATCGATTAGACTTCCCTAATAAGTGATCGCCGTCTATTTTTTCGTACAACTCTTTATATTGGTAATTTTTTAAATATTTTCTTTTTTTATGACTTAGTTCATCATCTCGATCATCATCACTCCACTAATTTATATTATATTCATTCAAAATTCGTCGGTTTTTTACATTCAATTTTTTTTTCTTTTTCAAAGTTTTTATTCAAGCTTATTGCCAATTCCGTGTATTTAATTATACTAATTTTTTTCTGTCGCATATGTGTAATTAACGAATTTAACTCTAGTTTTATAGTATCGCGTGTTAAATCGTGTGAACACGCATCCCTTAACGTTGTGCGTTTCGTACAACAGTTCGAAATAAACTGGACCTGATCCGCTGCCTTTAGAATTTAGAGTTTGGCTAACGAAACGCCGGATTCGCACGAGTTCGCAAATAACCTGATTGAAAATCCGAAATAGAAAAGTAAGATACGAGTACAAACTACAAATTAGTTCACTACACCTCGGCCATACGCCACTAATTATCTTTCAACGACGACAGGTTGTCTCATTTTGATCTCGAAACTGTTAATAATTCTAAATTATAATCGCAAAGATTTAGAAACGGTCGAAGAATAAATAAAACTTGGAAAAAAAAAATAGAAAAAAAATAAAAAAAAGTTTCACGATATCGAACGGGATAGCGAAAAATATAAATCTTAATTTATATATCTAGACAATATAAATAAATTCACATGAATAAAGAACCGTGGACAGAAATCCACTACTGTCCAAACAACCGTCAAAACTCTAACTTATTACACGTATGTACATACATACATACAGATTTTATTCAGACTTCGTTTGAACCGTAACTATATTCACAACACATTCCGATTTTAATGGATCTCAGATACAAGATCGAACTTCGGCTCACAATCAGTGTCCCGGCCAAGTGGTCTGATTTCAGCCTGGTGTATAGTATGTAGTAAAACTATAAATACCATAAACAAGAGCACGTGGTTTTCTCGAACTCAACAGAGAGAAGAGAAGTGGTCCATTTTTAAAGAGAGATTTAGACTTCCGATTGCCCAGTTAATCGATTTAACAGCCTCAAATCTACTCCGCGATTTATTAGTGATACGAATTCAAAGATTAGGAAAACAAAAAGATCAGTTAAAATATGTGTTTGAAACAATTTTTTAACAAAAGTACGATTTATGTATTTTTGGATGTGAGTTATCTCGATTTTTAAATTAAAATTCTTCAATTTTTCTGACAATGATATCACGACACTATGAAAGAGAATTCTACACCACCGAGTATATAAGAAGTTACAAAGTTCCTACTTCCTCGTAAAAATAAATTTCTCAGTTGAAAATTTAACAAAGTGATCTCTCGACGGGTGAGTAGGGATTGCAATTTGGCGTCTAGATATCTGGCTGAGATCTCACCTTCCAAATGTGTAATTGAGCATAAAATGATGATATAAATTTTCGACTTTGCACTAAGATCACGTTTCATTGTCATCCCTCCTAAATTCGTGCGCTTGAACCCTAAATTTACTACTCAGAATTCAACCGGAGTGTGTATAGAATAAAATTTTCCTTTAATACGCATTTATACCTATACCTATACATAATACCTACATACAATATAACTACTTGGTGAGAAACGTTTCAATTGAAATTGTTCACGGACTAACTGCAGGGTGCAACTCTGAATTCATTACATCCTTATTAACACTGTACGTCGACTGTCTAGTCTGACAGCAATAAAATTAGAACCATTCAAGTAACAATAGCTATGGGATCAGTCGTCGACGCAGTATAATCTTTAAAAGACGATACGACAAGGTGAGAATAAAGTAAAATCCACCGTACATATAGTAGATATATGTGACAGATCAATGGTGGTAACTGGTGATTGGTTGATCGGTAAATTGCGTTGTTCACTATACGTATTATATTGACGTGGGTGTATACTGTCACGAGAGATTTGCGTCGATCTAACGCAGCTAAGCTCATGTCCACTTTGGGATTATTTCAGAGTATCAGTGCAAAGCAGTGTGATGGAAATGAGTTAATTAAATCCGATCAACGTTCTAGTATACGTTATACGTAAAAAAATAAATCGGATGAGGAGTATTTTAACGATTGAATGAACGCCGGTGTGCAATTTCTCTTTGATTTTTGATTTATTTATTTATTCATTTATTGGTTATTGATTCAGATTTTGTATTCCAAAACTTTGCTTTGAAGTGAAGGAGAAGAATGGTTCTTATGAATACTCGAAGTTCCGATCGAAAGATACGAAGAAATTTTAATTGTGAGATAGAAATAATGAGAATCTAGTTCTTCATGTCACTTGAAGTTCATCAAAGTCGAAAAATGACAGAGAACTACATACCTACTTGCCGAAAATGGAACCGACAATTATTCGCTGTCTAATATATCCGAGCTTATGAATGAAGACAGGTAATCGCCATGTGTCAGATGAGGAGAGATAGCTGTCAAAATAGCAAATGAGATTTCTTTAATTTGGTCAGTTTGGATATTATACGATTCAGACCATGACTCAACGTAGCTGTTAAGCTGTAGAACAATATTTTGTTTTTTGGGTACCAAACGCCCATGTAACACAACAGATTCTCATGCGTGTATAAAATGTAGATGTCATATTATGCAAATGGTTAGAGTATATAAGAATATTATAGACCCACGTGAACAAGGTTTTAAAAAAAGAATTTTTTTTCTTTTTTTTCCGACCCCCCAGGTCTTGAGAAGTTAATTGATGTCAGCGTAATTTTATCAAATCTATAAATGTCACATATATGTTATACCATAATACAGTAATTACGTATTTACGTATGTTATAGGTATACAGTAAACCTGCTGTGTAAGAATACCGCAGTAAATATTTGCAAACGAATTTATATATTCATTTAATTGTTAATAATTATCTTTGGTATACGGAGAGTAACTGAACAGAGATGCTGTAATACCTCGCTCACCTAACAGTTACAACGTGATTCAACGTTTCATTTTCCCCATTTCTCCCTCAGACTCTCCCTAACGTAATATTGTCCGGTAAATCTCTTGGCAAGAGAGTTATAACCGTAAATTTTGCGGTACAACAATTTAACCTAACATTTCCTGATTCTGTGAACTTAATTATAATCCCTAGGTATAATTCTTTCGAGATGGATGTCTTAAGCTTAGATGAGATGGCTCGACATTCGAATGAACGTAATGCCTACATGGTATACCTAAGTATACGTATGTTATACTGCACGCGAATGTTTGTTGGGTTGCATAAACTCCAGGCGTGACTAAAGTTCAATTAACAATAAACCGTACCTAAAGAAAGTAAAATAAGTTTAATATCCGACAGACCATAGACGAGATTCCTTTTCTGTGTTTGCTTGGTTATAATTTTGGCACTGATTTTGACCTTGACTTTTATTATTGGATACACATCAACGGAGAGTTTCCGATAACGGAAGTCTTCAATTTTTATAACTGACATCCGGAAGCTGTCATGACAGCCGTATCAGGTGTCTACGGAAGCATCTTCCGATTTCATGATTCACAATCAGTTTCTTTACGAAAGTAGTTTATTTTGAAATGGAATTAAATATCTCAGAGCGATCACGTTTGTTATTAAATAATTATTAACGTCAGATACGAGACTCACCTCCAAGTATGCTGGAGAAAACCGGAACAAGCATCTCCACATTTTAGACAAGGTTGACCCTCGTCTACGTCTGTGATTTGAGCCCCCTGAAAGAAGAAAATTTTATACGATTAAACATTTATTTGCTGATACAAAAATTGTACAATTTGCAAAATAGAAAAAGGCTGTTCAAGTTTGTTTGAAACTTTAAACTGCTTTGAAATTTTAACGATTTTCATACGTTTCTCATTTATAATTATTAATATTTGACGAAGAGGAGAAAAAAAAAAAAAAACGATGATATTTCTTCGATCACCTCACACCACTTCGGAAAATACAGTTGTAGATGCCTGATGGTTGATGCTGCTTTGGCTCAATGTCAAGACAAGTTTTTATGATTTATTTTATTCGTCGCATATCTGTAATTCTGAAACAGAACTCTGGTCCGTTCTATCAACCATTGAATCTAGGCCAGCCTTTCGGTTGTCGAATCACTCAGCATTCAACGATGCGATGATCACTCTCACAATAAAAAATAAAAATAAAAATAAGTACTTAAATAAAACAAAAATAAAAAAACATGAACAAAGGAGTCAGTTTTAAAGAAATAATTACGTGCACAGACACGTCTTTCAAAATGATATTCTCATAGCTCTATTAGGACTCGTAAAAACGCCAGGAAATCAGAAATTTGTATAGATTTAAGCTCGTAAGTTGATTCAGGCAAAGATATTCCATTGCGTGTTAATATTTAATTCTTCACCGAGAAGAAGAAGAAGAAGTGCGTAGTTATCTATAGCAAATACCTGACCTAGACAAAAGTAAATTATGTACGTCGCGTCAGAAATTAGTCACAAGCTCTCCTCGCATTCTTGAACAGCGTCCAACCGTTTCCGAAATTCGATGGTGCACGCGTGCACGCGTACATCTTATTTCTTGTATGTGTTTAGCTATTCACATATCTGTATACATAGATAAATACTTATTTACACACAGACCGTTTACCAACACGTATTAAAAATACGAAGTGTGTATCAAAATTACAGCCTGCATTCATCCGCGTGGGTGCAGAGACGCGGAATTCTCTGAGTATTGGCGTAAAACGACGTTTTATTTTTTTTCTTTGTTCTTCTTCATCTTCTCTTTTTTTTTTTATCTGTTCTTTTTTTCTTTTTATTAACGCAGACGAATATGAACGGTGGAATTTTCACTAGAAAATTATTTAAACGTTTCCGTAAGCTTGAGCTAAAATTTTTTTAGATTCAAAAATTTTCATTTCTTTTTAGTTCGCGCTCTTATAGTATACGTTACGGTGGTTAATTTTTAAGCCAGAAAAATTGCTCTTTTAACTCCGTTAATGTAACCGCGATATCATCGTATAATGTAAAGTAACAAGCGATATAATCAATCGCTCAAGTCTCCTCGAGCGTGAACCAAGCGATAAAAATATCACGATCATTTTATGGTTTGCTTGAGAGCCCGCTTATAAATATGATATATATATAATTTTTTTTTTCACTTTTTTTTTACCCTTCTCCACGACCACGATCACCACTTTTTATTATTCCTCTCGATCGACCGGCAATACTTAATGTAGTCAACAAAATTCATAATAAAATCTGGAGTTCAGATCCATGTATCAGTCGCTCATTTATATGTATACATTTTATTTTTCAGAGAAAGAAAAAAATCGGTAATAATAATTGTTAATTAAAAAATTTTATGTAGTTATAATTCTTATGAAGAAATTTCTTCTCCGTAACGCTGATACTTAGTCATTTTTTTAAATCGCTCTGACGACAAGTTTCGAAATTATATGGAGATCGCTACGTGATTGAGCAATGTCAAAATCAGCTGTTCAAGATTGAATAAAAACACGAGTGGCTATGAATTGTCAAATTTAAACTCCTCGAGAGAGAGTAAGAGAGAGAGAGAGAGAGAGAGAGAGAGAGAGAGAGAGAGAGAGAGAGAGAGAGAGAGAGAGAGAGAGAGAGAGAGAGAGAGAGAGAGAAAATATTATTTATTATAATTTTACTCTACTTAAGAGTTCTATAATTTCATAGCAATTGCGGTTAGAAACTGACAACCAACGTCTCAGTTTACAAATCATAAATCATACTCGTCATTCACTTGGCAAAGATTTCTAGAATCAAAACCGCGTAAGTCTTAAACTGCTTCTCGAAATAAAAAACGTAATAAAAGTAAAACTATAAAAAAACAAAAATGTCGTAAAATACAGAGAATAATTACGTCATAAGACTCTCGGCTATTTAGACAAAATTTTAAGGAAAAAAATTGCAGATTCCAATCCTCGGATGGTCCGGACTCCGGAGTGACGTCAGCTCGCTCGCAATGCTAAGAAGATGCATTTTACAGTGAAGGTAAAAAATGGAGAAAAAAAAAAACAAATGTATAAAAATCTATAAATAAATAAAATGAAAAAATAAAAATATAGCTACGGAGTTGCTGGGACCAAGTTTATGGACTGGTCCCGGGCTGGAACTTGCAGTAAAAGAAATAATAAATAAGAAAAAGAAAAAAATCTTGATCTCGACGTAACGTAGGTCGAAGACTACCTTGAAATACCAGTTCAACCAGAGTTGCAAATATGTACCTATCTTGAGCTCGTTGATATAAAACTATCACTGCACCAAGTGGTACTTCCTCCTCGATAAAATGAGTTCAGAATACATAATTATATGTCGTAAAAAAAAAAAAAAAACGTATACCACATCACTTTACGTAAGGTTTGAATAAAGTACCAAATAAAATGATATGACCATTATAAAATGATATGTACCTACACCTATATATCTGCGCTAAGGTAGGATTTTTACTACTTAATGTATAAAATATCGCGGTAAAATTTTTCAGCCACGATATATAAATGTGGTCGAAAATTTTCGCTATTGGTATAAAATTATGCAGCAAGATAGAAGAAAATCACGGTGAAGAGCAAGTATAAAACTTTTACTATATCCATTGCAGCTAGAAACAAATAAAAGAATAAAAAATAAAAAACGAAAAGAAGTATGATAGACAAAACGTGCGAGTACAATCTCCGAAGGATAAATCTTTGTTGCGCAATGGTAACATGCTCCAATTTCGTTGCGACAAAGACGTGTCCGGCAGACTAATCGTGTAACGATAAATCGTTCAATAAAATTTTCTTTTTTTTTTTTTTTTTTTTCACGTCGTACGGTTGAACACGGTGAACGTATACGACCGTTGGCCAAGCCTTGGCAAATATATGACATATATACAGATATATATATATATACTCATGTATATTTTTTTCGTTTCTTTTATTCTTCTATCGCAGTCTCCTATACGCGAGTAGGTAAATATATCACGTGCAGTTCTATCCCCACAGTATAATTTACGTTAAATCGTAGTTCACTGTCAACTCGATAAATCATACAGAGTAAACAGTTTTTAATATACGAATAAACTATAAGAATATTAAGACTTTCACGACGTTTTCCATCCATGCATAATATATCCAGGAATATTATATATCAACAACGGTTATTTAAATAATTGGTAAGAATTATTGAAAATGTTCAATATTTTAGTCTTTTCAATTTATTTATAATAATATTTACTTATTTAAAAATTGGTGATAAAAATATTGAATATTTAATTTCAAGTAAAATAAACTGAACATTATTTATATTCAGACGATATAGTATCTCTTGCAGTAGGTACACACGTTTATCTACATGTACATACATACGTAGTCAGTTACAGCGCAAAACCGGACTAATCAACTTCGGACAATATTAGCACTACCTACAGAAATTTCTTGTTAGTCAGGTAAATTGTGAAATAAAACGTTCTAAACGCAAATTTACACAGTGCGAAAGCAATTTTTTCTGTTTTTTATTTTTTTTGTTTCTTGTTTCTTTTTTATTACAGACTGATAATTGCTGCAGAAATTGTTAATAAAACCGTAGTGCAGAGATTGTTGATATTTTAAGGAACAAAAAAAAAAACAAAAAAATAATAATGAAGATATAAAAGTAAAGAACAAATAACAGAATTTAAAATCTGTACTAACACGTGAGGCGCAAGTACCGATTCCTATCCCGTCATGACGTTATCAAAATCGTTAATGTCAGTGTTTCAATTATACCAATAACTTTCGCATCAGAATAATGAGCAGTGTTATAGTATAAAATCAATCTGCAATGTACTTATTTAACGTAAAATGGTCGTTAAAATTTACGTCACAAAATGGCCTGTAGGTGAAAGGTTTCCGCTTCGAGCGGCATCTATCCTTTTATATAATTACACCATTATACCTTATACCTATACATATATACTATATACACGTATAGGTACTACAAGAAACTCTGTCACAATGCAAAAGTACAGATACAAATTGCAGTCGCGTATAATAATCGTGAAAACTATTAATATCACTCATATAACCACGTAAAGCGATACGATCTCCACTATCTGTATAGAAATATATAATTTGTACAGTGTGCAGATAAACTGTATTGCATTTAGTTAGATATATCGAATGGCATAAGTATAACAGTGGACAAGAAACATATATGTTAAGCGTATAATAACCCTCCCGTTAACACCGAAAGCGAAGATCCGGATCAGAGCTTGCAATGAATAATGAATTAAAAAAAAAAAAAAAGAAATAAATGTATAGAAAAAAAAAAAGAAAAAAATTCTCTTCGATCTTGATAATCAGACTGATAATTAGAAAAGGCGTATTTAAAGCCAGTCAGTCAATTACCTCGAACGACGACCACACGACCCGATAATATGCAGATTCGATCCGGTTTGGAGTGCACGCATGACCGGCTTAGCGTAATTAACTGCTGGAAAGCTGGACTGACAATGAGTCAGGGATAGATTGTTTATTTGTTTGTATAGGGGTCGATTTTGTTCTTTTTTTTTTTCTATTTCGATATTTATTTTTCTCTCAAAATTTCCGAGTTTTTTTGTATATATGTATATGAATGTAAATTAGCAAAGTATTGCCGGAAAGTAGCGCATCTATATTGTCACATGTGTGTGTGTATATATGTGTTGTACATGCTGCAATAGAAGCAACAGGCGACAGCCTTCTCTTGGCAAATATGGTAACTGCCCACGTGTACGAGTCCGTCCGTGTTGTATCGCCAAATATTGAATAGCCTGCAGAAATACTAGCTGATATCTCCACGGCTATATTTAGTCATCTTGAATAATGATCGCAAATGATTCTTACTAATTATCATACGTTTACATTTTTTTTCCCAATTTTTTTTTTTCTTTTTTATTTTCTTTCCAATTCCTTTTTTTTTATAATAATAATAATTATTATTATTTTTATATTCACACGTACAGGTCAACGAACGTGCATCAACTAATTCGAGCTAATGATCAGTTGAGAAATTAGTTAAATATCATTCAGTCTTTTCATCAACTATGAACAAGAAACATCCGATTACGTATATAAGAAATAAAAAACTTGATCAGATTTTAAATAAACTATTATCTATAGACCGCAAATTGACTTTGGCTATCGGTTATATTACCACGAAATGTCATAAATTTTTATATATATATAACCAATACAATGAAGTTTGAATTATAAAGCAGCTCTGCGAGAGGCGAGGATAAAGAAGTTTATATTCCAGTTTTCTTCTCATTTTACGATAAATAACGTGGTAGAAATGAGAAAATAAATATACGAGAACTAACGGCGGTTTGAAATGACCTGAACGTTTGTGTATATTGTATACAGATTTAAGATCCGATTTAAGCTCCGCATATGTCGTACGTTAGAAGCTTTTGTTTTTTCTTTTTATCATTATTTTTATTATTATTTTTGGTGATCTGATATCGTTACGACGTTCGCTGGTTGGTTAGACATCATCTTGCGACAACAAAGACCATTTTTAAGACAAGCGTATGACGTCGACGAGGAGAGATCGTATCTAACGTGTCCTGCACAGTCCTACACAATATGGTAAGTCTGGAGGCGTGTGGTGACATTTACGTGACGTATTAAGCAACTACTTATTATGTAACGAAAACTTCATTTTTAACGCAGAGTGACGTGAGCATGAAATGAACAACTGATCCATTCGTCTACTCAGTTTTATAAAAAAAAAAAATCAGATCCAGTCGTAAATATAAACCAAGCCTAAAATGCAGGGTATTAAAAATTTAAATCCTATCATATTTTTTTGGCAAAAATTAGAAAACGATAAAGTGATAAAATTTGAATTTTATTTCGTACCCCGTCCCTGTAATTCCAGATTTTTCTAGATGGTGTCGCAGCGCTGGTCCAATCTTTATCTCTGTTCCCTCGACCGTCTCCTCTTTTGGGCGAGTCATCGTCATGTCGTCCCCTAGTTCTTCCGTTTATTTCCTCATTGGCAACAAAAATTCCTTTTTTAGTTCGTTTTTCATTCTCGGAATGGTCCTCAAACACGTTGCGAATTTTGATGGTAATTGGTTCGCTCCGTCCGTTCGTTCGGTCAATTTCCATCGTATTTCTCATAGATTTGCGGTCGAGTTTTGAATCTGTATTTCGTTCGTTTAATTCCATGGCATCCATTCTCAAAGATGACGTGTGCTTTTGATGAAAGGCCGCATGATCATCCGGTGAATACCTCCTACGATCTCCGAAGTAAATTTCTTTCGGTTGATCTCTGGTCGGACTACCATGGCGAATCTGTTCTTTCACCAATTCAGTCCCAATATCATTACGCTCTTCAACTTGTGAACGAACCTTGCTATTATCCTGCAAATATTTAACGGCAAATTGTTTGTTCGACTCGTACCAATCTTTGGTGTTAAAATTCGCTTTTCTTTCTTCAAATTTATGATCGCTCTCTCCAGGCGGAGTCAACGGTCGATTATGTCTTCCATTTCTTTCCTGAGCCTCGTTCAACTCGTCTTTAATCTTGAGGGAACTTCGTCGTTTTACTTCAGTTTTTCTACTCAACTCTGGGTCCTTTCTAGGACCGGTTAAAGCTCTTTCGTACCTTTGAATTTGCACGTCATAATCATCCGGCGAACCAGAGTACACGTAGCTTCTTCTTTTCGACGATGATTCCTTCCCTTCCTCTTCTACGGATTCACGAGGCTTTTGACGTACGCCATGTTCGACGCTGTAAGTATCACTACGTTTCCTGAAACCAGCCTCTGTCGAGTCTCGTATATCTCCGTTCGTTCTCTGCAGCTTCCTCCTCTCGAGAGATCTGTAACTTTGAATTTCAGACTCTTCACTGTTTTTCCGCTCATTACGGTCAAGTGATTCAGAATTCCCATATTTTTTGTCGTTATTCTCTTTCCATTTTCGACTTGTAGATCCGTGGCGTCTTTCATCTTCTTCGATTTCGTCGTATCTACGGTATTGATGAGCTTTTCTCTCAAGAGAAGGATACTTCCCGCTATCTTGCCAATCTTCAGACTTCTCTTTCGTCGAGGTTCGATCTATCGAACCAAAACCATCACCGGATCGTATTTTCACTCGATATTTATCCTTTTCGCGACTTGGCGATCTGTGACGTTGAGATGGCTTCCTCCCTACCGATTCTTGAGTTTCGTTATTCTGGTCGTTTGACTTGAATCTGTCAATTAGCAACCTGATTTTATCGTTCTCACGTTCGGGAGAAACGTTACTGGCGTATCGTCTCTCAGTACGTTCAGGAGATTCGTTCGTCTTACTAAATCTACCTCGATTTGGTCCAAAGTTTTCAATTTCTTGAAACAAAGCTCGATTCTTTTTATGCCGATATGATCCTTCCTCCTCATAATACTGCGGGTTTATTGTCCTCTCGATTTCGTTAGACGGTGATTTCGTTCTCGTTTTATCATAGGCGTCGTTGTTTTTCTTATTTAATTTATACCTGTCACGCTCGAGATCAGGCGATCGACTTTTGCTGTGCTTTCTGTCGTTAGAATCGACTAACCTTTTCTCGTTTAAATCGGGGCCTGGACTTTCTGGGGATTTATGTTTAGACCTTGTATTTCCATTGGCTAACTTTTTTACCTCCACGCCGTTCGATTTAAACAAATCGAATCGCGATTTTCTGTCGTTTTTCGATACCTTATCCTCCGCGATCGGCATCGGCTCCTTCTCACCTATTATGTCTTGAATATTCCAAGAACCAAAATGGTCTCTACTTCTTCGATACAAAAGATCCGGATCTTCCTCCTCTTCCACGTCTGCACCTAGTGCCGATCTGTAGCCATTTGTATCGTATTTAGCGTCACTCCTTTCCGGAAAACCCTCATGTTTACCTCTAGAATCTTTTCGCGATACTTTTTTACGGGATCCTTCAAAATTCGACTTATCTCTGGGTTCCCTAGAGGAACTCAAGTAAGTCCTAGACTTCGAGGACAACAACGACGTTGGTTTTGGTTCCTCCTTCGCCGAGCCACGAAGGCGGGAAGTCATTTTAGCTAGGAACGGAATTTTGACAATTTTCCTGTAAAATTATTTACTTGAAAATTATCCTACTCGAGGTTATAAAAACGAGGCACTTAAAAATTCGGCAATAATTCTAAACGGACATGTTAAAATCGCCAAAATGAAGTGTTAATTATAAAATACTATGAGTTATGGCACAACATTTGTTTAATCACTTTACGTCAATTAGAACAGTCATAAATGACTGCAAAAAGCACCAGCTTAATTTTCAAAGAACTTAAACACTGAAACACGAAGTCAACAGTAACCGATGATTACAGGTGTAAAAAATAAATCGATAATAGAAAATAGATTTAAAAATAAAATATATATGTATGAATAAACAAAAAATAAAAATTCTTTCAAGACTTTGGATTGACAATTCGTTCGTAGCACCAATGGACTTGAATAATTATAAATCGACTGCAGTTCCTACGACCACAGACTAGACTGTCGAATCCTGCCTCCTCTTCACTCCATTAACCGATCGCACTGAATCACCAAATTTAATTATAAACTGACTAATAAAAAAAAACTTGCAGAAAAACCCAACTAAACCACGACTTTTAATGATATTGGAGTACCGATTTCTTAGATCTGCATTCCGCAAAGTTTATTGAACAATCCTGACGTATACACATATTACGTAAAAGTTGATGAGGGGTAGGTTTTCTCGATATACACAAAATACAATTCGTTCGTTCCTTACGGTGAGATCTCTTTAATTCTTTTCGTTTTTTTTTTTTTTTTATTTGTTTAATTTAACTGCCACACGGCTGAATGGTTAATGTTAATATCGGCGACAGTGAACTAACGATAGTCGGTAGGAGGCTGTAAGTAGCTCTGTGTTGAGCCAACGCTACGCGGGAGGGAACGACGGACTGACAGACGAACAGGCCGGTTCGTGGCCACGCGAGAAAGCAGCGTGGTGTGCGCAGGTGGTGAAGTACCTGAGGATTGTCCTTGGGCAGATTTATACAGAGGACGAATCAACGTGTTCATTTTTTTTATTTTTCTGTTTTTTTTTTGTTTTTTTTTTTTACCATAATATCTATACGATTTTTCTTATACCTGGACCGTGCATGTTACGCGACTAATGTCAAGCGAGTATCCTGCACACTCTAAACAGATTTAAAGTTTGAATGACAAATTTAAACCATAAGCATTCGACTGTACAGAAAAAGAGCAAAAACAAATAAATAAATTAACTTTTAAAAAAATAAATAAAACTGGAAATTTTTTAACCTCGGTAAATGCAGAAGAGTTTAAGGCGACCTTATCACGCATCACCGCGGTTGTGTCTAATTACATTTTTATACACATCCGGTGGTTTTCCCTCCAGAGATTTTTCACCGTAAGTATATAGGTAGGTATGTATAATACAAGATTTTTAGAGATCGAGAGAGAAATAGAAATAGAGAGAGAGAGAGAGAGATAAAATAGATAAATCTATTGTAAAAAAAGAATTGAGTTTCTGGGCTGTATAGCTTCGTTTATGTAGGCTAAGCCAGCTATGATCGATTTCACGACCCATTTGACATGCATAAATGTGAAATCAAGGCCATCATCATTTACCTATATATACACCTATACTATATTGTTCGTTTTTGTATGAAATATTTTCGTTGCATCGAGTTTCTTGAACCGAAATTCATACAGCTTCGAATAATTCTTCACGAAAGTCGTATCGGTTTATTCGACATTAAATTAACATATCCAATCCATACAGCATCTCAATTTCATTTTATATATCATTTCACGTTGCATTCGGTGATGCTATCTACGCTACTTATATTTTTTCAATTTCTATTAACACAGGCGTTAAATTAGGACGATTATAATCTATTATATTTTTATCTGTGCAGTGGGTGAAAGCTGGACAAAAGTTTGGGACTCAGCATAGCCTAATGACATTGATTGGTTACTTACTGAAGATAAATATAATATAAGAGTTTATTACTGAACAATGCATAGCCTGAGTCATCGGGAAAATTATGTTACTTACATACGTATCTGTATGTATGTATGTACATATTATGTACCTATATATGTATGTGTGTAAAAGAGAGAACACGTAGGACAGGAATATCGTCGGGTCATCGAGATAATACCAGTCCGTTAATGACCATGATCCTATTTTACCTAACGTAACCAAACCTTAAAATCTCCAGTTTTTTATTCATTTTTATTTATTTTTTTAGTTATTTATTTATTTATTTCTTTTTTTTTTTTTTTTTTTGAATATTTTAATTTTTCAATCTCGTTAGCCTCGAGATTTAGAAAGATTATTTTTTATGTAATATTACGGATTTACAAATAATAACCTATCTTTAAACTTTTGCCGAGTGATCTCCACAGAGTCACGAAATTTTTTCATGTTCGTTATGGATGGATCTGTGTTTTATAAATCGTGTACATATGAGTTTCAATTTTTGCTCACTTTTCAATGTTATAGGTGTATAACATCTTTAGAGAAGCACCTTTTTCTCGTGTTACTCTTTTGGATTAAACTTTACATTTTCGTGTTTAAATGTCTGGGAATTCAGCCTTGAAATACTGGTTCTTTATTGCAGTACTTTTATTAGTTTTCTGGCATAATATTTCCGTCGTACCTACACGTGTCCCAATTTACTCGTCTGGCACGCGTCCGACTCCATATTATACCTATAATAATAATTTTTCAACGCTTTCGGATTCATCGACAACACTCTCAAAACTAGATATGGTGATACATAATATAGCCGTTAATTTATATCCTTTAGCAAAGATAAATATTTCGAAAGCTAAATAAGACACTAAATTAATGACGTGTCTATAAAAATAAAAATAAATAATAATAATTTAAAAAAAAAAAAAAAAACTAAAGGGCCGAATTAAGGAAAGAACTCTGGAATTGGTACACCATTCTCAAGATTTTTCCATAAGATCGATTTTCATGATAGGGAATAATTGATAGCTAAAATAAAAAAAGAAGAAGAAAAAAAAACTAGGACGAATTGAAAGAGATTTTATTGTAAAAGTAGCTTCGATCTTGTAAGAATTACGTATTTGTTCGTTTTTGTTTAACTTTTTTTTCTACCTGTCTTGGTAATGGAATGAATATAGTTTTGTAGAACAGCCTGCAGCTTCAAAATTCATTATGTAACATTTTATGTATACCCGATCACTGGATAAAGAGAAAAGAAAAAAAAAAGAAAAGAAAATAAAAATTAATACCAGCATTTAGCGAGAATCTGACATTTTGTTGAATCGTTCGTAAAACTTTTTTCTTTCAAAGGTTACTGTTGGCGAAAATTGCATAATAAATAATAAAAAAAAAAATAAAAAAATGAAAAAAAAAAAATAAAAAAAACTGCAATACATTCAGATAAGATGTATAAAAACTCATCTCTGAATCCAACATTCAACTTTTTTAATACATGGCCTTAAGAGATCGAAAAGATTTCTAGATATTATGCAGTTACAATTAGGTATTACAAGCCATAGTAGGTACACGAGAAAGTGTAGAGAAACGCAAAAAATATAATCGAAACTTCAAGAACGAAGAAAATGAAGAAAAAAAAAAAATCTCTATTAATTAAGTAAAAAAATTGTTTTTTCAACTATTCATTAAAATTCAACTGTTTCTTAAATTTAATGATATAGTACAGAGTATTTAGAATGTGTATATATAATTACTCAACTCGACTAGAATTTTATATACTAGATACATAAGTAAAAGGTCCCAATGCCATTGTCGGAATAAAAATGAACTTATTTTAACAGTCGCAATCTACGTGTCACAATTTCTGCAGCAATTATTGTATCGGTGAGTCATTCGGTAGCTGGTAAGTTCTCGATGACAGTTCAAGTTGCCCATAGTGAACGGTTGGGCGCCGTAGCCGCAGCCACAGCCACAACTATATACATACATACATACATACATACAATAGTCATAGCCGCAGCCACAGCCGCACCATTCCAAACGATTTGAATTCGATCTGATAAATCGAGACTCAATTGTAGGAAAGTTGCTAGGCGGCGATGTAGATTGAAAAAAAAAGCAAACAAACAAACAAGATGAAGAAGAAAAAAAAATAAAAAAAAAGAAACGAAACGAAATATCATCCAGATGAAGCACGATTATAAAATACGGATTGACTTTTATCAGTCAGATCTGTCATCAGAATTTATACGAATATGGACCGTTGCTCGCTTCAAAGAGATTATTGCGGGCTTGAAGTAAGCTGATCAAAATGCTCGGAGATAACTAGGCTGTAAATCTGTCTATGTATTTATATATGTATAAATATAAATATTGAATTACCAAGATTGAAATGAAAATTAATCGATTAGATGATTGAATTAATTAAATTGATATTAGATCTGAACAATCGTTTATTTTTTATTATTTGTAAGTCCGTGCTCGCACCGCGGCATCAAACGGCAAACTGAAGAACGTTTTCAAGCGAATTTTATCGGGGCTTGGTAAGTCAGATTTCTGCCACGGAATGGGTTTGATTCTGAGTATAATATATGTATACATAGGTAAAAATTAAATATTTTTAATATCTATAATATAGTTAGTTAAATGAGAAAAAAAAAACTCTGTTTTATAATAAAGTCTAATTTTAAACCCGATCTTTAACGCCACACGATACGTATACGTATTATATTTACAAGTAATACAAACTAACGTAATTATTATTTATTATTATCATCTTCCTACACGATTTCTCACAATAACTTAACCGTACATATAAATATAATGTACATATTTATATACATACTACAATTTGCAATTACAATTTGCAAATGATATGTCTCGAGGTGGGCCACGATGACATTCACAATAAGTTACTTCAGTGATGTCAGTCTTCCGGAAGTGACGTCAGTAGCTAGTTGAAATAATTCGTTATTGATATAGTCGTTCAAACGCGTAATATTAATTTTTTTTCACTTCCTCAGGTCATTTATAATACATTAAAAGCACTGTCTATATATAGAAGCTAAAAAAAAGGTTTCAATTATATACTAACCAAACCAAAGAGAACAAAAAAAAAAGCAAAAAAAAATTGAAGCGAAGGAATGTGATGAAAAATTAATTAGATCAAGTACCTCGAAATAATTATTTTTTAACCGTAATTATTCCCGGATCTTCATGCTCAGTAGTTTGATATCTAACAAGCTTACCTACTTACGCATACCCATGTAATACCCGCGTTAAATTTACACGAGGATTTCCGGATTACGATTGGAACAAAAACCTGTGTATTTATTTTTGGAATTTTTTTTTTTTTCTTTTTTGTTTTATTTTTTGACAGGTTGTGCAGTTTTTCAATTACCATATTATGGCCTTAAACTCGTCTGTTTAACAGTCCGTAGATCCTGTCTCGATAAAACTGTACGCATATGTATGTATACATGAATATAATATATGTTTTTCCCGTTAGTGCGTTAATTTTATTTTTCTACCCACTCTACGCTAGGAATTAACATTATAAAGTGACGAGTTTGAAGTGACACGAAGCCCGAAGGCACACCAACAATAATTACGTTCAAGCACAACCTTGGGTATCTTATTCTTCGTCGATAAATAATATATTTATATGCAAATGATTATCTTACATCGTTTTTTAATAAACCTATATAGTTTTTGTAAATTTTAACTAAGGGATGAATAATTGACCTCAAATTACTTCGAATGCGGATCTACGGTACGACGTATTATATCAAATTACGGTGTCTATTTTGAAAGAAAACTTATTCTAAGGTGTAACACACCGTATTTTCTAATAACTTAAGTCCATACGATATTAACATTCCCGTATGCTTATGTCACGGACATATATAGAAATGGCAACTTTTCGGTGAACACCCTATGTATTAAAAACTACTGGCTATCTGTTTACATCCTCGTTAATACGACACGTAGAAATCTGCGTCGTGAATTCCGTATTAGAATACGTGAAAAGGTACCTACGTATATGTATATATGTATAACTTATACGTTATAGGTACGCCTCTTGATTAGACTGATATAAAATGAACTGAATAAATCAAACACTTTCACAGCCTCTCTTAATTTATCTCTCGATTTTTGTTTACGTTTGAAATTAATATTATTTTGATTATTTTTTTATATTTTTGTCTATTCGCCAATCGTTATTCGCGGATATATTTTACGAAATGCGGATTTATATGTATACACGTACATCAATTAATGCTAATATATATATATACGTATATTCGTCTGATGAATATCACGTGAAAATATTAGCAAAAGCGGTGAAATCTCGAGTGAATGTAGATAAATAAAATGTATAATTCGTTCCGCAAAAATTATGAATAACCATTCATTTATTTTATTTCTATTTAATTTGATGTCAATTAAAATTGAAAATTATTCGAAGAAATATCATATGGTCACGTATACATACTTATATATACGATGCGTCGATGAAATTGTCCGCAATTAATACCTTTGACATTTATATTACACGCGTATATAGCGTGAACTTGAATTAAAAAGCAAAAAAAAAAAAAAAAGTATCAAAGTGTATAATAAAATGAGGTGGAAAAATTCAGCGAACCGTATATGAAAAAATTTATTGAAAAAATTTCAATCATGTTATAATTTTTTTTACTATACAAGTTTTTTATTTATTGATTCATTTTTTAATTATTTATTTTTTTTTTCAATTTCAAAATTAACCTTTACTTTGAATTTGTTACTCATGCGGATACATACCTTGATTTTACATACATAGTTTGTACAATTTATACCTACTGACCAATGTCCATGTGATTGGAATGCAGCAAGCAGCAAGCAACGCAGCTTGCTTTCTATATTTAGAGTCGTGAGTTTTCATTAAATATGCGAAACAACTTGTCGATTGCATTTCTGAAGTAACAAGATAACAAGTTTCAAGGGTGGGCGTAATTATTTATCAACTGTACTTATAGTTAACCGACATTGGATTCACCGACGAACTTTATATTCATCATCACTGTATAAAATTTTATAAATATGAATTATATGATACGGTTATATGTGTATATAGTTTTTAGATTAAACACAGGAAATAAACGATGAAATAAATGATAAATCAATTATATATGGATGTTTAAAATTTATGTATATAAAAACAAAAATTTACAAATATACATAGGTATGCATATATATGTTGTACATAAACACATTATAATCTCGCATCTCATATCGTATCACTTCTTGCGAAACTAACAAAATTTTTATAGCCATAGTTTATACCTAGCGTATATAAATTTCTTGAAAAAAAAACCTAAAAAACAAAAAAAAAATAAAAAATAAAAATTTCTTAACAGCTTTAAATGCTAAGTGAAAGGCATAGCCACGTAATAAATTGTGCAATCACGAAGTATATATGCATAATATGGGGCATTCCGTGCCAAATTGGGAAACGCGAAACTTTTGCATTTTTAATTTAACTGAGAATTTTTTCACATTTAGTACACGTTGATAGCAGCTTTCCTAATTGTTTTCGAATTTTTATCTCCAGCCGTTCATGAGATATGGATTTTTGAAAAAATTTTGAAGATTTTTTTTGTTTTTCAAATTTCTATAACCCTTGAAAATATTGAATAAGTCTAAAAAAGCAAAGGGGTCAAAAATTTTGCATTGAACTGTACCTCTTTATGTTTAAAAATATGTAAAAAATTCTAAAAACAGTATTTCAAATAGTTTTTTGCTTAAATTTTTGTTTTTTGATTTTTATTCAAAACTTTTTTTTAGAATACTTGTCCGTTTCAAAAATTCTAAGACTGGTATATGGTCATGGGCAATTGATTCCTTCTATTTTTTATAATTTTCAAATATTACGAAATTTTCTTTCGATTGCTAAAATTTCCAATCCATGTCTCATAATAAGAATTTTTTTTAAATCAGGCAAGCTATTTTCAACGGGCACTGAGAGAAAGAATAATAATTCAGCAAAATCAAAGATGCAAAGGCACACCGCGATGGTTGCCGATTTGGTATGGAATGCCCAGTGTATGTATATGTACACATATAACTTTGTTACATCAAAGAAATTGACCTTAGTTAAACCTGCATCAGCCTAAGTGACGCGGTCATGACATTGGCGAAATGATTTTATATTCATATTTATTACATTCTGCAACAAAGCTAACACCTCATTGGTATAATAATCGCGTTTTTTTTTTTTTTTTTTCAACCGGAAATAAAAAAAAAAAGACTACTGTACCATTGTTCTGTACTTTTAAGGTAATTTTCTTTCTCATTTAATCATCAAGATATGTATTTGCTGTATATGAAGGAGACGTGTTACTTTTTCTTACCGCAAAACTAGTACAAAAGATAACGCGAAAGTCCAGCCACAAGAGCCACTTCCTGTCGACTCGTATCATAAGTCAGCAAGTAATTTATATTTACAGAGTTTAACTCTCGTTATATAGATCTTCATTCTTTTTATTATGCAAGTGAATTAATCCCTGCAGTAGTAATTTTTTACGTTATTTTATCTTTGGTTATATCAACAAAAAAAAATTTAACTGTGATATATTATATCCAAAATCAAACCCCCTGCACCGGTGTAAATCGATAATATTCTATATCTATAAAAAATAGCATCGATATATTTTTAAAGATTATTGAGAACGCATTGTCGAATATATATCTTATCGGTTACCGAATACGATAACTGATCGTGATTGTAAGCACAGTATAGCAATATACTATATACATATATCTGATCGATAACAAATGGTAACACCATTATTAACTTAAACCGATAACGTGTGTAATACCATTTTCAAAATGGTCGATATATCCCGGACTGATTTTCATACCTTATCAATTATCTTAATATAAACATGACTAGACCCTACCTTCGCCCGGCTAATACACTCTGACTAATACAATCGAAATTAGGAAAATCAATTATCGATGTTTTACGTTTGTAAAGGTGAGAGCGTGGTCTCTCGCAATGACGGTTACCGTTACCAGTCGATCAGATATCGTTGTTATAAATAGTAAACCATATACCTACTACCTATACATGTATTTAATACAATGGACCAGGAATCGTTAGTTTTTTCTTTTTTGATGATATATAAGAAAGCGTTATTATGGGAATTTTATCCGGGTAAAAGTACCGCTCTTTGGCACGTAGTGCCTTTGGATGTTAGTTTCTTGGAATTTAAAGTGACGTAATTACCGCGATTATAATTATTGTAAGTTTAAACCAGCAGGAAAGAGTGGAGATCTTAGCTTGCGAATTGTGTCAGACTACAGAGTTTCTGTGTCTTATCGCCAAGACGGTTTAAAGAAGCTAATTCTCTGGTCTGTATACTACGTACAGTCATCGAGATGAGGTTGACAGAGGAGTGCTATACAGCGATGTTATAGTATACAGAATCACCATCACCTGTGAGGTTGGACTATAAGGCTGATGGACCAGTAGAAAGAGATACAGTACGAGATATAGAACGTGACACGTTTTGTGTCTGTATTTCTCTTCTTATCGTGTCTATCAATTGGTATAAACGAAGTGAAATTAAATGATCGATAATATAATGATTTTAAAATTGAATAAATATGGAAATTTATTTAGAGAAATCAGCAGAAACTTCGTTAACTAACGTGGGCTGGTACTACCATAACCCATAATGTATTTCTACCTATTTGCATGTATTGCGTGTCGACCGATACACTACGTTCATATAGTGTGGAGATCAGGATCCTTGCAACACACACGACAACGTATAGTCTTATACGTATAATACATGTACAGCTACGTTATACAGTTACAGTTCTCTCGTATCTGGTGATCCTCGGGAACTGGCAAGACCGGAACACGAACAGCTGCAAAGCTATTAATTCTGTTTCGTTTTCTTATTATTTTATTTGTTTTTTTACACAATTTTCACGGATGAAAAGATTTCACTAAACGAATCTATCAACTTTTGCTATTAAAGATAAGATTTAGATAATCTATTTTTATCTATTGTTACATTTTAATCATTTTTATTATTTTTTTTTTTTTGTTTTTTTTTTCTTCTGTATTTAAACAGGCGGTACACACATACGACTTTCAGCATATAGATATCGGTATTTGTATGTACGTATGTATGTACGTAAATATATATAAGTATAAAAGTTTGTCGATAAAAATCTTTTAAGCCCGTTTAGCGGTGGTTTTTGTCAGCAAAAGAAGAGAAGAGAAACCGGTTGTTATCCAGAATCCAGAATTTATTTAAAGAGTTCTCCTCCTGTCTCGATCGACTTCTCTTGCGACAGGTCGACCCGAATAGCTACTTTTTACTCTCTTCTCTTCTCTTCTCTTCTACCTTGCTTGTTCCTGTTTTCGTAAGCGAAAAAACTAGTAAACGAACATGCAAGTGAGTATAAGCAAGTTTGTTGATCCACATTCGCAATGGTAAGAGCCGTTAAATTGTCACCCGTTTGCTTGTACCACATATTATATACCTACACGGGTTCTATTCCTTTTTATTTACTTTTTCTTTTTTTTTGGTTACGTTGTTCGCGTTTTTCTACCTGGTGCTTGCACCGAAATGATATAAAATCTATATATTATTACGTTTTTTTTTATTTTTTGTTTATTTTTTATTTTTTTAATAAGATAATGAACGACCTCATTTACATTGAGAAATATATATGCAATCATATTATATTGTACATACATCAGAATAATTGATTGTGATAAAAACTGGAGCAATTCCAGTGGATCGAAATGAGAATAAGAACATTGCCGTTGGGAAGAAAAAAGAAAAGATAAAAATGAAAACGAAAAAAAACAAAAAAAAAAAACAAAAAAATGGCAAGCGAGACAAAGTCAGAATTGGAGTAAGGGTCCAAGCGCGAAAAACCATCAGCATAGATTTCAAAGTATTGTTCTACGATGGCTACAGCAATGAGCTTTTCGTTTCTGCACTATTGATAGACTCGCCCCTCTGCAGCCTTGTCTGATATTCCTTTTAAATATTACCAACCAACAAAAGCCGACAGGATTGTGAAGCCCGGAGTGATTGAAGTAAAATTTCAGCGCAATTGCACAAATAGTTATGTACAATAGGTATATATGCATTGGCAAAATTTAAGCAGCGAGCAAAATTTTTTTAACAATCATTTCCAATATTCTGAGTTAAAAATCAAACAGAGGTTTATTATTATATAAAACAAATTGACAATATTTGGCTCTCTCAATCATCGAGAGAGAAGACGAAGCGGTGGAAGAGGCGGAGGTAGAGGCCAATGTAATCACTTTGGTTTAATTTAATTATCGATTTGATTGTTCAGTATAGTAGAGGTGAAAACGAGGTACAATAATAATTAACGATTCCAGCTACCGTCTTTGAGATGAATATAAAGAATAATAAAATCAAAAAATAAAATATCAAATAAGGCTACGGTCGTTAATTGTTATTCCAAGCTATATATATATTATATTATATATACAAAGATTTGCTTTTCGATCCACGACCGCCAATTTAATTTTAATTGGCAAGGGTTGGAACGGGATCTTTCTCAGTAAAGGTTAAAAACGTAAAGGGGTAAGTAATGATTGAAGGGCGCAGTCGAGATAAAGATTCTGGGTGTGGTTGATTACGGTTCGTTTCTACTCACGGCTCGTCGTGAGTTCGACGTTTCGTTACCTTATATACCTGCAGACGTTATTCGCACGTTATTTACCGTTTATCTAAATAATCCAAATATAATACAGAAATAATGAATAATTATTTTCATTATTATTAACATTTCAAACAAGGATCTCTATACAATCTATATAATCCAAAAATTTGGTATAAATTAAACTTTGATTAAAAAAGAAAAATAAAAATAAAAAATAACGAGTTACACTCCTCGATGATTATTATTCGGTCTAAAGTACTGTTAAACTTTTAGGCGATTGCCTTATCGATTTTACAATTTTATATCGTATATATATATATATACTTTCCAGGTTTATCACGCAAGTTCTGATTAACTAGGTACATAGTTACTATTATTCCACCGAATCTACTATACAGACACTCCTTTCAGATTTATTAACTATACATGTATCTCCCCATGCAGAGTAACTTAATATTAAACATTTATTTTGATGTTAATATTTTCGTCTTTCGAGATGAACGATCCACTCGTTTGATACAATTACTTAAAACTCGTGAAATAATTGCAAATAACTGAGAATAGAGCTGCAGGGATTATTATTTGTTACATACAAAAAAAATTTGTATAAAACAGTGTGACTTATTGAACTGATTTAACGTTAAAACAAACGCAAATAGTTTATTGGCTAATAGACCATATAGTTGATATAAAAGTTCGCGAACGAAGTCGCCGAACCATTCAGCAGAGCGTGAAATCATCAATGAAACCAGCGCACCGTTGGTCATCCAATTAATTTTATACTAACCAATCCTGTTCTCGGACTTCACGATTTCACTATCACTAAAAAAAGAAAAAGAAAGATAAAAAAAACTACCTCCATTTCCGTCGTTTAACCGGAAAGAGGAAGGAGGACCCCGTCACATTGTTTTTCAAATGAGACCACTGCCATATCATAACATATATTGTATAAGTGATATTTCGGTCTAAATTGGGTCTACTATAAAAATGGGTTGAAAGTTATACCCTCAACGATACGACACATCCTTCGATGGCTACGATTTAGGGTAGTTTATTAACGAAAAAATTGTGTTAAAATGAAATTATGAAATTGTTTGTAATTTAATTGACAAAAACGAATTCAATTTTTCAGCGAAATTTTAAATCACATGGTACACGTGATTCCTGAGGGATAAAATCAAAAGATGAATACGAGACACGCGATCGTGAAACAGACCATCCCTTTATTCGTATAAAAAGAGCGCGACATACTTTTAAGCAATTTATTAAAGTAATCAGCAAAAAGTGATCACGCGGTAGGTCAAGTTTTTATATCAGGTTATGTGTATTTCCCATCTCGAATATGTGGATTTTTTTATTAGACTTTTAACAACATTAACAGATGCCAGGGTTTAGATTGTTACTTTAGCTGAAGATGAGTTGAGTTCGTATATTATGGACCGGGTGTTAAATTTTGTTAAAGTTGCAATTTTTTAACGGATAAAAAAAGGGTCGTAAACGTGTCAGGGTTTTGTAGAGGTGTTCGTTTTGCATAATAGATATAACAAAATACTCAATAAACGATTTGTTGTGTCGTAAGAGAAGCCGAAGTATAAACCCGCGTGAGGTAAATTGATACTTATATATGATAAAAATTGACACATAAAAATTGACAATGGTAAATAAGAACGACATAAACAGCTGTAATTCAACCCAATCACTTTGTACCTATGGGTGTATGTATACACCTTGGATACGTATAAGTATATGTCCAATGCAGCCTACCTACGCACTCCGTTACTGCGCCACGTGTCGTGAATGCAAATGTCATTTAATCCAGATTCTAATTGAATATAATAATTTCATTAGAACACCACGTAGCACATCAAAAAGACGTATATCACTCGACTCAAACTCAAGTTCGGTACAAGGCTTATTAGAATATGGTGATTCGGTACATGACCCATAAAACTTTCAACGACCATAATACGATCGGAAATGAACGTAACATATTCTTCCCGATATTTATTATAGCTATGTGTTAATTAGAACGAATTTCGTTATACAGATAATTTTCCCTCTTTGAAATACTCACACTCCTTATATTTCGATACACCAAAACGTTTTTTTCATTTTTCAGATTCCTCAGACACGTATTTTAAACTTCCAAAATTTTTTTTTTCATACCTCAATCTCAATTTCCTGGTCATCCACTATTATCGGTACCTACATAAGATCGTGTTTAAAGTTTTGCCGTCTACGCTGATTCATTAATTGGTTTTCTTGTTTGTCGAAATCAGACAGGAAATTGAGAATTCGAATGATTAAGTCACTAATTTTGCCACCAATTTTGTTGGATTTAAGTCTTCATGTTTTTACGACCTAGCATTTAGTCAAATGGACGGATAGTTATCTTGGACTCCTCATTACATATCTAATTTCTACGAATTGGAAAACGATTTATTGAATCAGGCCGTAAACGCAATCTAACAGCTATTGATAGCTGCTCAGAAACTTGGAAAAACAATTATTCTTTCAAACGAAAAAATACCTCAATGAATTTTTTTTTTTTAGTTAAAATATCCGAACAGTTTACCTCAAAGGTTAATCCTCATTCTAATTTTTATTTAATCGATTTCTGATGACGCTACCTAATGTTCAGTCCCACGTCTTGGGTGGTAACTTGAGGGTTTCATTTGCTGTCTAATAAACCGCGTAACATCTTATTTTGTATTTCGATAAGAACTTAGATCCTCTTATAGACCAGCGATCGCAGACTGTGAAATGAATTTGATGAGTTTGATGAGTTTGAGAGTCATTTCTTCTAATTCTGTTACGTTTATGAAGATATATTGCTCAAGTTCTAAACGCTGTTCATATGTGACATCCTTGTTACATGTAACCGCATGTAACCGCGGCATTTTGTTCCGCGAAAATGATTTCTTAATCAAATTTATAGCTTATGCAAAAAATCTGTTCTTATGTGTAACGCAATTTGGGTGAAGTAAATCTGGTGTATCAACAACATCTTTAATCTGTCATTTACTCACGTAGGGTATATTTATAATCTACATCTACATCCACATCGCGTTGCGTTATGTTGCCACAAGCGTAACCTATGCAATAACTCCTTAAATGTAATTCTAACTTAGCATTGGCCCGGATTCATTCATTTCAAGATTAACTACTTTCTTAATAGGTTAAGATCGTTTTCATACCTGTTCAAGAAAAGAGTTATATATACATAACGTGAAGGTATGTATGTACGTATACATCTTTAATTTAAGTTAATTTTTATGCAAGCGCAGGCTTCGCTCAGGAAAAATATTCAGAAAGATTTTTTATTTTTCCTTCTTTTACATATATATATACATATATATATATATATATATATATATATATATATATATATATATATATATATATATATATATATATATATATATATATATATATATATATATATATATATATATATATATATATACACATGCATAAATTAATTTATACAATATTTATATTATACTTAAGGACATGAAAATATGTATTGGCAAAACTTTTCTTCACTCGCCTTGTCTTAGTTATCTTTTTGTCAAGATGAAATTGCTTTTGGCAAATTTTATACGAATTTACAACTGCAGCTACTGCACTTATCTCGGATAACATATAAGAACTTTATTTTCTTTCTTAATTCTTTCTTTCTTTCTTTATCCTTTATCACTTTCCAAGGCATTTCGCCAACATCAGATTTTTACATGGTATAAAAATTTAGCAGAAAAGTCGAGGGTTAAAGCTCCAACTTTAGTGATTTATCGTTTGGAATTTTGCCTGACTGCCTTCTGGCATGCATACCTATCTGTAGGATAGGGTCGTCTTCTTATTGAACTTCTTTCCATAGTATTAGGTATAACTTCTAATATCCGCACGAAAAATTGGAATTCAGTTTTCTGTTACACGAATTCATATACCTACAGGCACATCGGATACGAAATTATTGAATATAAGAACACGGTGATACTATTCTCAAAAATTACTGCAGCTATACGTAAAATTACAGAAATAATACTAAAGAAAAATTCTTAAATGTGTAAGAATCGTTTTTATTTTTATTTTTTTTTTTTTTTTTAACGCTTAATTAATATACAGACTTGAATCCGCATATTTAAAATGAAAATGATCATTTCCTCTTCTCGCTGTGTACTTTTTTTTTTTTTTTTGTTAATTTTATTTATCGTTTTTCATATTTTTAGTTTTCTTAGATTGCAGGTCCGTATACATATTTTTTTTTTTTACATACATCCGCGCGTATGTTGGGTCAATAAGGAGCAGCCACGTGCGCAGCACGTGTCTTGTTCGTATACTCCCGCTGTTTGAAAATGTGTCAAAATGCGGAGATAAACACAGAAAAAATATAGAATTTACTTCACAAAAGATAGTATAACTAAAATATTCAGTTAGAAAATTTCATCTTTATAACACGATATATGATAAGGATATATATTTATATCTATGCTACTAATGGGGGAAATTTTTTATTCCAAACACGTATAATTCATATCGATGTGATGTTTAGCAGTATATATGTATTGTTTTTTTTTTTTTGCATTGGTCTCATCAATTATATGAATCGTTTCTAACAACTTAACGGTTTTAATTACGTATTTAATACTTGTTTTAAATTTAATTCACTCAGGGGCAACGAACTCGCATTTACAGATTGAATACCCGATTACTATAATTTATATAAAATATATTTCGATATTATACACTGTGTATATATATATTTCTTTCAGCATTAATATGTTTGCTAAAAATTGTATCTTTTTTTTTCATTCCTTTTACCTCGCCGGCCCATAAATCCCATCTTTCTATATTTCGGTGTTAAATATTTAAAAATCCTCCAATAGATGGAGCAAAAAATTGTTCAAATAAATGTAAAAGAAGAAACAAAAATTATTGAGGCGTTGCTATACGTATTTCTATTCATAACATATACGTATACATAGGTTTACAATATTCTCTGATCGTCACGGTTATCGGTGAATTAAATTTATTTTTATTTTCATGCAAATGCCTGGACAAGGTATTATTCGCACGTCCGTAAACAAACTGCAGCTTTTTATTTCTCATCAATATAAAATAGAGGAGAAAATGAAAAAAAATAATAAAAAATAAACAATAAAAATAAAAATTCTATTCACTATTTAATTTCATATAGTAAACAAAAAAAAAAAAATAAACACGATCTGTTCGTAATAACCGAAAGAAAATTGCTCGCAATTAGTATATCACGTTTTTTATTGTAACCGATAAAAATGAACTAACATAACAGCCGGCAAACAGCAGATGGATACGAAACGGTTGAAGGATGTGGGTACGAGAGACGGAGGTTTATACCTTTATTCCTATTCGAAGTGATCGTGGTATAATGGTATAGGTATATGTATTTACGTGAGTAAATGTGTACATATTGTATGAGCTCAGTTCTTACGTTAGCCAATGGGTAAAACTAGCAATTATACGTTACATCCGCGATTTATATTCTCAAAGATTTGCGAAACTGAGTATATACAGCTTAAAATTATGCAAAGGAACTTGTATTGAGCAGATATCCGCGGACTAAACTGCAGCCATTATATATACATATATATGTATATTATGCATCATTCGTTTTTTGTTTAGTTTATAATAAATTTTCTTATGAAAATTTGATCATTATTATTATTATTATTAATATCATTATTATTATAGAGAATTGTGAAACCACATGTAAATTATCGCATGACTCTTATAAATTTGAAGTTATAATTTCGATCTGAATATACTGAGTCATATATAGGTATAAATTATGTCTTACAAATGCCATTCTTTATGTTATAGTCATCATCAGTCCGCAATGTAATTCAAAATTTTCTTATATTCATTCGTTCATTCGTTCTTTTGTATAGAATAAACGTTTTAAATTATAGCTGCAGTGAATAAAAGCGATACTGTCTGTACTCGTATATATAATATGTATATAAGTGCTCCTGGTATAGAAATTGGAGTGAATCAATTTCGTTAGAAGTTACGAAAAAAAAAATTAAATAAATAAATAATAATGTAACAAAATAAACGTATTTTTTTACGTCCATTATTTCATGTAATATTCGATGAAATAAATGCCAGATAAGCTTTTCGCGAAGTTGAAAATTACACCTTTATACCTATATGTGTATTATACAGTATAAGGAAAGTGAAAAAAAAAAAATGGTCAAGGACAAAAGGTCGATGTAACTCAACACGCCAGCTTCCAGGACTGAATGATAGTCGTTAAATAAACTCCATTAAACAATAGCTATAAAGGATTTGTAGAATTTTTTGAAATATATATAACATACATATATATTCACGATTGCGTGATACGCCGGTAAATAACTACATACACGCATATGTATGTATATTATATATACAGGCAATGATAATATACGTCTGAGAAAATCTGTCGCAATGTAGGTATAATAACGTATACTCGGACTCGGATCTCTGTGTGTAAGAAATATCAAACACGTATAAAAAACCGGCAAAGAAATGACGATTCTTCGATCTCTGCGGACGGTATAATTTATATTTAAAACATGAGATTTCCCTCGATTCTGATAATCTGATAGTCTGATGTATATATATGCAGAAGCTGTTGAGGTAAAGAGAAACAGGAATATATCGTGGTGGGTTACTATACGTTGAGGACGTCGGTGAACCGGTATGGAATTATTATTGACCTGGTAGTGGCTACACTGGACACACTCACTGCCCACTCTAGACTATCGACTGGCTAACTGCACCAGGCGACGATGAACTAACGATAACTGATAATATAAAACATACGTAAACGACGAAGGTTACGTTTCCGCTTTAGAGAATTATATTTTACAATAATTTACCGTGATATTATCGATTGATACAAACATGCTAATCATATGTATGTATGTTTTGTTTATATAAATAAAACCTGCTTACCCTTGCATCGAACATTTCGGCGGGCATCCGACTAGCTGTTATTCCGTTCATTTTTCTCACTATTTATGTTTATTTATTTTTGTTTATATTTTATACTTTTCAGAGTAAACTGACACTTCAGAACACATAAGTAACAAACAACAGCTTGGTGTTGTTTGTTTGACACTGAAAAATCACTTTGACGATCAAGATTCGTCTTCTTTTGTTTATTTCAATTTCTTCTCTAAACACACGGTTCTTTTTTTTTATAATTTTAATTGAATTATTGCACGGTCATTAATAACTAAGCAACAAGGTAATGAGCTCAATACACTTCTTCATCAATTTATAGGTAAAAATTGTTTATCGAATAAATTTTCAATCAAATAAAATCCCGATACTTCAAACGCGGCGAATCAGTTGGATATTATTCAAATCTATCACAAGTATATTTATAGAATATTATTGTATATTCTCGGAAGAGAATTACTGCAGTACGCTTGCATTTTTTCTCTTTCTCTCTCTCTTTGTCACTCTTTCTTTCTCTCTTTCTCTTGTAACTATATATTGTTCTGTATTAAACCTTCCTTGTAATAATAAATCGAGGAAAAAATGATAGTCGGCATAAGACCTTATCGATACACATTAAGATTTAGAATCTTGAAATCGATTTGAAATGTCAAATGGTCATCGGTAACCTCGCGAGAAAACTGTAGGTATGTATATGCACGACGATTTGAATGTATTATGTTAGTCCTTGCGGCGATGCGCAAAATTTTACTTCTAATTTAGACGATAATAAGTTCAAGTAGTTAACAACTGTTTAATTCACCGTATACTTTTCTACAGTTTTATAGAAACGAAGCTCGATTAAGAACTGTTCAGTTCTGTAGCTGTACACCGCATCAGTACCGCGATTTGAAACTCAAAGCTTAACTCTTAGGAAGCGCATTGCGCATGCGCTCATGTTTTATTTTTCTATTTTATTTTTTTTTTTCTTCCTCTTTTCGTTTTGTTGTCTCTCTCTCGTTGCAAACACGTGGTGGTATCTTAGAACCGTACCCACTAACCGCACGAATGATGTTCGATATTTTATAATCAGAATCTTTATTTTTTTTTTTTTAATTTCCTTTAATTACTCTAAAGTGTTGCTGCCTCGTCGATGTTCCTACGTTGAGAAACTCGTTTCAAATTCTTTCATGTTAAAAATTTATTCTCAAACTAGTTTAAAAGCTTTCGTAATTCATTCGAGAAACAAATTCCTTTAATACCGGTTCGAACAAAGTGACAATCATATAAATGACACTTCACTACATTCGGAATATTTTTCAGGGATACAAATTGTCCTGAGGTAAAAATTTGCAAATCATACAGAAAGAAAAAAGAAGTAACTTTTAGTCATTGAATTGCTAACTTTTTTAACTTAAAGATCAGTTAACGAATATTTGAACAACGTACACTGACGTTCCGACGTTCAGGAACCACGTGGTTAATCTACAGAATTCAGACTGCCCGCGACCAACGCTCATGCGAAGCGGAGTTGAGGCGCACCGCGTCGCGACTGGCGCGGGTAAAAAACGATACGATGACCTCATCACTCGCTATGTTCTCTCGAGGCAGGTATACTAACCGTACTAAAAACGTTGATATTGCCTTCGGCGTACTATAATCCTACCACTTGCACTCTATAATCCTACTTTGCGTGCGTACACCCGTAGTAGGTACATACGTATGTATGTATGTATGTACATACATACGTGGCCCCTAAGGCATTTCGTCTATCTCCATAGGTATATATGACTCGTTTCACTTTTGACGATGAGTCTTACGCATGATGCAAGTTTACCGGCGCCGGCAGTTGCGGCTATAAGTCTGAGTCCAACCAAATCTTCATTTACATGTGTATATATATATATATATATATATATATATATATATATATATATATATATATATATATATATATATATATATATATATATATATATATATATATATATATATATATATATATATATATATATATATATATATATATATATATATATATATATATATATATATATATATATATATATATAATTATTGTCATACTTAAGATGCTACGGTATTAATACGTTCGAACTTCGTCATACCATTGATCGTAGACAAAATGATCAAAGAGGTAATTGCGAGCGTTCGAGGGGACGTGAGACGCGATATCAAATCAAGGGGCCTTCCTCTGACCCTCTCATGTTCTTTTCTACGGCTTTACCTCTACCGTCTTATTACACTTCTCTAAAAAATCTCTTACGGGCCATGACTGACCTTAACAATGTATTTGTTTTTCATTTTTTACTAATACAATTGACTGCAGTCGTAATTGTCATATAGTGTCTTTGGCCGAAGCGAGCGATAATTAATTTATGAAGATATATTAAGTGATTATAGTTAAAATACACAGGAGCCGGTGATCTTAAAATAGCCAGCTAATAGTAAGATCAGGAACGATATAAAGAGATATAAAAACGAGAAACAAACAACAAAATTGGCTTGGTCATCTTGTAATTATAGCTAAGGCCGTAGCTAGAAGATTTGATAATATTTTGATCGAATTTTTTTTCTGCGGAACTCTGTCACACCTTTGTTTTAACGATTAGACGACCGATGTTTTATAAGGCTTGCCTATACTTACCAGCATCATGTCACGCGAATGCATAAAGGCGTAACAATTACTAGATCATTATAAAGCGTGTTGTTATTATACATAGGTATGTATATATGCTTGTGTTATACTGTACATAAATAATATTGTAAATTAGATATAACACACGTTTCGCATGACGGAATAAAGAATTATCTTTCAAGTTCCATAACTAACGCTGCGGGCGAGCTGGTGATAATGTTTCTTATATTCTGCATAAAACATATACAGCTAGTATCCACTATCCACTCAACTTGAATCTCGTCGTCGACCTTTGCCGAGCTAATATATCATATAACAGCCAACCTGGGCTTGGATTCCCGGCTGCAGTATTATAAAAGCATTGCCAGCAAGGCAAGAAAGGTCACGTCCTAAGGGATTAACGTAAAAAATAATAATAATAATAAATAAAGAAATAAATAAAATAGGCAGACTTATCCGAATAATAAATTAAAATAAATACGCCTAGTAGGTGTAAGTATACATATATAGATATACTTCACAAAAAGAGTATAAGCTATATTGTATTTATGCATTTATATAGTAAGTATACCTATATAGGTATGTACATACATATAGCACGATGAAAGCTGTATTTGTATGTATATCCACGCATATTTATAGATAATATTCAATGGGATTGTAAATATTTATTTTAATAAAAATTCCATTTCCCCAACACTCAGCGTATATATGTATAATACTTATTATACCTAATCTCGATATTTGTTTTTTGTCTATACTTTATATCATACCTATCTCTAGTTGACTAGGTACGATAAGATCATGACTTTAAAAATACGTCATATACATACATTTTATCTTTGGAATCGATATTATATAAATGATATCCAATTTTTATCGTAAAATTTTATATTACATAATGAAAGATGTGTTTCGTCTCGTTCTGTTAATAATTATGAAAATAAAATAGATATAATTCAACAAACAATTAGGAGTTTCAAAGAGATAATTATCTCTCTAGAATATGTCGGAGCGTAAACACGATTCGTAAATCTGGCGCACATTGAAAAATGACAGATCGTTTATTTTTTGATTGGCAAACGTTCCGCCAATCCCTAAAGTCCTCTTCAATATACAAATCCAAACGCTTGTTGCACACGTGCGTGTAGTAAAGTGCAGTTCACGCTCCCCTCCGAAGTCTTTGAATAATAAAAGTCGCTTTCATTAGGCAAAAAAACACTATCAATGTTCATAATCCAAGGATAATGAATTTCAGTTTCTGGTAATTATACATATACAATTTTACATAATCTTCATTCATCTTAATGTTAACGTAAATAAAACCCATATGAAATAGAAGGTTAACTTAGTTTAGGTTAGGTTAAGCGAATGTTTAGCCTTCCACAGCCGACGGACTTACTTTCATAAGTCGTAATTCGTTATTTTAAGCTCTCAAGCCATGCGAATATTACCTAGATTATTGAAAACGATCCTCAAAAAATTTTAACGTTTTTCTTTCTTTTATCAAAACTGGATGCCATATGATTCCTTTTGTCCTAGTCTAAGAACAAAATGATCAATTCGACTCACTATAATATACTAATTCTCATCATAAACAGATATGGACTCAGAACAATCAAGCACTAGTGAACAGGGACCAGGTCCGACTATTAAGATCAAAGTAGAGCCAGGTACGTCGACATCTATAGCTTCGACAAGTATAAAGACAGAATCTGTTGTCCCACCGTCAACAACGAGGCTAACTTCTTTTCGAGTACCGAGAGATTTGACTTTAGGTGGTCATGTGAAGCTAGAAAAACCCAAAAAGTTGTACACTCCAAACTTGAACGTACAACGTAATAAATCTAAGGAGTAAGCATTGAACATAATTTGTTAAATCAATTGTTAAGAGAAACCTATCTAGCTTTGTTTAACACTTAAATTATCTTTCAGTGAACATACTGTGGCTAAGAATCATACAAGAAGTTCAAAAGAAAGAGGTCGTGGAAGAGGTCAAGGTCCAAGAGGTCGAGGGAGAGGGAAAACCGCAGATAATATTATCCAGGTTATTAGTTTTGTGATTTTTTGTTTTTTATGTAGGAAAGAGAAAAAAAGCTGCCCAATTTGTCTGTGGTTTGTTAATTTTCTTGTCCTTTTGCTCTCCGCAGACTGACGGTGTGTTTTCAAGTGGTATAGCTGACTCTTCTCGAACTGGTCGGAAGAATAGAATTGCTAGAGAAAGTAGCAATAGAAATAGCGATCGAAAGAGCAGTTCAGCTCTAGAGAAACAAAAATTAAATTTAAATCATAAAATTGACAAAGCAGAAGAAGAAGAGAAATTGAAAAACTTACTGAGGGATGATTTTATCGAAAATGGAGCTGTACCAGATATGGAAAATGCACCGGTCATGCTTCCTATGGCTGATGAAGGTAAATATTAGACATATCTCCACTGGATAACAATTGCCCACTTTTCTTTTTCGATTTAATTCATATTTTTTAAATTTTGCAGCAAGATTATACAAAGAAGAATTAAAGGAAGAACCTATAGTACCTAAAGTCGACGGTTCAGAGGAAGATGTAAAACCTGTGATACTAGAAAATGGAAAAGGTAATAAGTAATTTCATGTGAAAATTCTACAACAACTACACCAATCACTTGAAAGATTTCAGTGATCAAAATGATCCGAAACGTTTGGTTTTTTTTTTAGCCATTACTATTTCAAATGCGAATAATTTGTCAATTAAAAAATCTTTATGTTTTAGTGGCAGATGCTAGCAGGGTAAAAACTCCTCTCCTAAATAAAGCGAAAGAAGAAAAGAAACTAATCACCATTCCACAAATTGTTGCTAATGAAACAAATAGCTACATTTTAATACAGGTATACAGATGGCTGTGTAGTTGTATACTTATTTTCAAATTTTGATCCAGATACCTTTCTTATATCGCCAATTGTGCTTTTAGTTTCCCGATTGTTTACCTGGACTTAGAACAGATGACGAGTTTAGCGATCCAAAAACGAGAAAGGCATCTGATTCAAGCACAGAAAATCCTAGTGATAATAGTTCCAAGACTGAATACTGTACACTGAATAGTTTGAAGGAAGGGATGCTAGGAAAATTGCAAATACTAAAATCTGGGCAGGCAAGACTTGTCTTAGGTGATAACAAACTGGTTGTAGATGTTGGTTCGCACATCAGTTTCAGACAGGTAAATATCAAGATGTACAAATAACTCAATTATCATAATCGTTTAAACGTCATTTTGAATGGGTATATACAGATTCATATGAATTCCTTTTATTTTAGGATTTAATCGCTGCTAAATTAGACTTGGAAAAATTATCAGGCGATCTTGTTAATCTTGGCTCAGTGGGCAGTACTCTTATTTGTTCACCAGACTGGGAATCGATGTTAGCAAATATTTGAATATATGAAAAATGAAAATAAATCTTATTAACTTATTGCTTTTAGTTCATTAGATCACTTTCTTTTTTGTGTTTAACTCAACCTTGGATAAGTTAGATGAATTCTTAGGAGGGTAGATTAAATATTTCTTTCGTTTTTTGCAACCTTCAAATTTGTTGGAAGAAAAAAATATTTATTTTATGTATGGAAAACTGTTCTATCAGTTTGATAAGAAATAACTAATAATTATAATGATTACAAGAGGTTCGTAGACCGAACAAATTTTTCTAAGTTTTTTTAAATCCTATAATTTTCTAATGTGATAATTGTAGTCTGACCACGCAAAATACCAGCCTGAACTACTAAAACCATAAATATAACGTCGATGATTGATTCTTCTGCACTATTCAACTAATAGTTTTAGATATTATACTGAAATAAGGTAATAATATCATGACTTATTATGTTCACACGATTTTCCTTTAATTTATAAACAAGTAATTCACACAGTTTCATACGTATGCTTTATCCTTGTTATAATAATATCTGTTTACATGTAAACTTAATTTACAGAATAATTGATTATTTCACACTGCACGAACACTTTTTGCGATTCTAAATGAAAAATAAAGTACCATCATTTGCTCGAAATTTTCTAACACTAGAAAATTATTACAAAGCAGTATGTATGTATGTATGTACTTGGTTTTGTAAAATTATTGTAAAATACAATTGAATAATGTATGCAGTTTTGTTAGCGGTACACGAAAATACTCGATTGTTTTTTTTTTTTTTTTGTTTGAGTAATAATATCAGAGAGGTTGTTTCACGAAATAATAATTCAGCCCCATCACGAGTAGACGTTGTTTAATTAATTGTCGGTATGATTTTTAGGAGCTAGTATTATTTGGCAAAATTAACATCTCTTGAGAATGATATATGTATGTTTAAACAATTCAACTTCTCTGATATTAAAACTTCAATTTATTAGATAAAAATTTCTTCTTTAGTCACTTTGTTCAATACTATGCCCTTTTTTCATCGATTTCAAAGCTTTTTCACGAAGTTTCTTCTCCAATTCTTCTGTATTACCTTCACTTACGTCAGACTCCTCGGATTCTACAGCCTTCTTCTTTTTGTGCTTACGATGTTTCTTGTGCTTCTTGTGTTTCTTGTGCTTTTTATCTTTCTTCTTCTTCTTTTCTTCCACTTCGCTGTCCTGTACACAAAAAAAGCATTTATTCAATTCAAATTATTCACTCGTACAAAGATCGCAGGAACTTTCAAAATTGCAGACTCCTCTAGCTATCCTACCTAATACGCTAATATCAATAAAAACTAAAAACAAGCATAAAAGTTTACGTAAATTTCAATATGTAAGAGAAAAAGTAACTAATTCTTACCTCAGATTCACTCGTGCTCGTCTTTGTCTTCTTTTTGCGTTTCTTCTTTACCTTTTCATCATCACTACTGTCTTCAACTTTCTTCTTTTTCTTGCTTTCTCGCTCTCCGATTTCGTCATCATCAGAGCTAGAGTCCCTCTTGGCCTTCTTTGATTTTGACCTGACTTCATCATCGCTGGTTGATTCTTTTCGTGATTTTCTACTCTTCGACTTTGCATCTTCCGATGAACTGTCTCTCCGTTTTCTAGACTTTTTAGGTTCCTCATCCGAACTTGAATCTTTTTTAGATTTCCTGGATTTGACTTTATCATCTTCTGGCTTAGTGATTTTCTTAGATTTCAGATCATCTTCATCTGATGTAGAATCTTTTCTTGACTTTTTAGCCTTTCGCAGGTCTTCCTCAATCTCTCTCTTCGACCGTTTTCTCGATTCTATGTCACCACTTGTATCACGCTTCCTGTTATCTCTCCTATCCTTACTGCGATCATCCAGTAAATCTATTTGACAAAAAGTCAGTCGAAAATCAAGATAAATTATAATGGCTTTGATAGTTTTTCAACTTTGAATTACAACGAACAAACAGCGGATTGCAAAATGAGTTGTAGAACAATTTACTAACTGACGATTATCATTACTCACCAGGTCTTCCCAAGTCTCTAATTTTCTTAGATTTATCTACTACGTGCTTTTTATCTTCTTCAGATTCTGAACTCGATTCAACTTTACTTCGGTCAGATTTTTCGTCGTCTGTTGATTCCTTTCGAGATTTTCTTGATTTTTCTATTCTCTTCTGCTGTTTCTTTTTGTCTGGAAATATAATACAGTATTAAATATGAATAGTAACAGTAGAGGATTTGGTGATTAACAGTCAAAGTTTTTAGAAAAGTAAATAGAATTGAACTATGTTATTTGCATTTCAATGCAAATACCTACTCTCAGCAATTTTAAGTACTCATCTTACAAACACTCAACAATATTTTTACTATTTGTAATTTAATATTAATCTCACTTTCACTCTCGCTATTTTCAGAATCTGAAGATTCGTCTCTTCTGTCTCTTTTTATCCTCTTGTTTACTTCGTCTGTTGACTTCTTTTTCAACGATGTAAGGTCAATTAATTTGTGAGTAAGTTTTTTGTCATCAGCTGTAATCTTGGGTAACTTGATAGGTCTGTCTTCTTTTTTCAATAGGAAAACATCACTGGACGAAAGCGTGGTTTCTATAGATTTGGGAGACTCGTCCTTATTTTCCCTGAAATTATTATTTTTTTCATTATCGAATAACTTGTCAGTTTCATTGTGTGAATGCTACTCAATTTTCACAAAATGTAATCACATTTTTATCAAATTAGTTTCATCTTACCTTGAAGGGGTTTGCTTGATTCTAGCTGCCGCAATAATGTCTTCAGTTTTCTTAAATGGTGATGGGGTGCGGGATAAACTCTTCGAGAACTAAAACAAAATGAAAAAATATTATTTCAATATCAAATAATGTTGTATTATTATTGTAAACACAATTATTGCCTTTTTTGCGTTAATACGAAGGTAAAACGCTAATGAATGCAAATTACCCTATGCCTAGTAACTGGAAGTATTGCAGTCGATATCTTCTTCGGCGAAACACTGGCTTCTATTTTTTTTTGAACGACAGGTTCAATTTTCTTAATTTCTTTTTCCACACGAATTGGAATTTCTTCCTTCGCAGCCTTTTCTTTTTCCTTCTTTTTATTATCTTCCAAGATTTCTCGATCTTTGGTTTCTTGAGGTGGTTTAATTTCTGGCAATTTTCTGCAATTTAAATTTCAGAATAATTAAATTTTTATTGAATAATTTCTATGGCAAACTAGTAGAATAAAAATCTAGTTACAAAACTTAGAGAATATTATTTGACAGGAAAATACTCTGTGTAATATAGACTGCACAGTGAAAAATTCTTAGCGATATTTGATACGAGAAAAGCATTCTCATTTCAGTAAAAATCTAACTTTCTTATTTCTGCATTATTATCAGCATAGTCACTTTGGAGTTCCTGGTACGACTACAATCAGGATAAGCCCAGAAAAAATACATTTGCGTGTTGAAAGATGTGACGAAATACTGTTTACGTTAAGATCTGTATAGAAAGTTGGATCAAAAGATAGAGACTAGATTAATGAAGGGACGAATGGACAAATAATGAAGCTACATAATAATATTTAATTTTGCTTATTGCTTAATAGAAAAAAAGCAATCGATCCAATGCGAATATTAACCCAGTTTCTAGTTAGTTATAAATTTCCTAAAGCAATTCACTCACATATTTTGTAAATACTAAAAAATATTGTGCAATAGTGATAAACCATTACCAATAAGGCTTGAAAAAAGAAGTCTAGTACATCTCATTACTCACCTTGTTCCTGATTGTTCCTCATCGCTAGAGGAACTACTCTCTGTGCTTTGTGAACTACTTGATTTAGATCGTCCATTTCTTAAAGTCTTTTGCTGTCTTCTATCATCTGTTCTTTTTGTGATTTCGTCTACCAAAGGTTTTTTCTCCTTCGGTTTATCTTTCACCTCTTTATCCGGTGATCTTTTGTAATCTTTAGATCGATCCAGCGATGTCTTGGCTTCTTTTGACCTCCCTCTTGATCTATCAGGAGAGGTCTTACGGTCCTTTGGATCCCTGGATCTTTCTCGTCTACTAGATCTGTCACGGGAGGAGGATCTTTCGTACCTGTTCGATCGGTCCCGGCGCTCTGGTGACCTTCTTCCATCTCGACGATCAACAGATCTGCGACGGTCATGTCTTTCAGATGATCTACGTCTACGGTCAGGCGATGATCTCCATCTGCGTCTATCTCCTGGGCTTGGTGAACGCCGACGATCATATCTTGCTGGACTACGTCGTGGCGGGCTTTTTATTCAAACAGAAAGATATTTCAGAATACTTCATTTAGATAGAAAGATATTTAAAAAAGCTTCAGACAAGTTGTATGATTCCATGGGGGATAATTAGTATAGCAAAGGAGAATAAATTTTCTTTCAATATTTTAAATATTTCACCTTCGCCGACTGGGGGCTCTTCGAACAGATGGGGGCCTCATCCCTCGTCCACCACTGTATCGGTCAACTCGATCTCTTTCCCTATCCCTATCACGATCACGATCTCTCCTCCGATCTCGTTCCTTTTCGAAAGACGATCGCCTGCAATGATGAGGAAATATTGATTAATGTAAATGTAGTTAGTCAATATTGACAAAGTATAAGTGTTATTTCGGAGTTTCAAATGCACCTTCTATTTCTGTCTCGAGATCTATCTCTGTCCTTAGATCTATCATTTCTTGGAGAAGCGCTCCTCCGTTTTTGTGTTGATTTCCTTTCACGACTAGAATCAGAATCACTGCCACTATCATCTTTGTTCGTCTTTCTGTAGGAACGTTTGGCTTGGACACCGTCTTTCTTTTTACGAATTTCAAAATCGTTTTTGTCCTTAGCTCCCTTTTCCATATCAGATCCTGAGCTGCTGCTTGAACTTGCATCTCGTTTTCTACCGGAGTCAACATTTTCCTTTCGTTTTTCTGGCGACTTTGATCGTGATTTTGAAGACCCAGAATCACTCGAATCAGAACGTGATTTTCGAGACTTACTTCGATCGATACTCTTCGATCTTGACTTCTTTGAACGGATTGGTGATTTCGAACGTGACTTCCGTGATTTTGAGATCGGTGACTTTGATTTAGACCTTCTAGATTTGGATCGATCTTGAGATCTGGATCTTGATCTCCTGCCTTTGGACTTTGATCGTGATCTACGGGTTCTTGACTTAGAACGTGATCGACGAGATTTTGATACCGGAGATCTGGATCTCTTAGATTTTACAATCGGCGATTTGGACCTGGATTTCTTCGACCGATTAAGAGGAGACTTGGAGGGTGATTTTTTCAAAATCTTTTCTGGAAGTTCTAAAGATGGTGACCGATTTATTTTCTTCTTTCCATCGGCGATGCTCATCAACTTTGCTTGTAGCCGTGATATAGCAACCGCCGCTTCTCTGTTGGGATAAATCAACTTAATGAACATCATGAAAATAAAGCCAAAAAATTGTTTGAAATTGCCAAAATTCATCCAGCCAAAATATTTACGGTTTAGTTTTCACAGGCATTAGAGGTATCGCATTCTCTGGCTGAGGCGAATCCTCTCTTTCCGCTTTGACCTCCGTCATTTCCTTGCCGTTATCCTTTGTCGAAGGTTTTGTTGGTGATCTTGAACTCGATCTTCTTTTACGGCTTGAACGATCACGATCTCTGTGGCGATCGCGTGACCTGCTCCTCTTGCTCCTGCGTTGAAAACTTATTCAAATTTATGTAATAGTTCAAAGACTCATCAATAAGTCTCTGAATTACTGATAAATTACCCAATTTATAGGATAGATATAAAGAATTTGGAGGTCTAGTAGCCAACCTGTCTCTGTCACGATCCCTGCTGCGGTCCCTTCGTCGTTCTTTTGATGATCCTCGATCCTTGTCTTCTTTCTTCAGCTTTGATTCTGCATCATCTTTCTCCTTCTCTCGTTCCTTTTCCTTTTCCTTTTCTGCCAGAGATGCTTGTAGCTTCTCTTGTTCTTCCTTTTAATTATTTGAAACTTGATATAGTGAGTTTAAAAACGAGTGTCTTAAAGCTAAATCGTTTACTAGTTCAATGATGAAATCAACTCGGTTTGTCGTCAAATGGTTATTTAGGATTAATTTAATGCAAAAGATTACTGATTCAATGCATAATGCAATTATTCTGGGCTTGGGGCAACTGAACAATGCTAATTCGAATGTTAACACAGCTAGAAAATTAGCAATAAGATATAAAGCGTGTCAGACATTTTGTTGGTGACCAACAAACAGCAATTCAATTGATAAACAATACAACACGTTTTTAGAGCCAAGGCTATCTTAGATGTAGCACAACTAAAAATGGAATTAACTGTTCAACAGACTGTTGTATAATTTTGTACATTTATTTAAAAATTGATGCTTATCATACAGATAATAATTACCAGGCGTTTTTTTATCTGGTCCTTTTTCTGTTGTAAGAAAGCTTCTGGAATACCAGTGACGCTTTCTTGTGCCGAAACTAACAAGTCCCAAAGTTCACCCATAAAAGATCGGGCGTTTCTCCCATTGAGAAAACCTGTGAGATTGATCTGCATTTTTCGGGGATCAGGAAACTGTAAAATATATTGTTTATAACGTGAATCAGTTTGAATATAACTGCAGATCTATTTCCTAAAAAATAAAAATAAACTTGAGCCCTTTAAAAATAGTGCAAATTATTATTGGGCATATTTAAAGAAACTAAATTTCTTTTATTACACATCACCTGAACCTAAATAATAAGATATGGTCCTAAATCAGAATAGCGTGAAAAAAAAAAAATAATATTTGTTTTATACTTTATGTTTTGTTGATAAAAAATTTTCTACAATAAACGTAAGTGCTTTTCCCCCTCGAAAAAGCAGAATTGCTTGTTAGAACCCTAAGTTCATCTTACCACCACTGTAGCTGACTAGTAGCCGCATCTTTTTTTCCACATTGCAGATATTGCTAAATGAGGAAAACAATACGATTACACGAATAGGTATAAGCACAAACACCTAAATGGAAAAAAGGAAAAACGACATTACGAACATCTAGATATTATAATATGTTAATAAATAATTTTGAAATGTATGTATGTCACGGTGTTATTAGCTAGAATGTAAAAAAATTTATTAGATACAATATTATACCTATATTATAGAATATAGTTTTCTCTGATTATTTGCTGAAAAACGAAGAATCAATTATTCGAATATAAGTATCAAGTCAAGAAACCAACCTGTCATATTGACTAAGATTGTCACAACATGTGCGAATATGATCGTTGTCTACCAATCCCAATCGAAGTTTTCATAACTTCACTCCCCCACCTTCACAGTCGACAGTCAAGACTGAACAGCAATAGTTCAGGAAAACCCGGACTTAAGAAGCCTCAATCCTCTTCATTAGTTGTCAGAGAGCCTTGACCAAGGCCCGCAGTGTTGATTTCAGTATTTAGAACCAAGATAATCCTGCTGTCCGGTCCATCGATGTTGAAAGCCTCGCCAAGGCCTTGAAGCTGGGTGGACTGTCGCGTGTTGAACAGCCTCGGAAGAGGCAACTCTGCTAACTGCAGTGGTCTAGTAGCAGCGATGTTCTTTAGAAGCGGTGAAGCCTTAGCAAAGGCCTTTGTGGATGGGGAAGAAGAGCTGCTATGCACAAGATGGTAACAGTCGAAGAAGATGAAAGACGGTTTCTAGATGATGTTGAATCAGGAACTGCAACTGATGTCCTAAGCGGCTGATGCGGATGTTACCAGTTGATGAGGACAGCTGATGCTATGGCTGACGGCTGATAGAAAGGCGGCCAATCGGATGCAGAGAGGAACACATCCGAATGCCATTGGGACAAAAGGGTTGAGCCCCAGCAACGGTTTCTACTTATAATAACGGGGAATTCAAAGAGACGTGATAAAAATTGTCGTACATAGGTGTGGAGTGGAACAATTTTTTTTTTTTTTTGTTTTTTCATCTAGGAACTTCATTCCTTTGTCGTAATATATGGTTTTTTTTTTAACAAACTATTAAGTCAGATTACTTATTTAATCAATTCTCAAACAATTATCTTTCGTAAAACGATATATGCAATATCACATGCAGATAAACCGGTCTGATGTTGATCCGAAGAGATGAATAGTTGATTTAAGTTACTTCTATCTTTCACTTTCCAGTTTCCTATTGATGAAACTTCCGATCAGCTTGTTTAGGTAATTATTATAATTTTTGTTTCGATTTTAGCATTACCAAGAGATCAATGCGATTATACATTTTATTTTTTGAATCCCTCTTGGGAATTTGCTTTACTGTCCCATTTTGAAATCTTTATAATAATTATATAAGACAGTGATGATTTCTTTTTTTCGTTTTTTTCAACAGATTGTTAACAAAAGTGCGATTCAGCTTAGAAATATATAATATATTTTATATATATTCTGTATGTTGTTAAAACAGATCATCTACATAATGTTACGAGGGACTTGGAGTGTAATAGCATAATTAAATTTTAGTGCCAGTGTCTATTACAATGTGTGCTAATATCAGTGTTCTATGCTGAGGGGAAAAAGCCAAGTGAATGAATTGCTTATTCAATTATTTAGACCATTCTATTTGAATTAAATGACAAATAAAAAAAAAAAGCTTAATAACGAAAGAAGATTAAATCAATAAGAAGATTTAAAACTTTCATGATATTCTTACCTTTTCCTCCAGCTGATTGTACACAAACTCAACCACTACGTCGTCTTCCATTCCAAGAATCTGAGTTATCTTTGTCGTTATCCATGGCTTTATCACGTCCAACTTTACCTTGCTCATATCCACCTGGAATTTCTCATCGTTATATATTTGTCTTTTTTTCTGTCTTTTGTTAATTTTTATACAAGAAAATTATTCAGTCATAAAAAGGAAATTGAATTTTTAATCTTACACGTTATCTCAACTCTAACCTATTTATTCAATCAATCAATCAATAATTTGAAAAATATCATGTGTAGACATTGTTAATTATTTACGAAATTATTTAACTTAATTTTTACCTTCTGCGTCAAAGAGTCGCCGAATTTCATTTGCTTAAGTAATTTTTTTTCCTTATCGCTGAACCGCGTATCCTGGGATGCCGTGGTCCCCTGTAAATGCGTTTAAATAGATTTTGAATTCGAAATCCTGGGCGGTGTATAATTTTACAAAATATTATTATTGAATTATAGATTGCGAGTAGATCCTACCGTGTACATCATATTTAAGGCCGGTTTTTTTGCGGCCTATTCTGATATTGGGCGAGAGACAGGAAAGCGCCTTACTCCGCGAGGTATAAGAACGACGAACGTTTCACCACTGCATAATAGAAAATTGTACAAAAATTAAACTGATATTAAGTATAACACCTTAACCTGATTCTTCTTTAGATTTTATCACGAAATTTACCCAATTAATCGATTTTAGTGGCTTAACGCATAAACTATCCAACAACGCGTTTGCAACTTTGGTCAATCCAACAACATGGCTGATGACTGTAGCGTCTCCCACTCCTCGATTTTTATCCCATGCTTTTTGAATGAAAGTGTGTAAACGCAGCCGCGATCGTTTAGTGGTGTGACGTCATCAACAAGGAAAAATTCTTTTTAGCGATGTTTTCATCTATTTGAGAATAGCCAGTGCGAATAACCAGAATTTTTACATTTTATAATTCTTCAGACATTGTAATATTTACTAAGCTCAATAAATAGTGATATACATATTCGTAGATCCACCTATAGGTGAAAACACATCTACCGTAACAATAAGCGGTGCGGATAGTGGGGGTCGATGACATTCATAGCTCAATGTCAATCAGCAGTCCACCTCGTAGCTTTTAAGTCTACGTGTTTTATCAGCCGCCTTTTTAACTGAAGAAAAATTATTATTAAGGCAGCTTTTCTAGCTGCTGTATGATTGAAAAATATTAGTTCTTTCTATTTTAAAATGGTCATAATATCGCGAGGCGCAATAGAAATTTCTCTGTTATGACGTCATATCGTAAACCAATGACGTACTAGGCAATAAGTAAGTTCAGTTGCCTACAGTCAGGCGTATAATATGTATGCGTGCCCGTCCGTGACTATTGTTCATGTGCTTGTCAGTTGTCGTTTTGTATCACCACCAAGGAGTTATTCGAGGGGTTTGCACCTAACGAACTATTGGTAAATAAATAGAAACAAAATCAATATTTTTTTTACTATTTTGGTTTAAAATTCGAAATATCCTGCCGTTAAAAGTACGGTCAGAGTGTCTCTAGCAGCTACGTATACATATGTATAACGATATAAATATCGATAGTATTTATTCATCAATTTATTTATTTTATACGACCACACGTTTGACCATCATGACACGACTTTAACCTCTCAAAAATTCACTACTTTATGTATCATTTCTGTCGCAAATTTCAGCGATTAACGGCGCCATTCATTCCATGTTTCATCTATTCGTTCTATAAATCATAGACCCGGAAATTTAGGCGAAATTATATTCCTGTGGTATTAACCTTTGAGGATATTTCCTACAATATTGTAAGTACATATTTTTCCCTCAATTATGCCTGCATATTGTAAATGTAAAAGTTCATGGCCATATTGATAAACTGCGATAATAATTTCAGTGTCTTTTTCCTCTTCTTTTTGTTGTTTTTTTAATCTGCTCCATTTTGTCCAAAGTTTTGTTTCTTAAAAGCGGCAATTTCCTGAGAAACAATATTCATTTTTCTCACAATTTTTTACCTTCGGGTAATTCAATATCTGAGTCATCTTAAGTCATACGTAAATTTTTATTTCTATATTCAATTACTTTTACAGATTTTCCTGGACGTTGAAGAATATTGATTTGAGCCATAGCTCAGTTGGGAAATAAACAATCATTAGCACAGACAATGAATAGAGTAACGATGTCAAATCTACCAGATCCACGGTTAAATTTACCCAATGAAATCATCGATTTGACTGGTGATTCTCCTCTGGGAAATTGGGCACAATATAGGGCGTCCCATGATCGTAATTCTATACCAGTTTTGGGGAGTAACAATAATTTTGCAAGAGATTTACGGATACGTGGTACTTCACCAATCCCTATTCACTACGACCCACTGACATCTGTTGATATGTTGGATAATTCTTTTATTCAGTAAGTTCAAAACTTCGAGAATTTCGTTGAGAAAATTATTCTTTCTTGGTAGGATAGAAAGAGTTATTCAAAATCCGGTACAAATATTGGAATTGAAGATAGACATTCTTCTATATCTTTTCATATTTTTAAGACCTGTTGTCCTTTTGTTCATTTTTTTTACTAACAGAGTAGTGGCTAAATAGAAAAAGAACAACCATTTGTCAAGTTCGATATTGAAACTCTTCAAAATTGGACAATTCAACTCATAAAAAGGGAAATACTGATTTTCGAATCTGAAGAATGGTTCCTAAGATCATCCCTCAGAAATAGTTTGCTTAAAATTACACAAAATAAGAGAGACATCTGATGAAATTATGAAGAATATGTATTTCTTTTTCAAGAAATTGAAGAATAATTAATAGTTTGGAGACAGTAGATCCTCGTCCACAGAGAAAACACTTTGTACAATGAATGAGTATTTACATTCTTTAGATAATTCATAAAATTAATTTTTTTCAAACAGAATAGTGGAACCAGACCCGGAATCCGAATTGATGGCTCGTCATTTTGGAGATGAGGATGAGTTCAGAGACCTTAATAGTGGGAAATCAAATGAAGAATACAGCACGGTTGTGCCTTGCATAAATGATTCATGTAGCGGACAACAGATGGTATTGAGCTGCCCAATTTGTTTCGAACCATTAGTTGCAGATCAAAAACCAATGGCAACAAGTTGTGGCCATATATTTTGTGCTCTGTGTTTGAAACAAACACTTCAGAGATCTAGCAGTAAATCTTGTCCAAAATGCAACGCACCCGTTAAGATTAAAACCTGTATCAGACTTTATTTTTAAGTATGTTTATGATGACATTGCTTGAATGAATTATACCGGCAGGTGTTTCTAATGGTTTATATTTTTTATTAAAGTTTTGAAAATAATTGAAATTATTTGGTAAGGAGTCTGCAAATCCTAGCTGTGAATGTTGAATTTTTTAAATAACGCTGTTCTCGCTTCTCTGAAATTTGAAATTCACTTTAATATATTTACTCCGTGGGACTCACTATAAAAGTAATTTTAGTTAATATGGAATTGTATAATAACAGACATGGCAGATTTTACCGATTTCAAAAAGTAAATTAATTTTCTGAAGATTATGGCCATTCAACACTATATGGACTAGTTAAGAATAGATATACCTATAAATGATATAACTGACGGTAAAAATATTTTCATAAGCACATTCTTGAAGCCATTAAGATCTAGTCTAACTAATGGTTAAAGAAAATCTGATGCATTGAAAATCGTCTATTTTATAAATTAGTTATAATTACTATAATACGAACAAATTACTAATTATTTTATAATATAATTCATTATAATTGACGATCATTTGTAATATTATTTGAGTTTCAATAAACTTGACTTATTATTGCGAAAATTTCGCATATCTAGGTTGGAGGTACGATTTTGCATTCCCTATAAATTGCAGTAATTATGGCAATAAAAACTGTGATGTTGATTTTTTTTATATCTGGGTATCAATGTGTAAAAAAAAGTTACTAAGTAAGATGAATATCAGTGTTAGTTAATCTTAAGCAACATTATGTTTTATTGCATAATAATATTTTAGATAAATCATGTTTCATACTTGTAACATTAACGTGTTAAGTGAAAGTTTAGTAGCACACATACGACTGTTAATGGTTTTTTTTTTTTTGATACTACAATCACAGCATCTCTACGATTGTGCCCTACCATTCTAGTGTTAATTCAATACCTTACCATTGATTGATAGATTTTTTACCATATAACTTTATGATGTTCTAGTATTTTGAGATTTCTTTATCCTCGTTTTGCTAATTAGGTATTTTGTAGGTAGTTTATTAATTAAAAGAAAGAAAAAAATGCAGGAATTGTCAGGATAAACAAAATTTATTATACGACAAATTGTTGATCAAAATAATAATGTAGAAATCTGAAAAGGCATACATTTTTTTTTTTTTTTTTTGCGCAAGACATCGTTGAGGTCAAGGAAAAATTGACCATTACAAATTGACGAACGATGATCCGTACACCTATAGGTATACATATGTATAAGTAGATGTGTATATAACATTGTTAAAATCTTCGATGTTACATCAACAATTTTGGCAATAGCTCAAAAAACTGGGATAACATCACAATCAATTGCGGATACGTGTATTTTAATTTGTTGTTAAATAAAAGTATAGTGCTAATTTATTTCTCCTCGCAGGAATATTGTAAAAACTACTTATACTACTATAACTCCTTTTACGCATATAAAATTTAACCACATTATAATGAAATTTTGAATGAAGAAAAGAAAAGAAAAAAAAAGAAAGAAAACAAGTGACACAGATTTCGAAATGAGGACAAATCGATTGGCTACCTAAAACATCAGCAGTTTGTAAACTGCAAAATTTTTCTTCTAGAAAGACGAAGGAATACGCAATACGTAAATATAATGCTAACTCGTTCATTTATGCATTTTAAATATCATTCATTTCAATAAAATCTGCAGTGATTGGACAGAATTGATTTTCAATTAAAACTTCGACGAATATACTATTAATAATCTTAAGATTTCATATGGTTCAACTATTTTATTTATACAGCTGTACAGGATTTTGTAATGTATTAAAATTGGATAATCAAAACCTCATTACAATCTGGTACCTTGGCCGACTTATAATGCCTACCTTAGCATTATTATTGCCAGAAGCTAAACGCTGTAAGGTTTAGTAATGAACAATTAGATTGCCTCGCAGATATTCATTCACATGTTGATTAATTACATGAGTAAAGTTGAGTTCGTATCGTATTGTATCGTGATCATCGAGATAATAGATATATTTATATCAATATCTGTTCAAATCATCGTGGCCGTAAATAATCTTGCCGATGCGCATTAGGTTTGCCTTAACAAAGAGGGTGAAAAAGAAGGTGGATAGACTCGTATTAATTTAATTGATTCAGTATGTAAAAATAACCGTGAGTCTCGTTTTATTATTCCAGTGACGGTCATTGTATATGTATGTACGCTTGATAACAACGATGTCTTTATCAGTAACTTGAAACCACGGCTTTGTTACAACGGCTTTCCTATCTTCAGCTGTAATATATACAACTACGAGGTCGCATTCTATTCAACAATAATTAATAGAATATTGACAAAGTTTACGAAATTATATTATAAAGATCTCGGATATATGTGCCTGCGATTAAATAGTTCTATGCTTGTGTTAAACACGATTATTGTTTCTAATCAAATACGAATTAATAATCTATTTTTTGCTCAACAGATGCAGTATGTAATATACAATGTTTTTACGAATGATTAAAGTTGGTATATTAAACTTAGCAGCAATTCGTGCAGCTCTGCTTGATAAATAATAGCGTATCATTACCAGTCAACAGTATAAGAGTTCAAAGCGACATTTGTCGTGGGTCAGACAGTTATTGAACTAGGTTATTTTATGTGTGTGTACATGCATGCAGCTCATGAAGCAGACAGTTTGAATATAATTTATTAGCTTAAGCAGTACAGTGGTATAAATCAAACTTTGGTATATCTATTAACAAAGTTTTCGTGAATACGATATATATGAAAAAGATGAGTGATTGGTGTCTTACATAACTAGTTCTTATAACATAATTATTTGTTATTTTCTGAAGCAAATAGATACATCGCTACGCCATTTCATTTCAAATTCTATCGGATGTCATTAAATATGTTTACTTCAAAAAATCCCGGGTTAATAATCGTGACGTCCAGCGCTGGCGAAACAGCTGATTGGCGATTGTTTTTACCACGCCCACACGCTCTGGCGGTGTAGCAGAAAAACATTGTCACCGAGCAAGGATATCGCTCGTACAGTGAAATGTTTCTTTTGTTTTAATCGTTATTTCGATAGTCTCTCTATACAATATTCGTCGATGATAGATGTATAATTCGGAATAATAAGCCGCACGGAATAAGTGATAAGAATTATAATATCTTCATTCCAAGCTTACAAATTCTAAAGCTGGTAAGAGTGCAGTCATCGACTTACATATATACATATGTACTACCTTAATACTAGTGTCAAATCTGTCTAGAATTCAGATCTCAACATGCATTCTGCTGGGACGAATGAAGTGAAGTGAAGTTAAGTGAAAACTGTAAATCTTTTAAATAACATATAAACAAAAGAAAATAAAAACGATAACCGGTCGCTTTCCATCTATTATTAGTGTCCGGTCAGTTTCCAGTTGCAAAACACTTTATAAATATATTTTGTTGCTAACTGCTAGCAGGTCTCTTTATTTTTTGATACAATAATAATAATAATAATAATAATAATAATAATAATAATAATAATAATAATAATAATGCTAATAATATAATAATAAAAATAAAGGAAATAGGAGTAAGGATAAGATATAAAATATGTATACATATTACGCACGTTACTCATAAATACAGGAAGCAACGTAAACTGCGACAATTTTATAAGTCGTGATAACTTTCTCCTTGCTTTTTTCAATTTAACATTTTTTGTTCTACCTTTTTTTTTATTCAATTTTATTCTGCCGTTGCAAAATCGTATCCTAAACACATCAATCAAGTGTTTGAATATTATATTCTAGTGTGATTTCCGAATACTCGAAGATTCCCCTTTCTGCCATTCCTCCTGGAACAACAATAATCGTACTAAGAACCAGATATACATACATACATATAACAAAATATCAATTTTTTCATTAAAAAACGTTTCGGGAACGCGTTGCTATTGAAATTGATGTAAAGAAAAGGAGACAAAAAATAAACAAATAAATAAATAAATAAATACGCATCAACATCAAATTATTCACGAAGCGAGACAAATATATCAAATAATAATTTCTTCTGCCTTAAAAAAGAAAAAAAAACTAAAAAAAAAAAAAAAACAAAAGAAAAAGGTTATTATTTTAAACTAGTACATTTCATTCATTTATTATTAATAATGACAATGACAGGGAACGATAAAAAGATGTTGAACATAATGATATATTTCAAAGATTTTAATCAATAATTAGACTAATGTTCATCTGTGATCGGAGCGCAATGCCAGTGCATCAAATCAATGTTTATCCGCCTGATTGGCAATCCCAACATTTAGGTCCATCGAGCAACGTTAGTCCAGGAAGCGGAGAGCCTCCCCCGGAATGGATACCTAGGGTATTTTTCAGTTCTTTATATTATATTATGTTATACTTTTAAAAATGAATGAAAGCTTACTTCAATTTTTACATATTGTTTTTGGTTTTGTAAAGAAAATCTTAAAAATACAATGGGATGATCATAGAAACGTGTTAAATATTTAGTTATTTATAATTAACGTCTTCAGGCATGCCATTATTATAATCTATGTCTATTTGCAATTATGGTTAAGAAAAAGTAATATGAAACTCCCAAATAATTAATAAAACGTGTTCATCTAAATTGCTCACAGTTTAGTTGAAATCTTATAGAGATAAAGAGAAATTTATTATTTCATATTTTTTCTATTACTTGACTTAACAGTTAGAGAGTTTTACTGACAAACAAAAGAAAACCCACACTTTCTTTAGAAATTATTCAATAGATGAGTATAAAAATTTCAGACAACTCGTAAGTGTTCCAAGTGGTAGTTTAAAAATTTTCTTTATTTGAAGGTTAAATAAACGTATTAAGAATTGAGATATACGGAAATGCATATGGTGTTCTTAAAATAAGATCAGAATGTGATCCACATTGGCCTAGCCAAGTATCACAGAAATAACTTGATGTGAAATTAGACTAATGCTGCAAAGACATATATCAGTATATAGCGTGTTATGCTCTTCACAGAAATCCAGAAGTGAAACATATATGAACAATAGAAAAACGTTGAGCGATTATGTATGCTGAGTTTTTATACAGTCTTTTTAAAGTATGATTGTAAATATTTAAAAATTTAAATTCTTCAAGAAAGTATAATGTACAACGCATAAAGCTATTTTCATAATACATACCAAGATGCACTTGAAGATTGGATTAGATATCCTCACTGTTCAGGAGAATAACATTTGTAATAAATATAATTAGAAATTACTCAATTGCTACAATATTCTGCTATAAAAATGCATGCAATCGTCCTATCATCTTAGCCTTTGTTTTTATACAAATTGTATATACAAGGAACTGCAATATAATATCTTATCTCATGTTTGTAACAGAAAAGTCATGAAATTTACATTAAGATCAATTTGCATCCAACTCATGGCATCGCAATAATCATGCACACGAATTATCCTGGGACAGGTTTCGACGTAATATTTCTCAATGAGTATATTTTTAATCCAAACATTAGTTGTGCTTTTAAACTTTTAAGGTATGCTTTCTTTTTTTCTGTTTATTTACGTTTATATTCATCATATGTTATTGATGATTAATAGCACTAATAATAATCTTCAATATTTTCAGGAAACCGCGTATGCCACAGTTGTTACAGTTATACCTGACCACTCACACTCTTCAATGAGTAGTTTATCGTCAAACAGTCATGACATTTGCCGGTGAGTTTTCAGCAATCGTATGTACCATGTTAAATTTAAATTTGCATAAATATATCTGTTTATATTTTCGATTTAATATTGGGGACTATTTTTATACAGCATAAGGCACAAACCCGTATTTCAAGAAATTGTGAAATCTGAAAGTATCCATTTGCGGATTACGTTATACTTATACAAAAAAAAAAAAATAAAGTAGTAAATGCCCTTGGAGACGCAACAGCTGATTAGGCAAACTTGATACTAATTTGACATATAGTATAGATATATTACTTAGAATGGACAGAAAATATAGGCTAACTATAATGGCGTTACTTTGGAGAGTTTTAATCTAGCCTACTGAAAACTTTACTTGAAACATATATTTAGGCATCAATTCAGTGGAAGATAAATTGGAAAATTTAAACCGGTATATTAGCATGCAAATAACCGGATATTGTGGTATGAGTCCTTCTGGATTTTTCATATTTACTGTGTCAAGCATCAATAATTATAACTAGATATGATTGAGAGTAAGGAAAACAACAAAATTGGCTGTAACGAAGATGCCGATTATATTATTGTATAGCTTTATTAAAGTTATTGCAGACTGGTGGAATGGTTAAATTAATATTATTTTACTCCTAAACAGTTTTCTGTTTTTATCGAAGGTCGAATTGTTATTCATAACATCCGCTGAATTCAAATATTAACCATAAGATTTGCTCGATATTTTTTCGCCAACCCTGGTCTGTAAAAGTCACATACTCATATCAATTTGAACAGCTGATTTTTTATAACATAAACAAGAAACGATATGTGTGGATCAGTTGTATTTGACAAATAGTAACATCAAATAGGTAATGTTGACAATTGAGTACCGGAAAAAAAATGTTTCTTATTACCTTCGATTAAACCTTCTATTTTATTTAATTGATCGATTGTTGCAATTGGTATGCAGACAATTATTCAAGTTGAATGTGCGTTATTCTCCGTTGTTGGGAAAAGAAGTCTGGGAAAATAAATTATACAGAATATCGCGCAATACTGCAGGTGCAAATAAGACATCTCTTGTAAAATGATAAACATGTTTTTTCAATTCAATTAGCACCAGATATACTAGTCTATGTTGTATACTTTTTAGCAAAATAAAACATTTTATTTTGCAATATTTATCACCGGTTAGCCTCAAGTGATAAAAAATATAACGTGACCACAATTTCTATCCTGTTTGACAGAGTTTATGAATTTATTTTATTTATTTTATGATTGCAGCATTAAAATGAGAAAAAAAAAAATTAAAAATAATCATGTAGTCATTTCCTTCTCGGAAAGTTGATATTTTATCCTTACGATAAAAGCTGATATACGTATCATTATTCATTATATACAATATAATATTAGGTATCTTGAATAGTAATTCAAATTTCTATCGAATTACACAAATGATGTGTAACTATTTTAAAAGTTATTTGAAATATCTTATGTAGAATTTGTCATATTTAATTCTTCATTTTCTTTTTAATAGAATATGTCATTGCGAAGGTGAGATCGGAGCTCCACTGCTGGCACCATGTTATTGTAGCGGAAGTCTACGCTACGTTCACCAAGCTTGTCTTCAACAATGGATAAAAGCTTCTGACACACGTGCCTGTGAATTATGTAAATTCACTTTTATCATGCATGCCAAAACAAAACCGTTTTCAGAGGTGAATATATATTTTAATACATATTCAACAATACTATGCAGCTGAATACTGCCCATTTCCGTTTTAGTCAAGAAGGCTAAAGATTTACAAGATAAATAAATAAAGAGTAGACAGTTAAGAAAAAATTTTCACTGTTTCTTTTTTACATGTATGAACTAAAATCTATTGAAAAGAGATAAATTGACTTTTAAGTGGATTTATATATGCAGTTAAAAATTATTCTAAGTGCTAAACTGACCAAGTATAGTTGTAAAGCAAGGAAAGCATTGTGTTCACTGATTGAGTGGCCTATTATCATTTACTTGGTGATATTAGCGTTTTTCTTATTGCCTCATTATTGATGAGTTTATTTATAAATATCATATCACAAGAAAACAACGTAACAACACATAATTTATATCAGTAGCAAAATAGGATGAACAATCTTCTTTAATTAGTAGTAAACTATTTATCTTTGCCTTTAAACTTAGGAAAGCTTGGGATTTCTACAGTCTGTAAATCTTAACGCATATTGTCCAATATTTACATCTTGTCTGTCCTGTTATCCCCAGCTTTATCTCTGCTTTCTTTTGCATCGTGCTTCCATTTTTCTTTTTCACATTCCTCTTCGGCATACCCTTTTTATCTCTCATTTTACCTCCCTCCTTCTTGTTATAAAATACTTATATATTATTTATTTGTACTCAACATTATCGTTATACATGCAACCATCAATGATATGTAATTTTCCAATTTTCAGTGGGAAAAACTTGAAATGTCTGCATTAGAGGTACGCAAACTCTGGTGTGCAGTTGCTTTTAATGCTGTAGCGGCATTGTGCATTGCATGGTCACTCTACGTACTTGTAGAACGTTCTATTGAGGAAGCAGGAAGAGGTTCCATGGACTGGCCATTCTGGACAAAAATGATTGTTGTTGTAATTGGCTTTACCGGAGGCTTGGTATTCATGTACATTCAATGTAAATCATACATCATGCTATGCAGAAGATGGCGGGCATTCAACAGGTATACCAGTTTATCGAAAACTATAATAACAATCTATTTCCGGAACAAAAGGGCTTTACAATATATGCTCATATTGTTTTTGGCAACATTAGTCAAATTATAGCTGAAGATTGATTGATATGAATAAAAATATCTTTAAATATAAAAAATTTCTAAAATGTACCAACAGTGATAGCTAAACATTTATTATGTGTTTCTTCCAGAGTAATTTTCATCCAGAATGCCCCTGAAAAAGTGGTTCTCCCCCCATCCCCAACGGATTCTCTTAGAGATGTAACGCTGCCCTTAAAAGATTCGACAGAGTTGAATCATACTTTGTTGCCATCTGCGGATCCTCCTGGTGCTTCTCAAACAATGAAACCGGAATCTGCACCACCCCCTCATCGGCACGATGCTCAACTTAAACTTTACGTATTTGACAAGTTGTCTTCTTCGGAAGATAATTTATACAACAAAAGTGATAATTGCTAAAGTAAAAGCAGTGACAATTGATTGATGAATATTATGTTTAATCAGTACCTAAATTACAGTGAGCCTGAGAATATAGTGGAAAGAACAAATAGTCGATTGTGTAGTAGACTTGAACGGATCAAAGGGCTGTGTTTATTAATCTGGTAGTTTTGATAGGATAATATATATAATATATAAATAAACAAAAAAAAAAACCTCGTAACCCATCAACTGTTTAAATAATAAACATACGGCGAATTATTATTAAATTTTTATAATAATATTAAATACCATGAACAAAGTTTCCGTATGATATAGTAATACTGTTTAAATCTCTTGAAAATGCACAATCGTTTAACGTTAGTGTACAAAGTAATGGTAATTAAGATTTGTTATAAGTTGAAGGAGTAATTGTGAATATTTTTCATCGCACCCCAACACATCGTTATACATATATTATTATTACTATTATTACTATTATTATTATTATTATTATAAATCATTATAGGTAATCATAAATTGTACCAGTTTTATCTTACTAATTAGCATAAATACTTTCTACTGTATTCTTAGTCGGGATTTGGTACTCCAGTACTTAGATTGACAACGGGGTGCTCCAACGTTCGAAACGGAGGTCTCGGACAAGTATGTACATAATTATTGTATCTGTGATGTTAATAAATAAACTTTAAGATATTTCAACCAGAATGCTCTGGCTTTATTTATAATATTATCGATATTTACCAACGTTCAAGTAATCTTTATCAATATCGTTTCAATAATATTTTGGATCTCAATTGCTAATAGTGGTTAACATTCGTTTCTCTATTCAAGGTATAAAGACGTTAAAATATTACCCTGGATATATAAGTCCACAAGTAAGTATTCTTCTTGATATTGGGCTTGTTCCTTTCATAGTGTCAGCACCAGTCAACGCGGTAACACGGCCTCGTGGCGTCAACGAGTTCACATGGGAGCTCTGTAAAGACTTTGACAGACATCTCATTACAAATATTCCGAACGCGGACAAGTTGTCGTGTAGATATTAAAGAAGCAGTATGTAAATTTTCAAAATTGGGTTATTTTTGTCTGGCAATCGATCCACCGGCGTGACTGCCAGACGAAATCAAGAAAAAAATCTCTGTCCGACACAATGTAGTTATTATTATAAGAACTTATATATCAGTGAGCAAATACAGATATACTCGATAATTTGCGATGCTGTATACATAGGTATGTATATTTACTTATATGAGTGTACACAACATTGACAATGAGAAATATTGTATCAATGCTGCAGCAATAAATTCCCAGATATATTTATAATTGATTACTTCGTTATTTTCCACTCTCCCCTTCCTGCGACTCTTTATTTCAGGTAGTGAATAAGGTAAGTGAATTATAATAATCGTAAGAAGACACTGCAATTTTTCGATTTACAGGAATCTTAAATCGAGAAGTTGGGTACGCCAAGAAGTGGTATCCAGTCGGATATTACACGAATGGCGTCCGGGTTGCATGTAATGAGGCACCGAATTTTTCCCTCTAAAATTTGGGCAAACTTCCTCGGTTCGGATGTTCTCCTGATACCAGGAGCAATTTTTCGACTTAAAATTCCAAAAACTCTAAATTTCGTAAACGAATGAGATGCAGAGAGACACATCGATACGAATGCATGCCTGCTTAGACATAGGCTCCTGATTTTTCCCGCCAAAAATTTCAGCACACCTCCTCGGGTCAGATGTTCTCCTGATACCAGGAGCAATTTTTCGACTTAAAATTTCAAAAACTCTAAATTTCGTAAGCTAATGAGAGATACAGAGAGACACATCGATGGGAATGCATGCCTGCTGAGACACATGCTCCTGATTTTTCCCGCCAAAAATTTCAGCACACCTCCTCGGGTCAGATGTTCTCCTGATACCAGGAGCAATTTTTCGACTTAAAATTTCAAAAACTCTAAATTTCGTAAGCTAATGAGAGATACAGAGAGACACATCGATGGGAATGCATGCCTGCTGAGACACATGCTCCTGATTTTTCCCGCCAAAAATTTCAGCACACCTCCTCGGGTCAGATGTTCTCCTGATACCAGGAGCAATTTTTCGACTTAAAATTTCAAAAACTCTAAATTTCGTAAGCTAATGAGAGATACAGAGAGACACATCGATACGAATGCATGCCTGCTTAGACACATGCTCCTGATTTTTCCCGCCAAAAATTTCAGTACACCTCCTCGGGTCAGATGTTCTCCTGATACCAGGAGCAATTTTTCGACTTAAAATTTCAAAAACTCTAAATTTCGGAATCGAATAAGACATGCAGAGAGACACATCGATACGAATGCATGCCTGCTTAGACATAGGCTCCTGATTTTTCCCGCCAAAAATTTCAGCACACCTCCTCGGGTCAGATGTTCTCCTGATACCAGGAGCAATTTTTCGACTTAAAATTTCAAAAACTCTAAATTTCGTAAGCTAATGAGAGATACAGAGAGACACATCGATGGGAATGCATGCCTGCTGAGACACATGCTCCTGATTTTTCCCGCCAAAAATTTCAGCACACCTCCTCGGGTCAGATGTTCTCCTGATACCAGGAGCAATTTTTCGACTTAAAATTTCAAAAACCTTGAATTTCGTAATCGAATGAGACATGCAGAGAGACACATCTATACGAATGCATGCCTGCTTAAACATAGGCTCCTGATTTTTCCCGCCAAAAATTTCAGCACACCTCCTCGGGTCAGATGTTCTCCTGATACCAGGAGCAATTTTTCGACTTAAAATTTCAAAAACTCTGAATCTCGTAATCGCACATCTGACCCGAGGAGGTATGTCGAAATTTTTGGCGGGAAAATTTTTCAGCATACAGTCGGTATGCATATTCACATGGGTTCATGCACGTTACTATGTCTCCATGTATACTTGCGATATTCAGAGTTATGAAAATTTTAAATCGAAAATTACTTCTGGTATAAGGAGAATATCTGAACCGAAGAGGTATGCCAAAATTTTTGGCGGGAAAAAATTTTCAGTCACAGGCATGCAATTGTACATACGTATACGTCGTTATTGCAGGGACTGGGGACAGTTTGAAATAAGGCAACTTGTAATTGTTTCTTACAAAAAAATATGTACTCATCGCAATTGATAGAGTCTCTTTATTTGCTTTTTGACATACAAGTTATCTGTAAGCTACATTTTTACTACAATAATATACGTAATACAACTAATTTTACAAAGATTAAGTTCAATATGCACTTCCTCGTTGCAATCGGAACGTCAATCCGTACCGGACGAATGTGTTCGGACGCTGGATTGGAGTTGATTCATCTGTAACAGAAGAATGAGTGTTATAATATCAATATCTGTTCAAAGTATTCATATTAAATTCGTTAACGCAAACCCTATGCGTATTCTTTAATGCCACGAGGGCCACTGACCCGGTGAGAACAGGTAGCGCTATTCAAGTTTGAGGTCATTGCTCTTCTCGCCAATGGAGTCTGAAATGAATTAATTAATGAATGAAATGGTATGCGAATCTCGCGGTCGAAGTGACGAACTATTTTTGCCGATACGAGCGGTGTCTGGCGCGACTACTATATCAAGAGACTCGGTAGAGTCTCGCGCCAAGACATTAAAAAAAAAATAATACATCATTAATATGCAATTTATTAAGCTATGAGCTAGCGCGAGACTTAGCCGAGTCTCTTTACCGGATCATCACATGTGTTGCAGCTGCGTTATAATTCTCTGACGTCAAACGCGTGATGCTACACGCTGCAACGCTGACGAACGACTGGTAGCTAATATACTCTTGAACCCTGGTTCCCCCACTCTCTAACCAACGTTTGCTTATAGGAAACTGAACGGCGCTAATGATCATTGCCAGCCGGTCGGTATAAGTATGGAGTCTAATATAATTCTCTGACGTCAGACACCAGTACTGCACGTTGCAACGGATGAACGACTGGCAGCTAATATATTCACTATCAGCTCGAACCCCGCTTTCCCCGCTTTTTAGATCAATAGAAATACTCCGAAAGCAGAGAGACTGTCCGAAAATAGAAAATAGGATTAGTCTATGTATGAATAGTTGACATTTTCAAACAAAAGGTTTTAAACAGAAGTTTTCTATTTTGTCATGGAGAACACGGTTCTGAAGATCAAAAAAAAATTAAAAAAATTAAAACACTACCTTAATATGAATATGATATGATTACAAGTAGATCCCTGCGAATATGTTCGAAACTCTACCATTTATGTTGATATATTGAAGTTTTGAGCCAGTGGTTGTATGTTACATACATACGTATAACCAGACTCCTTTTTGGAAGGTAGTATCCACATATGAAAATATTTTGTCCTGCCCTATCGCAAGCTTGTTGTCTGGAAAAGTAAATGATTATTGAGCAAGAGCCGATAATTGTACACTTCTATTCCACGTTCATTTACAAGTGTTAAGTATTTAGAGTGAATTAGGGTGAATTAGAAAAATCGACATTTTTTTTTTCCAAAGTCATATATCAAATAGTTGCAATGAAGTGAAATAAGATGCCTGTTAAAATATGCGCCTCTATGAAGAACCTATCATTAGAGAATTAGCGGAGTTTTAATAACAAGATTAAATTGTTTCCGCAATCATTTTCGCTCGCGGATGAATTTATGAATTACTTTTGGCGCGTGCATCTGCACGCCTTGTTGTACGCAACTTGCATGTCATAACGGGAATTTTTATAAGATTGCATATAATAAGGCGTGGAGACTGCCGATTTTGCGGTGAATTGATAAACAGCGGCCAGCAATCAATACGAATTCTCAATATTGTTGAGTTTATTATTCATTGCCATAAAATGATTGAAATTTGTATGTATATACGTTGAAATGTTGAAGAATTTCTTATTAACTTGCACTAACTACCTGGAAATCATTTTCAGTTTGATTCCGCAGATAATTGGGTGCATTTGAATCACGGTATCTCGGAAAAAAATCACGAAATTTTAACAAATAAACTATTTGGTAGTTCGACGTATTATTTCCGTGCGAAATATTATAGGTACTCAAAAGAATCTTCTTCACACATAATTGAATAAATATGTTTGTATTTTCAGAAGTTATGTATATACATAGGTTTTGATACCGTTTTTTTTTTCCTTGGCACGATCGCGATATTTAACAAACCATACATTTTTCAATACAACGATGAAAACAGCAGACTTTTTGCATTATCGTGTTAGTAATTAGATATATTTTTTTTTTATCGCGAATTGAATTCAAGTTACATAAATATTGAAATCGATTATTAATTATTTTGGCATAATTATATTGAAGTTAGAAACTTAATTAACAAAATTAAAATATTTTAAATGTTATTTTTAAATTATATTCAGCCTGGGCGGTCGTGCCAGAAAAATGTATACTTCTTAGCTTACTTTTAATGCTTATAAGATATTTCAGTAATTATAGACTGTTGCTACAATGCAAGAGTCCATAAAGTTGGGTACAAGCAATAATACAATCTATAGATTAGGAGACATTTTAAATAAAACTTCGAAGGATATTTTATATATATACAATTTTTCTATTTTTAAAGATTTTTTTTTTTTTTCATGTTTCATACAATTATCGTAATTAATAAACTCATTTTCATATTTAGGCATTTTGTTTTTATATAGTTAATTGTTAGTAAGCTCAAGAAAAAGCGCAAGAGATTTTGCAGCCGAATATATATTTACATATACAAAATTTTAGGAAACATTTTTAATTTTCAATTTTTTTTTTTTTCTTTTCTTTTTTTAATGATTGTTTTACGTATATGTATTTCGGGAAGATTTTGGGAAAGACAGCATATTCGATAAATGGAAGCAAGATTTCAGCTCCTTCACGAAAAAAAGCCCAAAAAACAAAAATCAAGTCTTCATTTTGGGTCGTGTAATTTTGAAAACGAAAGTCCGTATAAAGGCAGCATCCCTCAACATTATAAGAGTACAGCAAAACCTGTGTTGTCCATATGTGTATCATATAATGTATGTAATAATCATGACGAAAATTGGCACACAAATTGTGGCACTAGAATTACACTACTATTATGATGAATTGATCTAAAAATTGAGCTTAACCTGATATAATTATTATACGAAGCGATAGTCAATTCTCTACTCGATTTGCTATATAATTATATAGAATTTTGTCTAAATTTTAATATCAACAATTAATTAACGAGAAAAGATTATTATAAGATATATGGTGCTGCTATATGTGTACGTCCGGTTAACGTATTTTTGAATAATTTTAAAGATTAGTACAATTTTCCTGCGAAATTTAGATATTTTATGTTAATTGTGTAGTATGACATTACATATAAATAGTTTTTGTTATATCTATAGTATAGACACTACAGAAGGTGCGCGCGAATCGAAGTTGTGTGGACGGATATGAAATATAATCCACTTCCTAAGCGAAATTGTTTTTCTTTATTTTTTTTTCCTTTTTATTTTATATTTAGAAAACTACTTTCAATGTTTAGATCCCTTAGTGGTTACTTATGATTTACAGTTGTATATGTAGAACCATGGAAAGTTTTTATTATAATAACGTTGTGTGTGTGTGTAAGTATGTATGTATGTATGTATGTATGTATGTATGTATGTATGTATATATATATACACATACATGTATTTATATCACTCGATAAGTGACTATAACGTAAAATTCTAATATTTATCTATATTTAATAATGTAAATAAGAATTTTTCTACGCATTAGTAAATTCTACTATAGCAGAATTCATATAAATACAGGGTGAGTTTTCTCTGGGTCCCGAAAGGGAGGGGGGGCTTATTCTACCCATACTTGTTATCGTAAGAATGAGAATTCTTATTTCGCTTTTCTCGCACAATAACAAGTCCATCGGTATGGTAACAAGTATGGGTAGAATAAGCCCCTCCCTTTCGGGACCCGGAGAAAACTCACCCTGTATATACTTATAGACTCCACTTAAACTGATGGGAATTTACAAATTGATAATATTTCTATTTTATTTAAGTCCCTTACGTGAAATGACAATAATTATAATATATGGGCACGAATTAGACAACACTGGTAACAATTTTAAGATCTGCTGTGGGATACGTTTGATTGAAAATTATCATTCTTTGTATATAATTTATATGTGTACATATAGGTATATTATGCAGACGTGAAAATATATCTTGCGAGCATTGAACACAATTTGTTCATCGTAAGGTTTGAATTGGGTTGAAAACAAAAAAAAAATGATTGAAATGGTAATAAATATCTATCGTATGATGAATATTGTTAGTTTGAATAATTAGCGAGACAGATAATCGATAGTTTAGTTTTGTTAAAAGAAGAAAATGTGGTCACAGAATCTATATTTTATTAATAGTTATTTTTAAAGCTGGTAAAAAATAATCACACAATCAAATATTCAAGAATCACGTTTTGTTAATATTTAAATACCTAATTAAACACGTTTATATCTTGAACATCATTATTTATAATATCTTGCAGATGTGCGTTTTTCACACAGTTGAGCGTTTACATTTAATATATATTTATATTTATATTATATAATATATGGTAAAAGGCTTTTCCGGAAAAATTTGTCTTAAGACGCGAATGCAATAATAAGATTAATTTTTCTACTTTCAATAAATTCTTTATATCATATACAATTATTAATTATCGAAACATTTGCATAGTGTCTCAGCAATAAATTTTACTGTTTATAAATAACGCTATTTTTTCTCGTCTTCTACTTCATCTTTATACTCAATTACCTACAAGAAAATGTATAATTCTTAATAATTCGTTTACTTATATAATTCTTCAATTAGTATAATAAAGCAATTTAAATTGTGGAACCAACGCTTATTTTTTAATCTTAATTAGGAAATCAATACTGCTATCATAAAAATTCAGATCATATCAGACCCCCTCCCCCCTCCCCCCTTCCAAAAAAAAAAAAAGAAAAAAATAACAACCAAAATAAAAGCACACAATATTTCACATTAAAACAAATAAACAATCCTTAATTCATTTCTAATAAATTTTTTTTTTTCTTTCTCCATTTAGTAAACTTTTTATCCATATTATGGAGAAAATAACGCAGCATTTCATATATACCTATATAAGCTTAAAATTGGTTTATAGTAAAGATGATTATGAATTTGCAGTGAGTTAGAGATTCGAAGACTAATGATACACTAAATAAAAATGACGTCAATGATTCGTACGATATAATAATATGGCACATCTTCAATTAAATCAATTCCACAATATAAATTAATCTATAAATTTCCGTGCCTATTTAAAGTCTCGTATAATACGCGATATTTAAATTTAGGACAAGATATTTGTCCTGGATCAATTGATCCTTTCGTTGTAACTTATCTCGGACTTTTAGCCCGGGATTCACGATCCTTATCGACTTTTTTGTTCCCATTTTCGGGAGAGATTTTTTTCACACTTTCTCTTTCTGGACTAGGACTAGGCGAGCTACTCGGCGATCTTGAGCTACTGCTGGAGTACTTTTCTCTTTCTTCTCGTTTTCGATCCACAAGGGTCTTTCGCACCTTTAGTGGATCTCGCAGACGTTGCAGTTTCATTTCAAGATCAGTCGATTGCTCCTTCAAGACGTTGTACTGATTCAGATCTAAGCCAAGTTTTCGTGCTTTTTTGTGCAGGATCAACAGGTGCTGACGGTCACGTACGTCAGGCAGAAGATATTCCTGTGAAAAGAAGAAAAAAAAAAAAAACAATGTAGTAAGAAAGAAAATAAATTTCAACAAAATAAGGGAAATATTTTCGCGAACGATATATCAACGAATTTCTCAGTTCGGAATATTTTTCCGGCTTCGCAGTAGCAGCTAAATTGCCTGATTTATTTTTTCCATGGATTCTAATCAGTGAACTCTAAATTATTATACATATATAACAAATTTATGAATGAGGAGCTTCCAGTTTCAGAAATTCTGGCAATATTTTGACATTAGTAGGGTACTAGATTTCCGAAATGTAAAGTTGTGATGAAAGATGGACGATTACCTGTTTAGTAAGTACATAGTAGGCATAGCAAGCCATAGCTGTGCCGTAAGTGACGAAGTATGTAACAGGCTCCATAATATCCCAGGAATATTCCCACCAGGTTAGCCTTGCGAGGATACCAAATTGAACAGACATTAAACCTAGGCCTGCCCACGTCAGTAGATTTGTTCGTCTAGCCGCAGTGTTTTCCAACTCTAAACGTTTCTGCATAAAATAAAAAATGTATATAAAATTACAAGAATATCGGAAATCTGATGAAGATGGGGAACTCGTTCTAAGGGAGTACTCAATAATTAATAGCGAGATTAATTTATGCTAAAAATCAGCCATATCTTATTCGCGTTAAAATTTTATAACTTACATCCTCGAGGGGCTGTAGTTGCATCTTAATGTCTTCGAGTTGGGTAAGAATTTGTGCCTCCTCACGTAGATGATGTTCCTCGACGTGAAGCGCTTCATAAAGTTGTCCCACTAAGACTTTGACGTCCGACAACTGTTGTACTTCTTCCTGTAATCAAACACAAAAAAATAAAAATACAATGTACAAAACTTTAGTCTAAATATGACTGAATTTTTAGCCATATGTAAAATGATGATCAGGATTTACCTACCCTCGTCAATCTTTCATGTTGGGGAGCAGCGATCGTATATATATTGTCGTTTACGATCAGCTTGAAGTCCTCTTCCATCAATGACTCTATCGAGTTTCCTGAAGCTATTCTAATCCCATCTGAAAAATCGATATTTTTATACACTCAAATTATTACGCTTTTACAGGTTATTGAGAATCTTTGTTACTGTTCAGTTATACGGTTACACGATAGTATAAAAGATTAAAAGCACGCCATTCATCTCCGGAAGGTATACCATATTTAATATGAAATTGGTACCTATGGTCGTGATCGAGGCTCTGTCAATGCCTTTATCCTCCTGCTTAAGCATTTCCAGAAAGTCTCCAACAGTATGACTGACCGGTTTCAATGTGAACATGCATTTCTCACGTCTAGATGGTAGAGGGACTGTCACTCGTGGCAGTCCTCTATGATAAATTACGGAAACATCTGTAAATAGAAAATAGAAAGAAGACATTTTAGCACCTCGTCCATATATAGACATGAAACTCTCCATTACTTAGAGCTTGTGATATGACAAACAGTGACAAATGTCATAACCGGGTGATGTTCATCGGAATATTTTCAGTTTTAAAAGAATAAATCGCACAATTTATCGGATACGTGAAATCGCGATGAATCCATAGCCGATAAATACCTAGTGCGTGTACGAAATACGCAGACATATGTAATGATTGATGACCGTTGTCTTTATCCCGTTCAATGTATACATACTGTACTGTTGGATTTAACATAGATATGTACGCATACAGTTAACATGTGTATTAATTTGCTTTTATACGATGAGCAGTTGTTGGCGTGATAAATTTATAATTGGTTCGTAGGCTAACCTGGTTTGCTGCAGCAGTTAGGTACAACGAAGGTATTAGAGTGTGGAGAAGCCTCGGCGAATGGGTAGAATATAAGAGACTAGCTAGGGGATTGAGTTAAGCAGGACGGAACCAAACGCGAAGTGCAGACTTGCGGGAGAACCAATTATACATCTAAAGACTTATTAAATATTTATAGACGCGTGCATTTAAGTCCATTTCAGAAATTAGTTAAATGGGAATTACATCTAGATGGGATATTTTTTTGGTTGTTTTAGGCACCTGATCCTGTCCCATTCCTCTGGGTATATTGAATTATATCCAAAATATATCTAGGTTGATGACGATGATTTTTTAAATTTTTATAGTTTAATTGCTGTTGGTTAATTATTACACAATTTTTTTTAATTTTCTACCTAATTAACGATTTGTGACGCGCCCATATAATCTGAATTAGTCAAAACGTTATAATAAAGGTAAAAACGTACGCGGGAAACTCACTTTCCCGGATGTATGGTAACATTTTCACAATCGTTTCCTTCGCACGTTGTCTACAATCTGCAGTGAACTAAGGAGGTCTTGAAGTAGGTGTATTGTGATGACTGGTTGATTTGGTCGTCTGGAGGTAGGTAATCGCTTAATGAAACACCTACATCCAGTAATTAGCATTAGCACTAGCCAAGTTCTAGTAGGAATGTGGAAGTGGCAAAGTCTCCTCGAGCGGAAACACCGAGGAGCTTTCGGATATGCCAGTCTCCAACAAGATCTTGCTCAAATAATAAGTTTAACGTTTAGGAAACGCTGAAAGAAGTGCGGTTCTTTTTTAATAATATTATTGTGAATTTTGTTTCTTGTTTCTTTTTCGGTATCTAGTGCGATGCAGCCTTAACCGTTGAGGTAGATCCAAACAGACTTTTCTCATTTCATACAAAATATAACCATTACATTTTTTATTCTCTGAAATATTTCTGTAGAAATATATAGTTCATTTTACAAACGAGAATACCCGCATGCCATACGCCTTGCGAGTATAAACGGGATCACGCGATTGTTCAATGTATCAAAAAAGTTCGGAGTTAGTTAGGTGGATAATAATCTAATTTCTTATGATTTTTACGATACATGCATACATACTATATCGCGAGTTGTTGTTCCGTTAATCTAAAAATTTGGTGTAACTATAATGTGATCAAATAAAATTTAATTACATGATATACGAAATAGAACATACTATACGTTACAAAAATGAGATTTCAAGATGTGTAATAATTATATACAGCCAGCTACTTTCACCATTAAATTATCTATTAAAATGTTAATTTTCATGAGTTTGTATATCAAAGATAGTTTCAAGTAGATTACATTATCTCAGAGACAAGGTTTTCCCTGAAGAATATTCAGATATTCATCATCTCATGGAAGCAATAAATTGAATAGAAATCAACAATTTTATATTAGTCGCAGCCAATTATCATCAAAAGTTTAAATTCACATAAATTTATACTATAGTTGTATTTAGACCAATAATATTATTCCGTTTAATTTTAACTCGATATAAAGTTAACATAATTGTTTTCATTTTAATATACCGCCTGGGATTATTGCCAGGCATTTGTTTCTGCACGTTGATGATAAAAAATTCATTTGCATAATGCACAAGGTGAAATTATTGGCACGTTTTATGCGTAAAATCTATCGCCCATCGTTAATTTGATATTTCGAAACACGTGCATAGTTTACTATGTGCTAAAATCGTATTAGAAATGCGTGAAAATTTATTACTCTGTGAACTGTGATTGATTCACTTCGATTTAAATCAGTTAGAATCATCAAGTACCGAACTACGGATTTATGTTTGGGTTTAATTGATGGGTCAAAGCCAAAGGCCGACCCTTTCTGGAAAAAGTTCGCAAAAGAACGGATCGTCACTATGCACGAAACGTGATATTCATCGGATTTCGAACCCTACTTGTTTCCAAGCCGTTCAACTTTACTAGCGAGTAGGACGATGCCTCGTGGCCATCTATCGGTGAAAAGATCAACTAAAATCAGCCGAGTTGCGCGCGAAGAAATTCAAGCATAAATATTCCCGGGATTCTTAATATTTTCTTAAACGAATTTTATTTCAGCCTTATTGTGGATAAGTTTAATAAAATTGTGTCATAACATGTAAAATCGAGTATAAATAATCTCAAAGAAGTGAAACTCACACATGAGAAATACTTAAAATAGTCAAGAATTCGTTTCGGAATTTGTTTCAGACAGATACTAATGCCACGCTTTTAAAATGGGAGGCGTACAGAGCGGTCCTCATAGTTTAGGGGACGTTAACCTCGGCCGGGATGCGTTATGGGTGCAGGAAAGACTCCGTCACAAAAACGGCCGGTGAGTTAAATTTCAGCTATTGCCTCGAAAGATTTTCCAAAATAAAATCTATTTATATATTTCTCACGACAACGATAGCTGGAAGACATTTCCGACTTACGGATCAATAAGCAACGTACTACATACCTAATACCTCTATACATTCCTTTAACAATAGGAAATAATTTCGATATGGAACTGAATGAAAAGAAAAGAAAAAAAAAAAAAACCACATGATTTTCAAGATTTTATAACACAATAGCGACCTACTAATGAGATAATCGTTAATTATTAATTGCAAAATTACTATAACGGACATCAAAGCGCTTGTTAGTGGTCATGGTCTACTTGCATTACTTGATTTAACTGTATGTGTCTACATGAATTGTGTCTTTGATACATGATACGCGAAATCCTCTTCACTGGTAGACATTGGCACAGTAGATAATCATTTTAAGCTTGGTTTAATTATTTCGACTAGTTTACGTGTATATCGATTATAAAAAAGTAGTAAAAGGGAATAATTCATCTTCATATAATCTAGACGTACTTCAATTGTCAGCCGTTTTCGATACATCAGTTTTTTTATTTTTTTTTTTTTTTTTACTTCCTCAGGGATTTATTCCTTGATTGACTCAAGCGATAGACATAGATTTATTTAGATTCAAGCTCCGTTTCCTCAAAGCTATATATAACCAGACATGAATTACTCGCAATACCTGCAACTACGTGCTTTTATTTCTAATTCTAGATCATCTACTCAATTGGATTTGAGATTGTATTTCAGGTTCAGAGATTCGAGTCAAATCAGATCAGCAATGTCATTAACGTTAGTTATTAACTAGTCAGATATAGCTACATACAAAATGAAATTAACCAACTATATTTCCCACCAATAAACTGTCCGATATTTCGACAGGTTTATATCTTACGTTTCACCTGAATCTATATAATTATAATTATAATTAAGTTTTTTAGGCGTGTAAATAGGAAAATTAATGCACCAATTATTAACGGTAAACTGTTCCGTGTATATTCACATACAAAGGAAAAGGTGTTTCTCGTTTACTTAACGTTATTAATTCAATAAATAGGCCAAATACATAGCTCAAAGTAAATTTCACAACTAGTCTAATAGAAGCGAGTATAGCTATTACCAGACTATAGTTACACTTCGGCTCGTGTTAACAATCGGTCATATATTATATCAACAGAGAAAGATATTACTTACGCCCTGGCAAAGTGGCTGGCATATACAATCCACTTTTCGCATTATCCAATTCATATATCACGATCATATATCAATGTATTTACTGATTACGTTTTTACTGGCGGATAAACAAAAAAAGGAACAAAAAAATTATATAAAATTTGCGAAGGAAAACTTCATTACATCACATTCAAAGTTCGTAAAATTACAAGTAGCCCGTCCACCGGGATTAAACAAGGCATTACTTACGCGTGAAGAGGTACAAATACTAAGGGTAACCAGGGCGTAAATGGTACGTTAAGTCGCAACTACTCAGGTTTGGCCTAATTTACTTTAGCAATGTAAGGGGTGTAGAATCAAGTAGGTACTTTACACGGGATTTGAATATTAACTAGTATTTTGGGCATGCGATAAACAGTAATTTACTACAGAGCAAAGATGATAATATCGATCGTATGCAAATTACAAATAAGTATATATATATGCATAAACTTGGAGGTAAATAAATCAAACGCAAGCATGTATATTGATTCGTTATATTTTCAATCGGTTGTTTGTGTGCAAATATGATACATGTAGACGTACTACGTATACGTTAACTGTTAATTATCATCGTTTGAAAAGGGTTTGATAATTATATCAGACGAATTGCACGATCACGATGTCTAAAATGAGTTTTCATTTATAAAACGTACATGATCTAGGAAGCTGTACAGCTGTTTCTACATAATGAAAAGAGTTTCAGTTGAAACAGCAGCTTGTTCCAGTAATTTCACCTGCTAGGAAAGTTTATACTATCTACGAGAAATTCTCAGTCAACTTTTATTATCCTTGAATGTATGTGACTACTGGGGAAATTATTCTTTCATTATGCACTACTTTAACGCGACCAAGTGTTAAAAAAATAACCTGATTATTCATTATTCGCGTGCGAGCGATAGCTAGATATACGATTATTCGATTCTTAGTCTATAAGATTCTCCGCAGGGTTAGCAAGCCCCAAAATGAAAACATGATTTATTTTATTGCTAGTAAATGTTTTTTCGAAAAATAACGCTGAAATCATAATTTAATAAATCAGTATTTCATCTCATTTGAAATATATATTTTGAAATTTTCTATAAACTTCGTTTTCGAATATTCTATAATTTGAGAATTTTTATACTTGGACGTTCACTAAATTGTCTCAATTCCTGATCAACGCCACGACGCATTCCTATAACAGAGGGGAAACGGCTGAAGTGATCGTGGCTATGGTAGGGGTTGTCAGGGTACCGGAACGCCGGATATCCGTTTGAGTGCGACCAACATTCTACGAATTCACGCCGTGATATTGTAGGGTCCGCGTGCGTGCGTGCGTATTGCAGTACATCACGATGAGTGAATATTTATATGTATGTTACATAGTAGATATATGTGCACGAATGTATGTATGTATTTTCCTGTGTAAATCCGTACGTGTATAAAGAATTAGATATACTTGTATGTACAAATATATGGGTACTGTTGTAAAGCGCGATTTTGTGTTACCTTGTCGCAATTGTATTCGCGTTTTCATGCACGAAAAAGAGAGAAAGTAAGTGAGAAAGAGAGAGACGAGGATAACGAGGATGAATATCGGTAGATATGCGCGAACGAGAATTCTCTTTCGGTGAAGAGTAGTCAATGGTGCAATAGCCAGGAAATGTGTGATCGTGATGTTTTCAATAAAGATCGTCTATTGCCAAGTGACAATGGAATTTGCTGACGTCGCTAGCGAAAGGTTATCGATTCTTTTTATATATTATCATTGATGTAGTTTATATCTGTGCAAAGGTAGTAATCAGAAATGTTATTTATATGGATATTGACATATTGACATATGTTATAAATAATTTGTTTACGATAAATATTAAATATTTTATCTAAAGACTAAAAATTTCCTTGTCACAAATAAATTGATATAGTTCAACTCAATGAAGCAAATTAGTGAAAAAATTTGCGTCTTATTAAAATCGTAAGTAAGTAAAAAAAAATTTGCGGTAAGAAGACATCACTCTTTTAATAATCAAATGATGTATTTATCGATCTAATTTATCTAAGGGTATGGTTTATTCCGATATAAATGGTCCGTAAAGTCACATCGATTGAAAAAAAAATAGTGGAGGTATATCGTTGAAGAACGAAAAGCATTGAGACCTAGATACCGCTTAGAAATATGGGACCACTCACAGCCATGAGCACTGGAAATGACCCCAGTCTTTCACGCTGGATATATCTCCGCAAGAAAAAACTTTACGAACTTTGGTAAAAACCTGTTGAAAAGCTTGAAGAATTTTAAATCGAATGAGATCCTTGTGACCATTTTTGTGTTATAGGATGCTGAGATATCACTTGAGAAATGCAAGATTGTTTTGTACGTTCCTAACTGATTTTTTTTTTCTAATTTCAACTCGTATCACGTTTCGAATACGTCTTAGAAAAATTCCGACAAATTTTGAACGTAAATTTAAAAGTAACAGTTTTAAAATGCGACCAACAGATCCAAAAATTCTCGACCAGTTCTTGGGTTATCGCCTGAAATATATGGAGATGCTGCGAGTTGGGTGGCCAACATTTCGAACGCTCTTATACACACTTTGGGGTATAACTGGAGGAAAAATTTGACATTTCTGAGGTCGTTTGATCCCACTTGTAAGCTGATACGTCGAAGTTTGCATGTGAATTTTTCAGAATTTTCCTAACGCTTTTCTGAAACGTGACGCGAGTTTAAAAATCAGACAGAAAAAAAAAAAAATGAGTCGAAAACAATTTCGCATTTTTCAAGTGATATTTCAACACTCGATGAACCAAAATTTTCTGCAAGGAATTGTATAGGTCCATATTGAAGAGTACTAATATCAACTCTTTTTAAAAAAAAAATTTTCATCTCTCTTTCTCTCCCAAAGGTTTTTCTATTCTAGAGTTATAATTGTAAGAAACATACTACATACGTCGAGGCAATTAACGTTCCCTTGTGAATTCACGTGAATTCAGTCAAACGATGTAATTGTGTCTGATTTGCTAACAATTACCGCGTTACTTTCAGTCTTTCAATTAGCTCGCATAAGTTAAATATGAGTATGAATATAATGGTAACTAAATAATCAGTACACCTATTTGTATAGCGTGAATTAAGAAAAAGAAGAAGAAGAAAAAAAAACGAGTTAAAAGATTTGTATACATTTAAAAAAGTCAAATTAGTCTACTTTCATATACCACTGCGATTAATTCAAGGTATGCAATTAGCTTTACACGTAATTCAAACAGTTCAATGTGCATTATAATCAACGGACCGAATTAATATCTCCACTATTCGAATGATCCGTGTGTAATACCATCCCTAAGTGCAAATCAATACAATCAATTATAGTTCCATTAGCTACCGAAAGCAGACACAAGTATGTTGCAAAATGTTGATTAATGACGGAATTCAATCACATTGGCATTACCGCGATATCACGATACTCACAATCCTGATTACAATCATGTTATTTTTTCAACAAGTGATCGACAATATTCTACAATTGTTAAATTTTATAGAGTTCAGAAGTATCAGCGAGTAAATGAAAGCACGTAGTAAAGTATTCCCACCTCGAGTGCTCGTGTACTAAAGTAATTGGCAGATTCCTCTGACGTGATGATACCATTGCAAAAGCTATAGGTACGTGCTACAAGATCGATCGCGAACAATGTTGTATTCATGCAAAATCGGTGACATCCGTAGCTATTGAAAGTACAGTTTTTTCATAGTCTACAGGCGACAGTGCGGGTGTATAGTGACACTGGCTGACACCAAACTGTGGTACGAATATTATATCCTAGAATAATTACAGGTAAATGTAATTTACGCGAATTTCTTGAGCATGAAATTTCAGGATTCCAAACATCTTGGGGTTCTGATATATCTACTTTGAAATATCCACTCTTGTTGTAATGATTTATATATATTTAGTCAGATTTCAGCTAGTTTAGTAGAGTTAAATTAGTTAATATTGAACTTTCTCAGGTGCGTAATCAGTTCACGAATATACTAAGGCGAGACTTCCGTGTAAATCAAATCCAAATACATAATAAATCAGGAAAGGTCTTCAACCATAAAATTCTTACTGTTTCATAACTCACAGAGTCCCTCTCTTCCTCAATTTAAGTTAAAAATTTCATTCGTAGTATTAAATTATGCATTCGTTACCGAATTATATGTGATTAAGGTACCTACTCCCTTGATCCCGTAAACCCGTCAGCAAGGTAAATGTTTATCCATCCTGTAATGTAGTTTGCTGATTACTCATAGACTTTGTATACCTATCTAGGTATGTATATAGGAACACGCACAGTCAAACGCAATGTGCTTGTTACGAACAAAATAATATACGACCTTGTATAGTTAGTTAATTCACATGATCTTCATGGCAATTGGGTAACGAAAGGAATATCTTACCAAGATGAGCATACAAACATATACTTAAAAGTGAACTGGGAACACGGATGCAAATGGATTCATTGTTGTGTAATTTCCTACTATTTCATGGTCAGCAATAAAAATCAGCTGTTAAATTTCATACATCTTTCAGTTAGGGAATACAAGTGATTCAGAAATTCATTGGCTTTCAAACTTTATCATAAAACACTCTCGTTACGGACGTAAGTTTTTAATACCGTCGGTTTGAAATTAGTTCAAGAAGTTTGTAGAGTATAATTGCATTTTTATGGATATTGCCTAATGAACCGCTGGGCTACGTGTTCTACTACGTCAATTAGGAATATAAACACAAATGTGTATTTCACTTGAAATTTCATTTAGTGAACGAACGAGTTGGCTAATTATACGTGTAGGTCGCCTCACGTGGCCTTTACACTTTAGGTCTTTACAAACTTTTAGATACGGAAGAAAGTCCAAAGGCGGGTAAACAGACCATCACCGAATCACTTTGCAAGAGTTTCTCAGCTGTAGGCTGCTAATTTTTTTATTAAATTAGTAACAAGGGTCCGTAAAACAGGGAGCATCTACGTTACGATCTTATATACGTTTTAATTTTATTCCGTCAAACTTGTTTGTGGATTTCATTTGTCTTTAGATTTTATTTCATTATCTCAATTGCAAGATAAAACCTTTCTTGAATTGGCAATAAGACCCTGTTCATCGTATGACTTCTCAGAATAAATTGTACAATTTATCTTTTGATTTTGGACAGGCCAGCTGCGCCACTGCTTTGAATGGTTGTAAGATAAACGTTAAATAAATGCGACTAAATATGAGTAAATAATTCGTTATAAAAATATAAAAATGTCGATATTATCGTCGTTTTATTTTGCGAATGTACATGGACAGATAACCTCAAGCGAGAGGAGCTTAAACACTGTAGTTCTGTCTGAAACATGATTCGCAATTCCTCTTAATGAAACGACAAAGAATTACTACAAAGGCAAACTCATAATTAAACCGTACTTAAGTATATACGCTATATATATATATATATATATATATATATACATATATACCACGTGTAGGTACTTTAAACATTTTAATTTAAATTTGCGTTGAAAAAAATGAACCATTTAACCCTCGCGAAAAAGGTTACAGGGTTACCCGCTCCTGTAGCTTGACTTTTCAAATTTCACTTTCACGATTTTAGAAATTTCACCGTGAGTTTATCTCGGTAACTCATAGCGATTAAAATTCTTCCTTTAACTACTAATTGCTGTTGAAATAATTACTAACTATATAAAAAAAAAAAAAATATGTTTCTACTGCACAGCTGCAGTTATAAATATTATTTTCATTTTATTTTACGATGAAAAGAGTAACAGCTGTATTTCCTGCTCATATTGATATACTCAGGTATAATATAAAGGACTCACATATCCCTCGTGATTCAGAAACCGACAGACATAAGGTCAGAATTATACGCTGCCATAATTCACCTGCTGATACCCCCCACTGAATTCAAAGGAAATGAGTAGGGCGATCGAGCAGGTGAGAATATAATAGTCAGCCCCACGCACAGCGGTTTTCTACTTTGAGTATATTTTGATAATTCATTCAGAATCCAACACCCATGGAATAAGGATTCCAGTTATGTAATTCAGAATTTATATTTATAAAATACGTTGATAAGTTTAGTTTTCTATGAATAAATGAAGTGGATTGAACTCACTGTAATAATTATATTGTGCAAAAGGTGAGATTGTAATACGAGTTAGTGTCTACGATCAGCCAGACAAGTCTGGCCAATTCTGAGTCAAGGAATTGGAGTGAATAATTCATATTCTTTCGATTAAAGTCGCCAAGAATTGTGACATGAAGGATAAAGAAAAGAATTTATATAGATAGCAGTTATTTCGCGCAAGATTGCCGAGCAGTAATTCATTCTGTATATAAATGGTAGGTAAAAAAAAAAAAATAATGGAATGAAAATAAACTGTCGAATAATTTTTAACGAATCGCAATGAAACTGTTTCATTTTTTGTAAGCTTTATAGACTATATAGATACGCAGCTGGTCTTGTTATAAAAGGAATAAATGGTGTATGCAGAGAATATTACACGGGTTGCTGCAATCCACTGAAATTGAAGTAATATATAAAATCTACACGAAGCGTGAATTTTTGGATTAATTTGGGGCGATAAAACGGAACTTTGTGTAAAAATAAAAAAAAATAAAAAAATAAAAAAAAACCGTTTAGTCGGTTTAGTAAATGCGTGCAGCGATTGGAAAATATTAAAATTCATTTTTTATTACTTACCTTTTAACTGTCGTCTCATACACAGCTTAGTAGGTTTATGATCCATGTATAATGATAATTGTGTTAGTGAGAAATGATAGTATTAATTATTAATTTAGTGATACAAAAATTAAGGGTAGAGGTATATACTATAAGATTAAAGTATAGATTATGTGGTTATATGAAAATATTTACATACACTTTCTACAGTGTTTTTTGCTTTCAAAATCCTTGAGATCCTTGATCCGTTTTCTCCAGTCTGAAAAGCAAAGTCGAAAAATAATAAAACAAATAAAATTAAACAAACAATAAATCAAACAAGTAAAATCAAGCCATCTCGATCGATCTGTGCAGGCTACAGACGATATTGTGTGATAAAATGTATAAATGACACACAATGCAAAGCACAATTATAAAATATGCAATTTTTTTTTGTTTTTTTTTTTCTAATGAAAAATGGGTGTTAAATAAATTTGCATAATTATATACAGCAGCTCGAAACAGGCACACAGTTTTTAAGCCATTATAAATAGATATATGTATTCATGTATTCTTACGCATTTGAAGAAAACGCGGGTTCCTAGGTACATTCAAAGTGAATTCGTTTCAAAGGTTGTCACTCCCAGGAGTCTGTTGCAGAGCTTATAATACTTTAGCCAAATGAAAGTGCATTGAATAATGCATGTCATGAATGAAGAGTACTGTTACATAGCTACAACTTACTTGTATCGAGACATGGGTTCCCGAAGATAGTCAAACTTGAAATATATACAGGTGTATAACGTATACGGTTTAACATGCCCTCAAGCACAGAAATTTTTATTTAAATAATGTCAACGACGTATATACCTGCATATACATATATTTATAACTTGCTTCACGATTTAGAATATAAGTATCACAACAATTAACCTAAATATAATTTATCAAAATAAAATTAACAGCCCGAATAGTTCGTACATTTTTTTCCTTTCCACATGGCTCGAATGACGTGTTACAACTACTTTGATAAATCGATGAAAAAAAAAAGTGATATTGGATTTTTGAAATTTCACTTTAAGACAATATTGCGATACTCGCACATCTCCTCTTACAGATAGCTGCTTGTCTGGTTTTGTAACCACGACTCGTTATCACCTCTTAGCTCTTGCAGATTAAGCCGCTTAATGCATATCTATATATATACATATATATACGCGAAGAAGATTGAAGCGCTATTAGAGCAATACGCTAACGAGTCGTCAACGTCTTAAGTTTACTGTAAGATTACAGTCACGTTAATACGTGTGAATTAATTTAGCCTTCCGATTGCAACGTTTGTTGACAGATTTAGAATTGGCCTCTGTTTCGTATCACACGGTTTTCTATAATATGAGCAAGACAGTTGTTCATTACGTTACGTTTTTTAGTATTTTAGCACTGTAGTAGACTAAAGTGTTCCCAAACGTATAATAGGTATAAGATATAACGATGTCAAGGAAGTTAATATCGGTTCATTAAAAAAAAAAAAAAAATAATAAAAATAAATGAAATAAAATCATACGAGCCATACTCAGGGACGAAAATTGCGAGGTTCTTATTATTCACACAAATATACATATACTATATTATACCTACATGTGTCAAAAGTTTGTTTAATGTTTAAACATAGGCTGTCGCTTCAGGCATGGTGAAACATTTTGAAATCTAACGAACATCTTTCATATCGATTCATGTCACTGTCATGGATCTCTGGCATGGAACTATACCTAGTCCTGTAGTTGACAGATAGGCAGATTGATGGGGGCTCCCTAAACCACAGAAACTATAATTTATCAGGTGAAATTTTGGCTACTAATAGAAAATAATGAAAATGAAAATAATTTACGATACATATAGAGATCAATAATTGACGATTATTTATAACCGGTTGAAGTGTTTGACGTATAAAAAGGAAAAATCATGGGGGATAAGCGCGGGTCGATTAATGGAGAAAAAAAAACAGCAAGAAATGAGGATAAAGAAACACATTGTCATTTTAGTTGACAAAATATCCGATGTCATTCTCGTTTTAAAATATGTAGGTAGAAGGAATAAGTGCACCGTCACTGTCACGGTCTGAGTCTTGCAAGGGCTCTTCGTCCATTGAGTACTGATTTCTAATGGGTAAATTACACTGATAATAATATAAACGTTGCTATTATATCTACTCGGAGACACAGGTTCTCCAGGCCTTGTTCTGCTTGGCATATTCCTGCAGCCTTGACATACTACGTGTTTTACTTGGTAAAATATATATAAATTCGTGAAACGCATGAATTAAAACAATAGGGCCCGCAAAAGTGAGCTGTGGCATTCGGGAAACGACTATTAAGTCAGTAACGTAGTTTTATTTCCTTTCTTGTTTCAAAGTGGATTTCAAAACTCTGATTGTTTTCCAACAACAATTTTTTGTTTCATAAAATAAAAAAATAAAAATAAAAAAAACAATTAATAAAAAAACGATTGTTCAAAACTTGTTGATTTATTTTCGAAACTTGTAATTGTTACCAAAATTCCAGACTTTTTCATAGTATTAACAGTTCGGATAACGAACTTAACAGAAACGAACGAAAGTTTTTCCCCCTATATTTATTTTCCGCTACACAGTTTCTCTGAGTACTTTTTTTTATTTTTTGTATTATTTATTTATTTTTTTTTTTTGTCGCGCTTTTATATACTATATACCTATAACCAAACCAAAGTTCCTGATAAGCTTTCGAAAAAAGTTTTTTCCCCAGTTTGCGAATGTGGGTGGAATTCATTTGAAGCTAACGAAACTCCATAGATTTTGATTGGCATTAAACACGGGCAAAATTACCTCGAATAATGGATTCTCAAACTCAAATGAAATTAACTGATACGCTGAATTCTAGAACAACGGTTGCTCTAGATACTACACATACGCATATTATCAGGGTACGTCCAAGCAGCATGTATTCGTAAGCAGATATTAATCGCGAAATATACATATAACCAAGCGGTTAAATTCACCGCAAATATTCCAGTACAAACAGATTTTGAAATTTGAATAAAAATTCTACCTTGATAAAACAAAACTGAAAATGATCTCATCTCGCTGTCCAAAAAAAAAAAAAAAAAAACAAAACCATTACGTTTGGTAGATCGTAAGGCAAATTTAATTGTTAAAAATAATAATTATTTTAACTGTGGAAAGATCATGTAAAGATTATAATCATTTTTGTAACTAGACTGCAGAAATTTGACGAATGTATTAGCATTATGGTTTATTTGAGTATATCCATATTGATTCGGCGGTTTTGTTGTGAGGAGTTCATATATTCCTTTCGGAGTAATAATAATTGATAGAAAATTCTATTCAGCCAAGAGCGACGTGCAGACAATACTTGCAATCAAGAGTCAGGAGATTTCCGGTAGACGCTATAACACCGACCACCGCCGTTACTTCCGCCGTTCAGAAATATTTTACGATCTATGGCCAGACCCCTACCTCATGTAATAACAACGTTATGGCAGATAAGAAGGCTCCTTTTTTTTATTTCATACAAAAATCAACAAGCGATTGGATGGAGTTTTCAAAAATTTGAATAGGAACACGCATCGGTTTTATACGGATATGAAAAAAAACCTCACTTTCTAAATTAAAATTCTCATTTTATGAAACGTGAAAATCCGCGAATGTTCACTAAACCCACAACAGAAATATGGGACATGCTTGATGGCATCTTGACCTATGACCTCGCAATCCAAGATTCTATAGCGTTGCCTAATTCGTTAGCATAAGGACCGATGTTAACTTCGTTCTACGCGACATAATGAGACTGTAATAGGTTTCACGAGAGGTAACATATACATACACTCACCCACACACACACACACACACACACACATTACATATTCATTTCACCTGTACATACTTGTAATATATGTACACGCGGTACCGTGCCGTGACGTCACCAACTCAAGGTACACACTCCTCCTCCAACTTGAGGTTGGCTCGAGTTAGTAGGGGCCGAGGTGGGCACTCGGTGAACTGCTAGGAACAGGTGTACTTCTGGGGTACAAGGCTTGTCGTATGTATATACGAGCGATCTAAGGATCTAGTGTTTAAAGTGTACTTTGAGTTAAGCTCGAGCTTAAGCTTGGACTTGTTAAACTCAAGGGTGTTAAGGGAGAGTGATTTTTTTTTTTTTGCCTTTTAAGAAAAGACAATATTAAGTGATTCATATTCCTGAGAAGGGTTTAAGTGCCGCAGTTGTCCAATGTCATTTGATTGAATCCCCATCGTGAGTGATTTTCAGTTTATTAATTATCTTTATTATTAGATTGAAGGCAATCACTTCTTCTACGGAGAAATTAGTTTCGTTAGAGCTCGAAGAAAGTTCTACGTGTCCCATGAGACAGTTGAAACTTTACCAAGTTTTATGGGTTTAGTCATAGATGTAAGAACGTTGCAAAAGTGCTTTTTGCACTTATACTCGTAAATATAAAATGATAGATGATTTTATTTGGAACGAGATTGACCAGCTTCTATTGTTTGATAATTCGCGGTTTATAGTTTTAATTTATTTTTTGTATCTAGTTTTTTTTGCTCCTTATTTGGCCTTCGTTCAGTCGTTTCTTACCTATAAAGTCTCTCGTTTAAGTAAACATGTGGTTTAGCCAGAGAGATAGGCGTGGAAATAAAACCTCATTATGATTAATGTATTGTTATGTAGCTTCGTCAGTAGTTTATTTAAGAATATGTAATTTTCAGTTGGTCATTAATAGTAACCGCTCAAGTCCAAGGCTGGCACCTTATACCATACGTTTCTAAGTTTTTTTTTGTCAATCTCACTTTAACGACGTGACAAAATTAACTCCCTTTTCAATTATGAAATTGAATCACGAAGTTAGATGAGGAAATTCTACATATTACCTTCGCAGTTCATAAACGAACGTTCAAAGCTCGCGTTAATTTATCAATTTTAATTGTTCATTCAAATTCTTAGAGCCTAAACTTCGCTGTCTTTACTGTCAATCATATTTGAGTGATACGATGGAATGAAGCGGTTAAAACTTCGGCGAAATTTTGCCTTGATATTATCGAACTTTTGCTACAAGCAAAGTCATTTTTTTTTTTTTTGTATTTTAACATAAAGCTCTTTGCAAATCTTAAGGAAATTAAAATCATAATTAAGGTATTGATCGGGTATGTTCTAAGGGATTTTAATACTTGGATCGGATGTGAATCATTCGATGTTCAGAGCGCGGAACTCCTGCAATAGCGGCTGAATTCACCACTTCCGGTTTTTGCGGACTGTACGATGGCAAACGGCTTTCTCACCATATATGTTTTCCTTTTCATCTATTTTTGCACGCGCCCTTTTTTTCCCACAAGGGTACAGTTGACACAATACGTGTGTCTCTGATTTTCCCGAAGACAATCTTCACCAAAGAATTTCAACCTACGTAGACATGAGCCGAAAATTTACATTTTTTAAACATCATTCCTCCAGACTCGAATCTTCGAGGGTATAGTTCCGGTATATCCGTACAGTAGTGGATGTGTCGTGAATTTTTTCTTGTCTTTCAGTTCAGAGCTTTGTGCAAAATTTCAAGCGTTCAGAATTCATAGTTTTTAAACATATTTATAGCTTTTATGGTGAAGTAAATCAAACATTTATTTCTTTCGTAAGATATTTCATCTTTTAAATTGTTGGCATTATAATAGTAGCGTAGAATGATGTAAAGCATTGAATTTCGAAGCAATCTAACAAAGCACGTCGATACACGCCAGTAATATATAGATCTCACGTTTCTATAATATGAAAAAATATAAATTGAAATTTATTTTTTTATGGCATTTTCATGCCTCGAAATAATACAATATTACATTTTTACTCACGGTAAGACGATGTATCTCTCTACCTCTTTGCTTCAAGCTAAAACGTTTTTTATTTAAATGAAATTACAGATATTTTCTTTAAAAAAAAAAAAAATTCTCGAAACACTGCAGTAATACAAATACATACTCTAGAAAATGTTCAATCCAGTTGTTTTTCTATCTTCTTATATTAACACTCCGTATATTTTGTTGAGTCAACGTATTTGCACCAATGCCTATTTGCACAGAGTTTGCTATCCCCGGGTTGATTTCTACGAACGTGACGTTTGCTTTTCATATACCTATATGTAAGCTCGAAAGAATATACCTACGTGTATAAATACAAATAGATATGCGAAAAGATACATGTACATATTTATTGTCAGCTTATTTTCAAACGTAATTAGTTTCTGTTACTGTATCTGACATTATTTTATAGTAGGTACAAGTATAATGGATAATTCTGATTGAAGAAACGTTTTTCACTTTGATAGTGGAAAAGCGATTTATTCCTTGTGGAAAAAAAAAGTCTCAAAACTAGATTTACGAGTTTCTTGAAAGTAATGAAATAATTTATACCCCATTACGTCAACCACGTGAAGAAAAAATAAAAAAAAATGACTTTGTAGTTGGATGATCATTTCCGCTTTGTAGATTAGTTCAAAGTTTCTCGCGTGTTCAAAACTTTACTTTATCACATAAACCAGAAAATTGATGTACCAAACATGCTGCTACAGAGTTTCGAGAAAACAAAATTAGTGGGGAGGGGGGATCCTTTTTGCTTCTACCACCCGCTTGAGTTATTACATCACGTCGAGGGTTGATAACGCGATGAATAAATAGAAGAAAAAGAAAAAAAAAAAGAACAGTTTCGCTTAAATTAACATCGTTATTTTATCACACAACACAACGCGGCATGAAGATCTCTGCTCAAAATATATACATCACCAAATTTCTTGACTCACAAGATTCGCGAGTGCTTATCATCCCGTAAGATCTTTTACTCACTCAGTCAAGATCTCGAGACATCGGTGGCAACCGAGCAGCAACCAAGAGCTTTGAGCGTCAGAGATAAGTTACGTACGATATGCATAAGGTTACGTAATCTGTTTCCTAGTTTCTTTCAATGTCCGCCTTGGTTTTTGTTGGATTTCTATAGTCATGAAACGTATTTTACAAAACAATGCTAAGATGCCACGCTTTTTGCCTTATATTACAGTATGTATATGTATATACATACATACGTGTTATTATGCTGTTAGATTTATTCGACGTTTGATTGATCCGCATGTCAGTTCTTTCCTCACTCAAACGATCGCTGCCTTTTTACACGTCACCAATTATTGTTAATTCAATATATACATACCTAATGTATTTTTGCCAACACCTCTTTACCCATGTATCACGCTTTTAAGGGTAAAAAATTATAATTATGGATTATGCGCGTTTCAGTAAATAAGTTTCATAAAAATATGTGCATGTCGAACGATGAATAATTCTAAAAAATAAAAATAAAGTAAAAATACAAGTGTGGTAATCTTTCATACAGCATCTAAATATACGAATGACTTGAATCTATATTTGGATAGGATTGCTTACTTATGCAACGACAAGTAATTGCACGAATAACAAAGTCTACTTCAATTTTGATAAATAATTTAAAATAATATAATTTTTGTTTACAGATTCGTAACAAATCTGGTTTCACCTTATTATTCATATATGATTTCATATTTTCGTTTTTTCTATCCCCCACCATTTCTTTACGAATCTGCAATCTTCAACTGCGACAACATATTGCAGTTTCGACTATCGTGACAACAGATTCGCTTAACCTTTGTCAAAGTTGTTAAAATATCAGAATAATCTCTCTGTATATACCTTGAAGTTAAATTATGAAAAAAACAGTTTAGTTATCGCGTTTGTGTCTAAAAATTAAGTCTGGAATGAACGAGATACTATGTGAAAAGCACGAGCTGGTTCATCTATAGAATTAAAACTTAGATGCGAAGAGAACGCAATTCGTGTCAGTACAGCAGGTTGTTTTATCCTTAAGACGTTTTCATACACAACATTATAGAGGTATATACGAATATAAGCGAATGGCCTTGCGGCGTTAAGTTAATGAGCATTTAACGTTGTTCGTGACTCCTTATTTCATTCGCAAAAAATTTTCTGGTTATTATATTTTTATCCTCATCAGATATATTATAACTATATGTATGCGCGTGCGCATAATTATATTCTTATTTTTGCTATATCGTATAAAGTTGAAGAAAATAAGAAAAAGAAAACTAATTTCTCGAAAAGCTCACGTAATACTTATCAGGAACAAACAGCTTTATATGTACTACTAGAATTGGACAAAAAACAAGCTATATACATGTTTTTTTTTTCCGGAAGTAATTTTGCTAACTTAATTCATTAGATTTCGACATCGCAGAATATAAATTTGATATTTCCACATGATCATCAGTATGTGGGCAGAATCTGTGTATATACATATATAAGTGATATTTGGAATCACGTAACGAAACTGCACACGTCCGAATTTTATCGAAATTAAGTTCTCGTTTTATTGTTTAATCCAACAGACTAACAGAAAACCGAATCGTCAGTGTTTGTCTTCCGTTTTTCATCAAAACCACACAATAGATATATAGTGATTATTAATGAAATATAGATGGATTATCAAAGTTAAGAACATTATGATTTGAAAAAAAAAAAAAAAACATGCCTAACTCTTATGGTCATTCAAAACCACACGAATGCAATTTTCATCTTCAAAATAACACGAACATTTTTCGTACTCAGTTTTTTTAATTTTCATTCAAAGACAGTCGTAAGTTGACTCTGAATAGCCTAGATTTTATTCTAAAGGAAAGAATTCATTTGATTTTTTTATGTAAAAGCAAAGTTGAAATTTTCTCTATTTATTATCTTTAAAATTACTAGAAAATAAAAGATGGATTAAATACGTGTGGAAATTTGTTCTACTACTTTTTTTTCGTTAGATAACTTTTTGTTCGTTAACAAAAATTGAACTATGATTGCGTGTAAAAATAGATTTTTAGGATATGAAAACAGACACGGAATAAGATAAAGTTTCGCTACTTCCATTTAGATATTGCTTTTATTTGAATATAAGTCAGGTGATTTTTCAATCCTTGATTAAGACACGGTTCGTATTCGTTCCGGGAGCCAGACCCCATCTCAGATTGCATCTGTTGCTGTTTTGAATGGAAGCAGATATTCTACATTGAGATGATCTCGTCGTGTTTCCTTACATCACTTTCCAACTCTTCCGAAGCGTATAAAAGACTTAAACCAATGACTGTGTATTTGTACTGCGAATATACACGGCTACGCCTCGATCGATAAAAGGATAAAAAGAGAAAAACAGAAGAAGAGAAAAAAGAAGAAAAAAAAAAAAAAAAAACTTTAAAAAATAATGGGTGTATCGATACTTTTGCGTCATCGTATCTTTTGCGTTGTTCCATCTCATGGCACATGAACATATTATATCTATACCAGTACCTTTGATCTTTGCCAATTCAAAATAGTACCTCTTCGATCCTTCTATACTCTGTACTTTATATAGAGAAACTCGAGTGAGAATATACAAGTGCAGACGTAGGCAACGGATGACGGAAACTGTTCTATATTATACCTATAACCTACATATGCAACGTGTGCTATTTATTGTTCACGAAATACATGATACTTACACCTGTTCTCGTTGCCAGACAACAAAGAGCTACTAACGACGTACAAATGTCTCTTTTACAAGGATATTAGGGTATACCGCAATTCGTTACTGCACTCTTAAATACATGTTTACCCTAAAACAAGCAGTGTTTAAATATATTTTTACGCTGGATGTTTCATCTTCAAAGAGAAAATAGAGTCTTGAAGCATTGTTCAAAAATTACATAAATATCTTGAGCCCACTTCGCAGATATTACTTTTTTTTTTTTTTTTACCACGTAAACGACGGTGAGGTAAACAAAAAAGGCAATAAATATCTTAGAGTGTGCTTACGACCCCTTAGAACACAAGACACACCCACGGTCGTGAACCCGAACACAAAGGCGCCATTGCTTTATTATTAACGTCATAATAGATCAGATTATTATTACTCATACCCTAGACATGAGTGAGCATGCACGTCATGTAAGATAACTAGTAAACGTTATCTGAATTAATGTATGCTTCAGGGATGCAGACGTAATCTTTCCGCCATCACTCACTATATTGCAGGCTTTATTTTACATACAACCCTATATTATTAATTTAATCCCATTAGAAAGCTTCCAAGTATATTGTTTAAAATGTTTGATTATTAAAGGCTTTTCACAAAACTTTAACATCATATCAAGAGGCTTATTTAAGGGGTGATATACACCTTGAATGGAGATATTTACGATGGACTAGTATGGCCTAAAGAAAATGTACCTATTAATAACCCAAGTTTATGACAGAAGTTCATTAGTCTTTTGAAGCATGATCAAGTGAAAAGTTTAAATTGTATCTCACCATCTCTCACACTTCGGAAAATAATTCTCTGCCAAATGAACAAAAAACGACTTGATGTGTCGATTTTTTTCTCTAGTCGCAATCACAAGATCGGGTGAACACAAGGGTTATTGATTTCAAGATTTCTTGGAGAAAAAAATTCGACGTTTTTTGAATAATTAGAGACCCATGAATCTAAAATCTTATAACAACCATTTACGATAAGTACTTTGATTTTAATTGCATCTAACTTCGAGAAACGATGGTTGAAATTCGTAAATATTTTTTGATAATTATGCATCAAAAGACCATTGAAGTTTCCAGTACCTAAATATATCCTCTTAAGAAAAAATTCAATAACCCTCAGAGAGAACTCCAGCATATTGACCAGCCGGATCAAGGACCTTTATGGCTTCGCTTTCTTCGTGAATTTTCTTTATTTCTTTTATTTTCAATTAATTTTCATGATGTGGCTGGTAAATGAAAGACAAGACCGATATAACTGAAGCAATCATTTCCGGACTAGGTATATAAAAGATTACTAGTTGAAAGTACAAAATGATCGGATATAATCTGCGCACTGTTTGTGGCGAAGGTTAGCCACAGTGTTCATATCGTTAGGGTATATCGTTACCGCAATAACTTTCGCTTGAAATCAAGTTTAAGTTTAAGTTTAAGTTGAAGTTGAAGTTCACGCATAAAAAGAGGCTAGCAAATCTTGCTTGTGGTATACGAAATAGATATATCTACACACGTATATACTCGATACATATGATAACGTTACACGAAGCCGGTCTAGAGGTCGTTGTGCTATTTGCGATAATTATATGGTCTGACCTCACTCCAACGTGAGTTTCATTTCACTATTTACTCTCGCGCTGGCGTCTAGATGACACGATACGTATTATTCATCATTTGCACAAGTTCGTGAAATAAATTCTACCTTCGCAAAATTTATCAAGGAAAATGCATCTGTCAGTTATTAAATTTCACCTATGTAAATTTTCGGCTTTTATAACAAAAATGCAAAATAGCCGCTGGGCTTCGGGCTCTACGTAAATTACTTTAGCTAGCAGAAATGCTAAGTGAGAACGTGATAAAGTCATTAAAAGACTCTACCTCTTAGGAAATGAGGAAAACTAATTGTTTGAAAGTTTTTTTTTTTTTTTTTTATATCTATAATGTGAGACTTGAGAAAATTTGAATTCTTTATACTCTCAACTCGTAATTATTATCGAGAAAAAGTTCTCATAAAATATTATATGTGTACGTTAATATTTCATTTTCAATGATAATATTTTCGATTTATGAAAATAAGAAGCTAAGGACTTCGTCAAAGTTCCACCCTTAAGAAATTTTAATTCTAGTAATAAAGTTTCTGTAAAAACTCATTAATAATTCCTATTACGTGCTCATTAGTGTACCTAGAGAGGGAGGTGGTAGCCGCCATGAACATCCCGGAGGCTCTTCGTCGTCGTCAGCACGAGAACAGCAGAAGTTACTAAAGCGGACGAAAAGTTTGGCTGTAATATCTGAGGAGAACAGAGCAGGTAACCGGGGGCAAGCCAATTATTACAGACTTGGTGAACCGGGATTGCCGGACGCATTTAGAAGACAGCAACTCATACCCAGAGCAAAACTCATCAATCGACATTCTCTGAAGGATAGGTAAGTTCCTCGCGTTTGAAATTCTGAAACTTCTACATATAATATATCTAATAACGAATCGATCTACAGACGGATGTAAATTCCTGTCAAATGTCACGGCCGCTTACAATACCCTTGCTAATATCTTCGCACATTATCATGTATTCGTGTGAAACCTAGTCTTAGATTCTTCACTATTTATTTTCACGATCTAAGCAGCAGAGCGACCCTTGCTTTATTTTTGCTTTTCTGACCCAAGAGCATTCGACCAAAAATATCATGAATAAAGGACCACGTCAGTATAAATTTACCACCAAATTTTCCGCGGAGGCATTCGTGCGGTTTGAGGTGCGGGTGCGAGACAATCAACTTCAAAGTCTTAACAAGCCCAAAACTTGATTGTGGGATTGAATTTAAATCGTAAATCTGAAACCAGAGTAGAGAATAGCCAAACGCAAACACCCAGGTCGTTAGGTTTTCGATGTTTAACTTTTGAAGAGTATTCTCCGAAATATGAGACACGTATAAGTAACGTCAGAACTTCTATTCATAAACGGTTCACAGTATACATATATGAATCTTCGAAAGTAACGGTAGTAACTTGACTGACTCAGGTAAGACCTGATAGTGAGATAACCCGATGTTTGGTTTACATAAAATGATGAAATAAGTATGTGGAAAACCTCATACGAGTATGAGTAGCTTGAACAAAGTATGAATAAACAATGATCAAAGTATATTACGCTTTTGAGATAAACTAGGTAGGTAGTTGTATCGTTGGTAAATAGAACTGTCAAAGTTATACCGAGTTCCAAAGTTCTCTAAGTTACGAGTACCTGTTGACCTGTTTTTGTCGTTAACCAGGTCACAAGAAAAGCGTTCGTTTTTCACCACATCGAGTTAGTTGAAAAAACGGAAATAAATCATTCTCCAATATGGCGCTGAATATATAAAACCAAATAAAAAAGCTTTACACTTAAGGGAGCGTTCATACGTTATTTTTGGTTATCAACGACGCGGAGGAGTACTTTTATATCACCGTCATTGACGCGACTGATAATTCTATGTTTCCATATATAGTTTGATTAGAAGCGATACCCTGGAGCCATCGATCCATCGTGTCACACCTAGTGTTTTAAACAACTAGACAAATTCAATTTCAGTTCAAACCCGCGCCTAGATTATCTATCCGCGTGCAGTTTCAATTAACTAATTAACGTGCAAGTAGATATACTTAATTTGATTAGCTAACTACTTTCTTGTTTGAGAAATTTCACGCTGTTACGATGAGAAAATTTAAACTGGGTGAAAAATCCTCACGATTTCTGCGCTTGATAGATTATTTCAATTACATCTTGACACCTTATTTAAAAACCTCAAGGTTGAAGATCCTCTCAAAGTATACGAAACGAGGGATGTTTACGAGGTAGAAAAGATTATGGATAAAATGTAAATTCGTGAATCATTTATTACTCGTAATGCTGCGAATTTTCAGACTTAAAAATTCCATGCGCGTCAGAGATGTTTCATTCATTAACCTAAACGTTATTTAATAATTATTTCAGACTTTCAAAAAGCCAGCAGCATCTAAGCGGATCATTTGAAGTATCTAACCCGAGAATCTCCAAGTCACGTTTTACCTCTGACACCTATTCAGTGTCTGATCCTCACGTATCGTTGCCAAATTTTCTGCCGCAAAATTCTCGCCAAAATAATAAGCCAGATCGATTAAACATTCTCGACTGGCCTGAGGCGCCAAAACGTTACCAGAGCGTGCAGAACTTAGACAACGTATCCGGACTCGTTGATGTTATTGAGGAAAATTGGCCCAGCGAAGGGAATAGGAGTATAGATTGCATTTACACTCAGGTAATATACTTCGCATTTATTTTCACATCACTTTATACTCAAAGTTATTTATTGCATATATTAATTTTACAGGTAAAACGAAAGCGGAAGGAACACAGAAGTTTGGACAGCGTTTTATTGGAGGACGATAAGGAGCTTGAATATTTCAATGTTCTTGATCTCTTACCGCTGTCGAATGTCCGTTTACAATTTGAAGACAGAAACGTTTCTAATAGTGGTTCTGTAAGAGAGAAAGATCGGAATCTCGACTCTTTTGAGAGAAATTTTCATCAGTATAAACAGTCGTTGAATTTAGAAGACAATTACGACGAAGTAGATTTTGAAAAGTCGAAAAAAGACAGTGATAAAAAGGACAATTTTCATCGTCAAAGCGAGGGACTTGAGCCAGACATTGCAGAGGCATTAAACGAGTCAAAGATCAGAGAAATAAGTAGCTCGACGAAGTCTTCTGGTGGCGAATTATCAAAGAACCGGAAGCACCTTGAGTCAAGATTAAAGAAAGAAAAGGCATATAAATCCAGGAGTGATCGAGAAGCGAAGGGGCGCGAAGATATCCACACTTATTCGAAGGAAAAAAAACACGTTCTGATCCTAGATTCTAACGACGATAAATTTCGAGCCGACGTAGTTGTCGTTAGACCTACGGAAGAGTTTATACCGGTTGAAGAAGCAGAAGATTATAAATCGATTTGGATATCAGACACTGAGGAATCGGAAGAAATGTCGCGAAGACCTCAGGTCTTGAAAGTTATCGACAATGATGTCACAAAGCGTAATCGAAACTCGGTAATAGAAATTGCAGTTGTTACCGAAGCCATGAACTCCTCTAAGCAAATTGACAAGGATACAGGCGAGTCAAATGATTCTGTTAATGACTCAAAAATATCGTGCAAAGACAGTCGAGTGGTGGGAGAGAAGTCAGTCAGTCCACAAGAAGAGGAAGTTCACGTCGAAACGGTGAAGAGTTTTTTCGAAACAAAGTCGAAAGAGAATAGTGACCAAAAGGCTGATCATACCCAAGGAAAATTCGAAAGAATCATCAAGGAGACTACAAGTATTTTCGGAAAAGCGTGCAACGCGGTCAAAGGGAGTCTTGGGTTTGAGGCAAGATCGGAAAGTTCCGATTTAGGTTTGGGATCTGAATCGGGAAGTGATACCAGAAGACAGTCGATGGACGGAGTCGATGAGACAGAAGAGAGAGCAGAGAATTGTTCTAAAGTATCGTCAAACGATGCTGAAAATAATCACGCGTCTCTTTCGCGATCGTTCAGCTGCGTGGATGAAGTCAAAAATGGAATTGGTCCAGAGTTTGATCACATCCGGTACAAGATCATGAAATCGGATTTATTCAGCAAGAATATATTCGGAAGTATGAAGAACGACCAAACATTCGATGGGCTGATGCAGTACCTGCAGGAATATTCATTCCACGATCTTCTCGTCGATAATAACGTCGTGATAATCGAGCCTGTTCGCGCAGAAGCTGTTGAGAGGAAATGTTCAGCCACGTATAATGGGAAAGCGAAAAATTCTTCATCCTGCAGAATCGCTGGAGCGATCCAGAAAAAGTCTCAACAGACAACCGAGGCGGAAAAAAACAGTGAAAACCAACCAAAAAGCCCTAAACAGACGAGCTTGAGACGGCACTTTTTTTACCACCCTATTCGCGTCAACCGGGAATTGATTGATGACGAACTGCCAGATCCAGACACGGTCAGGAATGTTCGTAAGATGTTCGAAGGTACTTTGAAACTGAAGTCCCCGGATTCAGCTTTTTCGAGAAACAGTCCGACGAGGAAAACCGTCAGTATGAAGGATCTAAGGCAAATAGACGAGAACTTTGAAGGTTCGGATAAAACAGATGAGTCCAGGAGTTCAAGCAGGGCAAAAAATTTGACAAGACTATTAGAAAACCAGGATAAAATGTCAGACGGAAATAAAGACGGTATGGAAAGCCCGAGGAGCGAATCTAAGACAAGAATTATTGCTCAAGCTTTCGAGGCAAGAAGTGGACAGACATCGCCGAGCGATAGCGGCTTATCTAAACACAGAGGGATGAAGTATCTTCACAACTGGGACTCGGGAAGTGTCAGTAGCGGAGTGTCCAGTGATTATCCAGATACCGATCCAGGAAGTGGTGTACAGTGTACCTCGTCCGAGGATGAAGACGAGGGTCAAGATGACGACGAAATCGATAGCGGACCAGGACATTCCGTATCGCAAGACGTTCTCAAAAAGATAAGAGAGTGTGGCACATCGGTGACTTACTATGGCGGTAAGGTAGTCAATACTTGTAACAGCCCGTTAATATCGCCGCCAATAACTGGCAAAATTATGCGAGAAATAATGAAAAATAAACCAAGGAACCAGGACGCATCTAAGGATTACGTTAAATTTCGATTGGTTAAGAGCAACTCGTGTGATAGCAGACTTGAGCTTGCCGGAAGATTGGTGAACGAATCAAAAAAGGATAAGTTTTCTAAAAAGAATAGTCAAGTTATGAGAGGGTCTACACGTACGGAATACCCGTTAAAGTCTGATCTTAGAAAATGTCCCATTATGGAAGGTCTTAATGTTGAAATAGTCGGCAAGGATGGAACAAGCGAGGAATTTCTTGAACCGGAAATAAGAAAGGAACCACCCATCGTGATTGGGTTAGAACCAAAAAAAGAGGAAGTTAAAGAACCGGAAATATTTAAAGCAGATTTTAAACTAGGAAAATTGGAGGACACGAAATGTTACGCTAACAAGTTTAGCACCAGCGCGTATAACCAGTGGCAAGTGAATGATAAAATCGAAGAGAAGAAAGGTAATTTTGGTGAAATTGATTTCGAGGAATTCGAAGTGTTAGAAGACAGTCTTAATTCTAACGTTAAAAAGAATTAGATAATAATTACTCCGCGCAATGATTATCTGCTTATTCTTTATTTTATAATGTGTCAATGACAATTTTTGTCACGTGCTAAATAAAATGAGGAATTATGTGGATGAGTAACGTTCATGATAAAAGTCACGACATACTTTTGCACGTGCCAAAAGTGCAATATCGTAGGTATTAAGCGAATTATACAAAAAATATCGTCAAAGTTTTGGAAATAAATAGAAAAACAATATACCTATAAATGATCGTAAATTTAGGGAAGGCACTGTGTATAAGTCATAATATAATCCTAAGATATTTTACGAAATAACTGGTATTAAAGCAATAAATGTCCCACAAATCATTAGTAACTTAGAGGTATATGTATGTGTGTACCTATCTACACCATATGTAAGTGTTAATTGATTTCTGTAAAGTTATGTATTGTTTATTATTTATTATGTATAAAATGGGACAGATTTGAAAATCAACGTATAATGTAGTGAAATCGATAGATCAATAAACAGGAATAATTTTATGTGTAACTATGTATGTATTTTTGATCGATTGATTAATTACAATAAAATGGTTTTGAAAAAACACATAAATTTTGAAAGAAATAAATATATTTACATATCCTGTATAAAATAAACTGTCATATGCAGAGAAAAGAATTATGTTGCATAATTTATTTCATTCATTATCATATACTTATAAATATAACAGTTTGTAATTTTCATTTCAATTCAATTTCACAAATTTGACGAAACCGCGTAGGGTAAAACCGGAGAAAATAATTCAGTTGGCATAAATTAGCGAACAATTTACCAAACAAAAATCTATTAAACGTAAGGACTTTCTGCCGATTTCCACTTTGAATTTCTTCGCTGAACAAAAAGTCGAAATTACTTTTGCCAAAGGCTTTTGGGTAAAAATCATTCGATGAAAAGGATCCACAAGGCTGTTATACCTCTGTCTGTAAAAGCGAAGACTACCGTCTCTCTGGAGGGTCGGTTTTCCCTTTATCCAAGTGGTCTTGGTTCAATTCATTGAATGACTGAATAACTTAGATCTTGAAGGTAAAGGGACATTGTCGGAAGGCTGTCTTCCAAAGCCATTGCAAATATAATAATAATAAAATTACTTCAGAGAACTTGTTTCGTAATTCTTCTTGATACGCGAATTTACGGTTACGTGAGGGATAAGAGAGAGCACAAAGTAATACAAAAAAAAAAAAAAAAATAGAAAGGCTAGCCATCTATTGATCCAAACAATATAAAACCGCTCCCAAGGCTGATCACTTTTTACTTATCAGAACCAAAACATTTTCAATGCAAAACAACAATTTTGGAAAAAATATCATTTCTGTTTATTTGGATCGATTGAAACGGTAATAATTAAACTTCACTTTCAATTTATTTGATATTGATGTCAACGAAACGAAAGACGTATGTTATTCATGGGTGGTCAAAACGACTCAAATAAAATGAATCGAGTCAACAAAAAGAGATTATCAAAAATAGTAGATCATACAAGATTCATTTCCAAACGTCCCAGGTTACCAATTTCAAAATGACCTAGTCTCGTTGGAGCGATTGCATATATTTCAAAAGCTCCGTGGCAGCTAATCTCCTTCACCCAGGTGCGCCTGAACGACGCAACCCACTTACCATACGTGTATTGCAATAATAAAACCTCGTTTAAACTTGAAACTTTAACTTTTACCTACATGCTGCTGTGCACTCAATTTAGTTTGTTACACAGAGCTGGTAATAAACACCGCTGTTGGTAATGTTATGGGTAATGCAGACCGTAGGTATGCAATCTCTGAGAGAATTGAATCGCGTTAGCAAATGTAATTAATTTCCAAAATTATTACATATAAATAAAAATTAATTACATTAATTTGCAATTAATACTTAAATTATGGACGCATATTTTAGTCTGGCTTTTCAGTCAGCATTTCTAAAAAAGAAAAACAAAAGTAGCGAGAGGCCAAGGGTAGTAAAGGTATTACAGTTGTGATACGGTGTTACACAAATATCATGATTAAAGATGTCGCGTGCAAGTTGATAGTTCCTTCTTTACGGGAAGTGTGCACGCATGTTGAATGATTTACTACGAGGTAAAATCGCCTAGCGTGGTATTCCTGTATTCATTTAACTGCACTTCGTATATTCACTAAACTTACTCACTGGCTAAAGTTTCATGTTATATGTAAGTGAAATAAAGACCGATAGTTTCGCTTAGGAGATTATTGTGAAGGAAAGATACATTATGTTAACGGAATGTTTGATTATAAAGAAAATGAGATCGTATGTTAATTTTCAAAGGAGATGGAAGACTTCAACCGTTGGTAAACTTACATGCAGTATTATATTGGGTTCATTCCTGGTCTCTTTAGTATTTAGTTTCCCTAATAATAGTTTAAAAAGTTTCTTTCACTCGATTGCATATTTTCATTCCGTTTCAATAGTCGAAATTGGCTGTGAACCAAGGGTTTTGGATTCAAGTGGTATAAAGTGTTTCAGAGTGGTTTCAAGTGATCCGAAGTTGGATCGTCGTAAAATTTAAGTAGTTCAAAGATCCTGTTTCAAGCTAAAATTTCGCCAGAGTTCGGGCGTCGAAACTGAAAAAAAAGGCCGAAAGGTTGCCTTCGGTATAAAATGAAATGTCGACCGCCGTATGACCCAAAGGAAAAAAAGAGACTCTTGAAAAAATATTCTCTTGCCCAATTTTCTCCTAATATTATAAAACGGCTCTGATTTTTTGCACACGAAAAAAGATCTGCACGTTGATTGATACGAAAACTAATCCAATATCGAATAAACTTTGTTTTTTCATGATATAAAAACTCACCGGTAAGTTCCGGAGCATCTGCCAATGTCTTTTTCTCCTTAGGCTCCTTTTTCAAATTTGGTTCTAATTGTAAACTGGAAGAAAACGTAGGAGTTGTGGTAGCCAGTCCACGTCTGGAAATGCTTCTCCATCTTCTGCACCAGGTTTCCTAAAACGAATAATAAATTCTCTTTACAATATCAGTATATGAAGTGAACTTTGAATATAAAATTCAGAGCCTTATACTAATCCGAGAACGAACTCGAGGATATTTTTTCAGTAAAATTAGTCCTAAAATAATAATTTTCTTCTTATACAATTTTTTTCCCAAGATTCAACTTTGACGCGGAATTGTAGGAATTAGGTAATTAAAATTAATGCAAATTTGATTTCTCCTTACGAATTAAGGTACGGGAATATAGTTCTCTCAGCAATCCATCATTCCTTCGTGCTGTGCAACCCTCGATTGCTACAAACATCGTTAGCCTAATTCGTTGAGGATGCTTATCATTAGTCACAATTAAAACGTGATGTCGATTCTACGTTATTTAATTTATTAATCAACCAAAGCGATGCCAATTAAGAGAAACATGTGTCATAGATTCTTTTCTCTCAGAATCAGACAATTCATATGAGTCATAGAAATATGTTACGCGGAAGTAGTATAAATTTGCAATAACTTTATAACCGTAGAAAGACGTGTCTGCCAAGAATAAATCTGCGAAATTTGATAGTAGGATGTGACGCCAAATGACACTATTTAATTCAGGTTATTCAGCGGTTTAATGATCGCACGCTGTAGCGTTTGAAATTTCAAAATTGGCATCGTAGTTGATGTTTCACTAAATTAAACTGAACAGAAAATTCGACTGAACGAATAGGTACGGATTATAAAACGTTTAACCGTTACAATTTAAATAACATTCAACCCTCCTTATTTATTTGTAGAAATTAACGACAAGAAGAAGAAGAAGTATCTAACATTTGTAGCAACCGTTATTTCACACTCTTTACGAAATACGTTAGGTTCCAGTGTTATAAATTAACGATAATTAAATTTACCGGACTACAGACGTCGTGAACTTTGTGTATCCAATATACATTAATTACTATACTATTTTCCATTTTCCAAGCATGTACGTTTGACTAATATATTGCGATAATATTTGCCTATTGTATTTAATTTTAGGACATTTTTTACCACCTGTATAACTCGATGGAAATAATTCATAGTAATTGTCATTTAAGTTTCCAGGACACAAACGTAGACGACGTTATTTTAGTTTCGAATTTATTTCCGTCCCTGACATTTTAACATGGATAATCTTACTGCCTCCTAGAATAGTAATTCCCGGTGTTAAAATGAACAAAAGAAACAAACAGCGAGGAAAATTATTTTGGCGTTACAAAAGTCAAGGGCGTATTATCAGTATCGAGTCGAGGTGTCGATCTTAAAACACGCACTTCAATACTGCGAAAAGTTCAAAGGAAGTTGGTGCCTTTCAGACAAAAATCCTCTGTTAACACAAAATTTGAATTATAATAATCATACCTTCGACGAATTTTGTTCAACTTTGATCTACATCGTTAGAGGGTGGCAGGCAGGTGATAATCAAAATGTTAGAAGAGCTTTTTCGAACGAGTACTTTGATGTGAGGTAAAAAAAAAAAAAAACACCGATTGAAATTAATTTACGAGTAAACAGACATTCGCCTCCAGACTTTTAGAGAGAATTTCAATAATTCAGACATCGGGAAAGTAAGGGTAGAACGGAGAATTAAAAATTCTATAGGAAATCGATTTCAACACTGTACAACGCACGTCAGTTTTACTCTAATATAGTATAGAGCATAAATTTGTGCATACGGTAGGAATACATTGGTGGTTTGTATCAGTACCGTTTACTCACGTTTGGATGCATTTGGCTACTTGTAACATCCATCCGTGCATGAAATCCGACAGATTTGAACGAGAACACAGTCCGACGGTTGGTTATGGACAATTAACAGTATAACCGAATACATATTATAGTTGCAGACCAAAAGCATCGTGCAACAACGATGTGACATATAGTGACCATATTTAAAGAGTGCATTATATGCCGCATTATGGGATTCAGGATTTTCTGCATGGGATAGATCCGCCACAATTTGGGTCTGCAAAAGGGGTTGAAGAAAAGTAAGATATTTCAAATTCAAAGTGGAATGTCATGAAAGAAAGTAGAAGATAGCTGGATTCAGAATTCATCTTGGGTTGGCCGGAGTTCGGTATCGCAAAGAGAGAAAACTGTAGAATTCTGTGAAAGATAAAATAAAACTTTTCCAGAGGTTATTCGTAAACCGTTGGTTAATAAATGTCGGCGTTTTTTAGACGTTTTGATTGTTCATCTGCATACACTTCGCACTGGAAGAAAAGCAGAGTCTCGACCATTGTTTCTCCTGACATTTACCGCTGTGCCGTCTTCAGCCAAAAATTGGAAGTTCCAAATTCCGGGACAGACGTTGACAACTAAATTGTACATTTTTTATACAAAAAAAAAAAGACAACGAAGAGGAATAAGACCTGTAGATCTTACCATTAATATATATTGCTTCTGTTAATATATATTGCACGGGGTGAAAGTCTGATCTTATACCCAACGATCGTTTTAATTGAAAATTCAACTGGAATAATTGAATTCAGGCAATTGAACTCTTCGCCCCACGTTAATGGAAATTTATTGAACCGAAATTGCTTTGTCAAGACAGTTTGACATCGTGCCAAAAAAAAAAAAAAGATAAAAGAGAGAAATAACAAAAGCTCAAACGTGCAGGGGATTGCAACTTTCCGTCAATAAGAAATCTGTTCATCTGTCAGAACATTTTCGAGCATTCTGTTATTTCCATTCAGTCCAAACAAGAAAACAGACGGGTGTGAGCTCTCATTCAGAGATATCAAAATATCATTACGAACGAGATCATGATCATACAAATTATCGTAGATAGGCAAGTGTATCTGGGTGTAACGTAATTATGTAATCACTGATCAGAGATAGCGTGCGCCCCTAAATTAGCACCCTACTTTTAGTGCAGCAAGGGCTTTCTCATTATTATAGCAAGGCAGAACGTAGACCTTTGTCACGAAGTCTTTGCTGATTAATATAATAGCTAACCTACAGACATGACACTCTCCACGCTATTTACTTCTCCCCATTAGGGTTTGCTGACATGCTGTATACTATAGTTAATGAGTTTGTTGAGAGAATTGCACTTACCAGAGTTATGAATGAATTTGAAAAATACTTTCAAGGCCGTACTTGCAGCCATTAGCCCGGTCCATAGTGAAGGTAAACGTGCTTAAGCACGTATGTACATACAACGTAGGTACACTGCTCTGTACACATTTTATAGAAAATGTATGGTGGAAATTTTGGGACTAAAATAATCGTGTACCAGTGTGTATAGGCTTAACTTGTTCATTCAAGAAAATCATTCCAATTAAATTCTGTTGTTCCAGCCTCTGTGGAGACTTCACAATGAATAATTGGTTCAAAACCCCTATCCACAAACGTAATGACCCAGAAACCAGGGCAGCAACAGTTGATGAATACTGACGTATATTCCCTAACGCAATGGGGTTATACTATAAGGTTCACGGTAGTTATATGATCGTTTTACCGGGCTGGGTTAAAGTGCACTTGTACAAGGTAAATTCTAAGCCCGAGTCGTAATGTATCATACGATTCAGGAATTGTTCAAATCCGCCTTTCTACTTTCCACTTGTTTCGTATTCTTCATGTACAGGTATTCACATGCAGCTGTAATACACACGTGTGCCATTACAGGGTGCAGTTTTCTATTCAACATTTTCTTTCCTCCTCATTTTCAACCTGAGTGGTTCTTATTATGTGGACTATAAAATACGCGAGAGACCGTGTACCTGGTTTATCCCTTTAATTTAATTCCATGCAACTTATCCTAGATCTTTATAGTATCTGTTACTCATACTCATTGAATCAACTCGAACTAGAGTAAGGATTTTCTTGATCGCTTATTGCAGCAACCATTGGCCAAAAGGTTGGACGATTTATTGCTGAAACGCGATCAATCTTTGTGTTCGATCGCCAGTGGGGTATAAAACGAATTGTTTCGTCCCAGGTCTTGGACTATTGGCGATGGCCCACAGGTTATTTTCGTCGGACTCCCGCCGGACTTGAGAAGAAGCTAACGAAATATAATCTCAATTTTTTTTCCATCTTCTCGAATCCTCGTCAAATCCGATTAAAGATTATCGGCCTAATCCCAGACGGTTGTGTGATTAGTGATGAACAATACCAAGCGCAATTTGGATTTTACGATCAACACGTTTACTCTGTCACTATCAAGTATAAGTATAACTCCACTTTTTCGCAATGCCTCAAACGTTGAACAAATTTTCCAGATTTCTTTAACATTTATTTTCATTTCATCTTATGCTTACATGCTATGAGCCTGAGCACGTACATAACTTTGGCTAAAATACGAGCAGGTGAAGCCGAAGTTATTGCGTAGCCAGCTAGGGTGGGCGGAAGAAATAAGTTTTGGGGATAGTCGCGGTGAATCGTGGACGTCGGACGTCTCTCTCTTTTTTTTATTTTTTATTTTTTTTTTTACAACTAAAATATATATACCTGTATCTATAATAGCTGGCGACGAACGTGGACAGAAATATAAATGAATGCTCTGCACCATCTTCTGTATATTTTACTTTTCCTACAAACTCGATAATATTAATAGAATTTTCAACTTTCCCTACAAGTTCCTATACTATTCTACTCTCAGGATTAAAGGGTAGTTCGGAATCAACCCTGCGGGAAATAGATGTCTTTCTAAACGGTATTGCGTGTGAATAAATTCCTGGATAGACATGTAGATCGGCGTTTATTAAATCATCTATTTTACTCCGTTTTTTTTTTTTATTCGTTTACAAATTTGTAGTATCGTGTAGTATATTTTGTATAAACGGTATACCACCCTTCAAGTCTTCAGATAATTAAAAATTATCACTTCAATTTTAACGCATTCAAAGATCGAATATATTCGTTGAAATAGTATCATAACCGCTAACAAAAAGCGAAGGTGACTTATATTTAACGCGTCTTCTTATTTATTTAAAGAGACAACTCGCTCTGGCAAAACACACTTATTCTCAGCTTCTAAACTGGGACACTAGGATTATGAAACTTCTTCCAGTTATTATACGTGAATATGTTACACCTGGTACTTTACTTGATTTATTTAAAAAAAAAAATTTAAAGCTAATCGATGTCTTTAAATGGCCGGAAATCGTCTTCAAATATTGATTCTTTTTCTACATTTAGTTCCGTAAATTGTTCAAACAATATTTTATTGATCTACCACTTGTATAATAATCATGATAATTACGCTAATCATTCTCTCGTTCAATGAAATAATTAACACCTAGAGTCGAAGATGCAGACAAGATTTTCTATTCACCATAATAACCTGTTAGATATTTCTGTTTTTGTAATTTTCTTTTCGTATTATACTTTCGTCCGAGAAGTCTGATAGGCAAGTTATGAACATTAAACTCTTATTCTTTGTCGATTATTCGCAGTTTTATCTGATTTCTTGTTGATTACTGTAATTAATAAACTTTTAGCTATATAAGGTATGTAATTTACATCACTCAAAAGGGTTGTCAGGATATATATTAACCAAAATCATTCTCTCGTTGAGTTTCTTCAGGTGGATACGGGGTTAATCAAAAATACAAGGACCAAGAGGGTTGGATTTTCGACAGTTTTTATTTTTTCAACACCGAACAGCGTTCCGACGACGTTGTGATATATATTATTATGAACTAATTTGCGTTGAGCCTTTTTTTTTAACACCGAATTTTCTGCGGATATTTCCGATCTAGTTTATGAAATATTGCCAACGGGTATAAGTTAGGAGGTACGCTCGCAACCCAGAGATTAACTAACACGGATGAAATGAGAATTTCATGACTCATGGGGGTTAACAATAATTTTTCGTTCTTTTTTTTATTTTAAAGCAGATGATTATATGAGATGAATAATATTGTCGATCAATGAATCATCAAATCAGGATTTAGGAAAAATACGACACACAATACGTTGGCTGTTTATTGTCGTTTCGAATTTTTCCGTAAATTACTTAAGAAACTGAACATAAGTTCGACGAGCTCCTTGTGTGGGTGGTAGTAAGCCGAATTCAGAACTGAGCCGGGGTAACGCCTGGGCTTGAGTCGTAAAGTAAAAATACAATTCCACGAGCTTATATACACGCAGAGACCATTACAGTTGTAGGGCTATTTTCACCGAGTAAATTCAGCAATGCGATTTTTTTTTTTTTTTTTATTCAAAAAATTGGAAAACAGTTTTTGTATACTGCGGTCGGAAAATTGACGAAATTTAATAATAACCGAGTACAAACGAAGAGAATAAAGGAACGAAAGCCGTAGTAAAATAAAACCAATTTCCAATATTATGAAAAAAAAAAATAAAAAATTCTAACCCAATCTGCGAATACGAAAAAGGACAGTCCTAAGAGGATAACACATATACCTGCCATTCAAATATACATATATACCTGTATTGATTTCAGAATAATTTATTCGTAAAGAAGTAAAAGTCCCGAGGGAGCCGTGCAGATATTCTAGTGCAGCTATGTTATCACTCTAAATTTTATGTATATATATATATGATACACATATTGGCTTAGGGTGAATATCGAACCAGAAAAGCCAGGTAAATGGAGAGGAAATGTATGTTTCGTGCTGTAGGAGACTCAAGGGTACTAGAAGTCAGGAGAGTATAGCTTAAAAATTTTGGGGTGATGTATTTTCCGCGACTTTGACTGATAAAGGTACCAACAAAGTTGGCACGCTTTATTCAAATTTCGTTGTAGAGTGAGTTGGATTAATTTCTATTTTCCATGAAAATATTATTATACGTTACGCGTTTTCTTATTCATATAAAACATCGAATTCGTTATTTGAATAAAAAATTTGTAATTCATTGGACAATTGGAATTGAATTAAGCACCGCAAGCTGTAAGCAAATCGATCATCGCGGTGGTGCAGGATGGGATCACCCTTGACTGATCATGGTGAGATTATTTTCAATGAATTTTTCAACTATATGGGTATATCTCTGTAAATATATGAATTCAGCTATCCATCACTGTTGACATTTTTCATCTGAAAAGGGCTCGTGATGTTTTTGATCTTCGAAAACCCGAGGCCATAACATACAGAGCAGATCGTTGTCGTGAGAATTTGTGATATCTAACTTTATAGCAAAGCTATTTGACAAGATAAATCCAAAATATATAATAAAGATAGATTTTCACTGAATTCAGAAAACCATGTCTTTATTTTTCATTATTGTTTCGCGCTCATTTATTCTCGAATAAATGATTTTGTTGCGTAAAAATGCACCAAGGTTATAGCCATTCATAAAGCTGTACAACAAATGGTTAACGAAGTGCCTACTCCATTGTCTCCATCCGATTTGTGTTACCAAGGACGGGATAAACACTAAGACAAAAGTGCAGAGAACGCTTTCAGACCACTCAGCATTCTTTGACGTTAAGAATTTAAAATTCTGTTAGAACTGAAATGCTTACGTTTTAATTTTTCTCATATTTCCTTTCTGAGTTTTAAAATTCTTTCACTCTCGCCGATGTACTTTCCTCAGTGAAATTACCTTCCGCTTAGGATTACTTCAGTATTTTATGACTCTCATATTAACATACCAATCTTCCTCGAGGAGAGACTTGAATTTATTTTTTTTTCAGATGAGTGATCTACAATGTGATATTCTTCATTCTGTGTAAAGTATTTTTATATATATGTATATAGTCGTCATGTGTGGAAAGAAATTCAATTTCAATTGTGTACAAGAGATTCTTGTGTATATTAGATTTCGATAAGTGTTTGCTTGAGATTCAATTTAATCGAAAGGATTATTTGGCATTGTGAAAGGGCAAAAACATATACTACGTTTTCCAATTTAGCTAACATAAGCCTCATACCCTACAGGAATCGTCGCAAGGGTAAACAAAATTCCATTATCACGAAATAGGGAAGAAATAATTTGACTGACAGTCAAATAATACAAAATTCTAAAACACATTACCTCGAACATATACGTATATATTTGAGAGACATCTCCCTCGGAGGGAATAATCCCAAGATAGATGTCATTTTCAAAAACCATACCAAAAAAAAATTTAATAAACTACACCTCTCAACACTTAAACCTACAATAATCCCTAAAAGGTGTACTTTCTGACATAAAAAGATTTACTACCCTTTAAATTACACTTTCATGGGCGCCTCCGCGTCACCGGGAGTAGCTGCATTTATCTGCTCTGTATCAGCAAAGAAAATAAATTTATATCGGCATGTTAAAGAAGATTTATTATTAGATATCGATTTTTTATTTTTACAACCAGACTTTAGTATAACACGAATTTTTTCAGCTTGAGATCAGATGTATACATGACCATTTCAATAATAATTTATCACGTTTTTGAATGAAAGTTTTCGTTTTAGAATAGACACCATACGGTTGTTCATTCCGCAGTTAAATTTCCTAAGAAAAATAGATCGATTTCCCTTGAGAAAAAACGGCATTAATTTACCACGAGGTTTAGAAGATTTTTGTTTTTTCCAAGAAACAAATTAAGATAAGCCCAGAACCCTTGTAGTCGATAAAACCCTGCACTTTCTTACTGATTACTTCTGAGGTCAGTGCCAGGAATTATCTCACTCTCAATCCACAATTCACTCAATAAGTTATGGGTAACATTTCCCAAGAAAGCAATATGGACCACCGATTAGATACAACCTGGATAAAAAAAGGTTCCTGAAAATTGATTCGCGAAAACTAATTTAAAGCTAACATATTTTTTGTTTTTCTATTTATTTCTGAACCATCCATTTCTGCGTTGGAAGGGTTGTTTCTAGCTTTGTCGTCGAACTGTAACAAACTTCTGGGTCTCGCAGGGGTTGACCGGTGTCCGACGTCAGGTTGCCGTTATACTTCAAACCTGATAAAACCTTTGTTCTTGTTTACTTCACAAGGTTGGGTCACGCGTTGGATTTAACCCGAGGCGATGATAGTATTCTTCTCTCTCGTCTCTAAGAGAGAGAGAACACGGATTTTCAATTCAATTTTATGACGTACCGATGTATATTTAAAAGGCTACTTTTTGTCAAATTTAACCCAAGAACGTGAGCTCGAAAAGAATTGAATTTAAAAAAAAGTTCAATCAATCAACGTAGATGCATTCCGAGAGAGTAGCTCGCCAAAAACTCAAGAAATTCGATTTGAATATCATCCAAATCTGTTCTTCTATATGCCAAAAGTATGAGCGATTTAATAGGCACAAAATATTCATAAATTTGAGATAGAATTTTTCTCGAATATTCTATATTCAATGCTTTACTTTAACTCTGGAGGCCAGAGGCCTCTTCAGTACGATTCTGTCAATCGACCGCAGCTTTGTTATCGAGTTTATTGAAGATCAAAAGCGTACTACAGATCTACTGGTTTCAATTGTAGGTAATCAGCATCACAATGGTTCAAAGTTTAAATGTCTCAAGGGCCATTTGGGTTATGGTTAATAATAATTTTGATTGAACGCATCTCTGAAGTCTGTAGTCTGTATTCAACGTTTCTTTGACTTCCGTATCCCTTCAACACTACTCGTTCAACGACTAGGAGAAGTCTCTCGAGTCCTGAACTGCTTAAATATTTCACGATCGTCTCTGCAGGTTAACCTTGTCCCACCTCAGTACTTTCGCGGTTTGCCACAGGAATGCTCAAGCAGAATGAAAAGGCGAGACCAGAAAAGAAGGAAGAAAGAAAAAGGAACAGCGTTAGGATGGGAAGGTAGAAATACCTACTAATTGAGATGAATCACCGGAAGCGATAGTAGGTATCGGAAAAAACTTCAGAATAAATCCCAATTCAGGTCACGAGATGATATGGCAAAGTTTAAAAAAAAAAATTAAAAAAAAATAGAACTCGGAAATAAATCTTTCATCGAGTTATGTACAGATTTTATGCCACTGCAATACACTAATTAATATCTGATTTTTCTATACCTGTATAGAGAGAAAGAATTCGCTGAACCAAATAGAATTTGATACTTCACTTGCAGGAAAATCTGTTGATAAAATAAATGGTTTCTTGAACTGTAAAAAATATTCGTTAGAAGGGACGATGTTACCTTAAAAGCTATTTATTCGAATCAAATAACAAATACTCTGACTAAACCGATTTATTTGGTTAAATTCGTTTGAATAATTCAACGAATCCTGTATTCCTGTTTACAGGAAAGACAGCTAATGGCAGTAAACCATTTGGATGGCTTGTATAAGGAACATGAAATTACGATTCCAAGACGAATCACGATTAGCCGTAAATTTAAAAGATTTTTTTTTGAAAATCTTTCAGTCTTTTCAAAAATGTATTTAAAATCGACTGACAAAACTTGGTAAAGTTTTACTCTCTGCAAAGAAAATTGAGAGACGAAAATTGCGTTTAGTCAGGTATACCATGTTGTAAGTTCCGAGTCATTAGTTCCATTTTATGTAAGCACATAAAAGCGAAAAGGGGCAACGAAAAGGCTAAACTACTCATGGCTGCTATTTTCCAATAAAATCATACGTTAAAGACTTACAAACGAACAGGTTATAACCACAGCACGCTAACACATCAATCAACTTCTACACGTCGGATGTGGCGAATTCATCAAAAACAAAAGGAAGAAAAAAAAAAAAAAATTCGCACAACATTTTACTATCAAAGATTTTCTATGTAAAAACACGATTTTTCAATCCCAAATCGTTTTCGTTATTGTGAAAGTTTTCACTAAGGGAAGGAGGCACGTGGGATTTGAAACCATATTCGAGTTTGAAAACTTTTCTGTCAAGGCTGAGTCGTATATGGATTTTTGCCAAAGGCAAACCCTTACAACTAACGCCATACGTGGTTATTTGTAGATCAGAAAATATAGGAGAATGGTCAAACCAATAGATGCGGCGATACCTGCCTGCACGTTTTCACACGGTGAAATTTTGCCTATTTTTCGATACCCATTTCCGAACAATGTATTACATAAGTACGGATATAATTAACAGGTATCTTTCATCGACCCTGAAAAAAGCACGATATACCATTGTTTCTCATTTATTCTTATTTTTGAATAACGACTCAATTACACGTTAATGGCTATACGTGTGTGTGTGTGTGTGTGTGTGTGTGTGTGTGTGTGTACGTACCTATAAAGCTGACCTTTGACCAGGAAAATCGATTCTAAACCTGTATCCCTAATGGTCTGTGAAATTGCGCCTCGTACAATACTTGCGTTATCATCCCCCTAAGGCAGTTTTGCCATCTGCAGGGTGAACCAACTATCTAACCGTAGGTGTACCTATATAAATTCTGGGACGAATCCAGCTTGTGTTGAAATGCCTTTGTGATATATTTCGCAAACGGATAGTACATACACATATATGTAGATATATCTAAAATATATAATACGGCCAAGTACTAGTGCTTATAAATTTTTCAATCTTGTTGGTACTCCAAGTATGCATAATATATATAAATTTCTCTACAGAACGCATACGCTTGAATGTTACGGAATGTGAATTTCAGGAATTTGATAATTTGATTTATTCTCTTGCTATATTCAGTTTGATTAGAAAAAGGTTTGTTGCAGAGAAAGAACAACAAATATGAAAACACTGAGAACAAAAAAACCTTTTTCATTTTCTTAAAATATGCTGCAGCGATGCGAGAAATTTTAAAGGGTGCATATAACTAGAGAGCAAACTAAGAAACAGGTGATTGCATTTAATGGTCCTTGCGTATTTAAGTCTTGTAAGATAACGGCCCCACCCACTATATAGGTATAATTTTCTCCTCGAGTTTTGGCCGGGGGTGGCAGATCGATGCCATGGCGCCCGACGCAGCGTCCGCAGTCTGGAACCCCAGAAACATCCCCGTGGCGTATCCTACTACCGTAACAACGTAAACACGGACAACGCCTGTCCCTCTCTTCCTTTCTATCTCATTTTACTTCACTTTTTTTTTTCAACTTTTTCAACAAAAAAAGTCACATTCTTCGGCTCCTGACAAAGCCAATTTTACCCTGCCACTACAGACATGCCTCGTTGTAACAAAAAGGCGAATCAAAAAGAAAATAAAAATACAAAACAGTTTTTAATATTATTTCAAATATCTTCAGCAGACTCAAAAATGGCGAATAAAGTTTTTCGCATATATTTTTCATGCTTCTATCCATATGCTTGCATTCACTGTATCAGTAAAAATTAATAACAAATAGATATACGGATCTTTGTAATGCAGATATTTCAATCATCTGATCGATAAGCGTCTTCGAAATGTGGGGAGGATAAAATCCTTGATATAAAACATGTTCTCGTACGATTTGGCAAATACTTTTCGACAGCCAGTCTAGACGGGTAGGAGAACTTCCTGGTTACTCTGCAGTCGATGGAGGCCACGAAGGATCACTAATTTAGAATTATGTGCTGCGGTTTAAGCTGCGCAGAGCTAGGATTAACGGCGAACTGGCAACTCCTGGAAATACTTGGCAAACTTTGTTATAAAATAGTTGGCAATCATTTCCAGAATCAGCGAAGTTTAAGCCGAGATGAAATGCACTCGCGTTAAGAATTCGTATATATATTATTATTTTTTGAAGTGCATTTCACGTTCTGCAGGTTCGAGAAGACCATAAAAGCAGGTTACTTTATAGTTTGTATTATTTATATGTATGATGATTCAAAGCCAACGGGAAAAGAAGTATATTTTATCTTTACTTTTTTCCATCCCTTCTAAGTATGGAGGTACTACGCATTTTGCTACTCGTCTCCATGACGGCTGTGTATGACAAAAAATATTTTTAAAATATTTAACTCAGACTTCGGAATTCCCGCGAGGGGGTGAAAAGTAAAGTTAGAATGGAAATATAAGAGTTCTGCACAAAGTCGTCTCATTTTCGTTTTTCTTTTTTATTTTCTGTCAAGATAAAAACTTCAGAAGAACTTTCGCCGTCTTAAGAAAAAAAAAAAAAAAACAATTATCATAATAATTTATGCCCGCAAAATCCAGAATCTTTGTACAACGAAAATCAAATTTTAATGACAATAATTAATTACAGGCTGATTCCACTAACATAAATTTGTGAATAAAAAATTGATAATATAAAATACCTGATCACTGAGCTAAGACAAGTATTCGACCCCCTGCAAATGCATTGCGAAATGCTATTTCACCGTTCCTATACTCCTAATGTAGATATGTATACATTTTTCAATTTCAAGACCAGACAGACCATGAACTTGAGTTATAGGTACGTGAACGATGCGTATGTACGGGTATGTTATGCACAGTCGAGAAACAAATGAGATACCTAGTCTTCTCATTTCGTACTTTCCTAGCAGTAACTTTGAGGTGCACGACTGTTTATGTAGAACAATTGTCGTGCCTCGTCTATTATTCCAAGTTTGCAGACACTATGATGTTACAACTTGTAGGTACTATTTCAGTGTTTACTTCCACTACCAACTTGTTTCACATATGGTTACGATGTGAGATAGTTTAATTAGCTTTTTACATGTACAAGAATCGAATTATGAGGAGTCGATTCGTAATTAGAGTCAATTATTATTGAAAATTACACGTCAGGGGTGTTTTCTCGAAAAGGTTCTATCCCAACACAGAAGTTGGGAGATATTTAACATTGACTTTTCGAGTTGCTCAGAGTTTAAAACTTTTTCACAGATAAACTTTACTGCGAAATTTTACTCGACTGTTTATATAGGGACAAAGTTTATAGACTGGTTGTGAGTTCTGACATAGATAATGAAGATAATTGATTCGACAACGTTTTAATGGCTTGAATATAGTTTGAAAGCTTACACAGTTCGTTAAAAAATAATAACCAATGAATAATTCGTCTCGTATTTATCCATAGGGTTACATATAAGATTCGAAAAAAAGCTCAAGTTCAAGTCTTGTGGTTGAGTCATGACTTTCCTTAGCTATGCTCGTTTACTCGAATGACTCGAAGACTGAACGTAAACATCACGAAACTGTATAACATAAAACAGCATAACATAACATCAGATTATTTGAAGACCTTACAGTTAACTGAAGGTTTTTTTTTTGTTGTTTCTTTATAACATTTGGAAGATCCACCGACAGCTATAAAAAGTTTGGTGTGGATATACATTGAGAAACACCTTCAAACTTCGTGAATAATTCATTTCTAACAAAAAGATTGATGAAGACGCTGCAAGGCATGGCTATCTACGACGAAAGCTGTCAATTTCGGTTGCCTAGATATCTATATTTCAAAATTCGATACATATTACTCCGTACTTAGATATCGTTAATATTCAGGCACAAGTAAAAGAGGGAAAAAATTTAAAACACTGTGACTCCTTACGTCTTCTAGAAGAGAATATGAAAAGCGGCAAAGTTGTAACAGCTTTCGTATAAATAATATTTTCACAATATGTAATGGAAATAATATTTTTAATAATAAATTGAACTGTGTGAGATATCGTGCATTTTTGTTCATATAGCGAAACTCGTGTATAAGAATTAAACGATATATAGAGGAAAATTTGAATAACAGAGATAATTCTTTTTCCGATCGGATCATGAAACTAGATCATGCAGGGATTATACGATGAATATTATCACCGTTTATTATTTATCGTGTAACGGACACGGTGAAAAACAGTTTCGATACTGCAGTACGCATCATTGATTAAGCGGCATTTGCCTTTAGTCTCTTTAGTGCGTAATGCATTGCATGAGTACTCACTAGGGGATTAACAACGATTTTACAATCATGAACACGTCGATATTGTTATATAAAATGATTTCCGTATATAATAACCACAACGCGATAATGATGATGATAATGTTTAGGGTATTAATGCGATAATCATCACTGTATAACGCCTCTTTGTTCCCAAAGCTTATTATATTAGCTAATCTAGCTTCGACCATATTAGCTCGTTTGACCGTATATCAAAACTGTACTTAGATTAAACTCAGAACTCTGACAAATAATTAGAATTTATGCACATTAATTACATTCAAATTTGATAAGGTATATAAAATAATTGCATGAAAAAACTTTTCAAGTTTTAATACTCTCATAAATCGCAACAGTCTATTATCTAATGAGTTTCCGACTATCTATCACGTTGTTAAACCTCTATGCATAGAGCCACAGCACTAGACCATCCGAGTCATTAGCACCCCGCGTCGTTTACTTCCTCTTCTTCAAGAACTAAGGAGCTAGTGGTTTGAATTTAACGATACTCGAACCCGTTCGTTTATCGATGAATAGCAAGAATGAAAACTGAATATAACAATCGAGGGATGAAACTATACTTCATGATTTTTTTTCCCTTTATTTATACCTGGGTATAGGCATAAATCAAAGACTTTCAGTTTTCGTATCGATCGTTATCATCCCTTGGCATTTTTAGCGCAAAAAATTTACGTCAGACAGATCAGACTGTTTCATCGAGTCAAACCGAGTTCTTAGATTCACAAATAAATCATGAGATTAGATGATAGAAAGCGAAAGAGTGAAGTTTTGAACTCGTTTTATTTAGAACAAATACCTACGTAGCTATAAAAGACTTTCGCTTTAGTACTTAGATATCGTAATACGTATAAGCAGTATTATGACGTAACTGACCAATCTTCAATTATGCGAGTTATACAATCTATAAGCAATTTAACTAACGACTTGGTCGTGAGTATATAGATCACGGTCAGTGACTTTCCTTGAACCTTTTTTATTCGATATTATGGTGACCAGGGGCAAGGCTGTTACCGCGACGTGCATGTCTACAAGTTTCGTGTGTATCACTTGAGTAGGTAGATATGCAAAATACATAGACATGCAAAATTTTGCTAAAAAAAAAAAAAAAAAAAAAAAACTGACAAAATGGATCATGGATAGTCTAAAAATTTCATTCTACATAAAATAAAGTGACATGACTAGCTCGTATAATTATTTCCCAAAATTTTCCTTTACCGTTATTTAATTTCATTCAGATCGGGTTTAATATCGACGTTTATAACAAGACCGAACATTGACCCGATTAAAGGTCTTTCCACCAGATGGGAGTTCCGTTAACAAATCACATGTGACTTAGTTTTTAATGTATAATAATATGTTCTCTTTTCTTTAAGTTGATTTAGTATGTATGTAGTCACATGACTTGCAGATAGCCACTGACTTTTCACCCGAGATTTATGCCGAATGTCGAGTCTTCCGAACTTTACTGCAGCCTATGCTCTTCGTCATAACGTGGCAATGGGCTACAGATTATGCTTGTATATAGGTACACGAGATTATATGTATAGTTAATCATGAGTTTCATTGATCGATAAATACGGAAACCGGTAATCGATCACCGGCAAATATATTTTATTATTACATGTCTATGACTAGGAATCAAGATTTTAGGAATTTAAAATCTCGCAAAAAAATCACCCAAAACTGATAGACTTTATGGGTTGAGATTATAACTTGATACAGGTATTAAGATTTCATCGAAGTTGTATAATCTGTTTATACTCAAGTTATAAAAACGATATTATTATTGTTATTATGTTGCTGAATCAACTCTTCTTCTAAACGAGTTATACATACGCGAGTATACGGTGAGTGGAAACGTTCCTTGATCATACATCTGTGACGTCATCAGTTCCGACTAAGTTACGTGATCAGAGGATTTCCGTTTTTTAAGTATCATTTGCCTATCCGTTAGCTTTAGTATGTAAAAGTTTTTCAAAAAAAAAAAAAAAAACGTGGTAGTTTATTTATTGGTCAAAGTCAGAGTATTTAGCGAATAATTAAAAATTCGAACGTGCTGCAGAATTTGCGATTCAATTATTAACATTATTATTATTATTGTTAAGTATAAGATTGTATAGGCAACGAATGGGATACAAGAGAGAAAGTGTTAATATGTAATATCTATACCTACTATATATGTCGAGATATATATGTATATACACGATATAGAATTAATATTATCACATTCTATAACCGGGGGCGAGATGATACTATAACGTGATGTTTAATTTCAAGTAATAATATAAGCTTGCTTTCAATTTTCCCCACACCCGCTGAGATTAAAAAATGAAATATTAATTAAATCCCAGACACAAAGTGTACAGAGTTGAGTGCTTATAGGTATACATACAATATACATATACCTTCGTTATTTCATGGCACTCAAAAGCACGGGGTAGGTATTGGTATATGTTTCAAAGTTTGCTACATCAGAGTAAACTTTTTATCGATGGCCTACATGACGCTATACTTACTCCCAAAACGAGTTCACATTGTGAAGGTAACTTTAGGAGCCAAGCCCACTCAGCCCAGCCCAGCCAGACATATTATGGCATGCTGGATTTACAGCTGTATATTTCGTTGGTTATCTTGTCTAAGTTTTGCGTAGAATAGTCGAAAAGTTACGCAGCCCTAGGAACTCAAGCAGAGGATTCTTCACCATGGAATGTGAAAAAATGACCAAAAAAAAAACACGTTTTTTAGTTACATTTATACGTTTTTAAACGAACGGAGTTTCTCCATAGGTCCAATTTCATCACGTGGTAGTACGTATTTTTAAACATAATCAAATGAAAGATAGAATTTCTGAATCACTGCCGAACAGAGTTAGCTGCAATCAAAGTGCAAGTATTTGCTCAAGGATTTTAAATTTTTGTGACTTCTGAAGCGTTCAGGAAATAAAAATCTTTTCACAGATGAACACGCGACAGTCACAGGCAAATTTTTTTTAAATAATTAATTGATTGTTCGATCAGATGGGACTAGGTTTCCAAAAATTAGTATGATGTTCTTTTATTTGAATTAACAAAACTTTTACTAACAACAATATATAAACTTCATCCCAAAACTCGATAATGTATTGTCGATTGAATGATTGAAACAGTGCAAAACTTTATTTTTCCTACATAGCACTGGTGAGAAGAAATCTACTTTAAATTGAACTATTTCTTCTATGCAGCATATTTCCCATACATTTGACGAAAATTTATCTAGACATTACATCCAGCGATACGTAGGTACATATGTGATTTTCAGGGATTTAGAGTGCAACTACAGATTGTATTGTAGATCTGTTATACAAATTTTTATACTCCGATGTAGAATTTCGAGTAAAAAATTCACCGCAATAAATCATGGCAAAGTTTCAAGAAAAAGTTGTTGAAAACAAATATACATATATACACAATTGAGAATATTTCTTGTCTGAAATCTTTTCTCTGTAGAACCGTATGTCTAGCTTGGTCAAAAATTGTTAAAAAATTTCAAAACATAATTTTCCAAAAGATCGTACGGGCATCTTTTTCAAAACTATAGAAAATCAAGGGTTTCAACGTACAGAAATTCCTTGTTTTCTACGATAATTACCACAATTTTTTTTTCAATTTTGAAAAATTAAGAAAATTGACTTAAGTAAGTGATTGAAGGCTGGTTAAGTTGAGCTCGAATGTCTCATATACCGAGATGTTCTCTTGAAACTATACAGTCGACAGCGCATGCTTCAAATAATTCGATTTGATTGGTCGGTGAGATCGTCCCGCGATGATATTTGAGCCTATGAAGCAGGGGGAAGTACGAAATTTGTAAGAAATTTTAACCACGATTCTAACCTCAAAAATCCGAATCAACCACTTGGCCGACAAAGACAGAGTTTAACCAGCTAAAACTCGGGATGGCCAGGCCTGCATAAGCACACGCCAAATCTCGCACTTGCGCTGTTGACTGTATATAGTTTCAAGAAGAACATCTCGGTATACATACGTATATATACATACATAAGCTTTGAACCTACTTATACCTTCGTAATTATACATATATAGGCATAGGGTAAAGTTCTAAGTCGAAAACTTTAGTTATCACTCAAAAGACGAGACACTTTGACGCTCCTATGCACGCACGGTAGAAATGTGAGTAGTCATATACAACCCAGAGTAGTAAACTCTATGCGTGTGCAGAGCATACGTTGACATAATATATATTATATATGCATACAAACATAAATACACATATACATAAATATATGTATAAATATACATTTTGTAGGGAACTGTGAGCCACCCCACGCAGAGTATGTCGCGGTTCAACGACGCGTGCCTGATTAAAAAACTTGTTCGTTGAGGCCGAAGTTGGCGCCCGCGCTATGGTGATGCACATGCGTTACTGCATGATTTTAACCCGAAGTATGTACCGTTAGCGATGCAATAGTCCGTAAAAGTCGTATATGTAATAAAATTATGCGCGTATACCTATACTGGTAATCAATGGTACGAATCATCGTGCGCGCGGGAACCGTTGATACAATGGTAAACCAACCATATATACAGGAAGCTTTATCGTCAGTTGAGAGAAAAGTAAAAAAAAAATATTGTGATAAGCCCGCAGCTGTTTGAATTGCCAGAAACCAGGTCGACCATAAAGGAATAAAATTACAGTAAAATAAAGGGAAAATCCGCGGTGCCAAATTCGACGCAATCCTTTCTCAGGACGTCGATGTGTCAAACATAGCGAATTTAAGGGCGGGACGTTTTACGATGATAACAATGCCAGGTCGCCCATCCATGTCGACGTAAAAGACTCCAATCTCAACCAGTTTTGTCCTCATCAAGGCAAACGCGCCGTTTCTTAACTCAAAAATATCGAATCACGTCAAGAATTTGTAGTCTAAGGTAAGTATACTAGAATAAAAAAAATAAAATGGAACACAACATGGCTTAAAACTTTAATACAACTTTCATAATCCATCAAAAAAGATTCTAATCAGAATATAAATTGAACTGATGATCAAGTATCATATTTGCATTGTAAGACTTTAAACTGCAAACTGTAGTCAGAAATTTTTGTAATGATCAATCTTCTCGATGTATACCCTGTGACTCATACAATATTCACATGGTTTATTCAGTTGTTTAAACTGACGTGTCACATCGTAATTCTGTCGGACTGCATGCAGCAATCTTCATACGATTTCATATAATATCCAGAACCGCACTGCAGATTTTGTTTAATTAAATGAGCGTTGCTTATCGCCATTGGTATTTGCGGTACGGTTTTGTTTTCTTTCTCGGAATGGTGGTTAATTAAAAAAAAAAAAATTTCAGCAGGTAGATACCGCGAGATATATATACTACGCGTTATAATCCAGGGGTGCGTTAATTAGGTTTAAATTTTACCACCTCGTGCACCAAAATATGGGCTTAAATATATGCGTAGAATAGTTGGGTACAATATAATTATCGTACATTATTGGATTTAAAGTTGAATATTGTGTGTACACAGAGAGAAGAGTTTTAGTCAGCATTAAGTTAAATTAAATAAATTTTTGGCTCCGTAAGAACGAGCTGCGTTGTTGAACGATCCTAGTCAAAATAACTTTTAAACGACGAGAACTTGTGCCAAACAAAAAAGAGAAATAGCTGAGTGCTTGCGACATTTCAGCTGTCTAGTCAGTCTACTTTAGTATGGACTATAATAATCTTAAAACAGGTAGAATAGTAAAGTAAACTTATGAATTAATAGGAAAGACTAGTCGGTTTTAATAATTATAACGATACGTTAAAGACGATAATATCTGTAGAAACGGAAAAGAAAACTAGATGTATGTTGAATAAAACGGTTTAAAAATTAGTCTTATCGGGTTTTACAGTAACATAAAATTTCCCCAGATTAAAACCGACGTTGATAAACTAACGAAATTGAATTCCAATTGATAAATAGGTACGTTGAAATGAGTCTAAATATCATTTAGAAGATAAGGTACTCGCATTTAGTACAGATACATTATCACATCGTCATGCTGCAATGATAAGAAATATATTTTTCGAAATTTTTTACGCCAATATCATGGATTACCATATCTCACAATCGGTTCACCTGTGTGTTGGTGCAATTTATTCAACCAGGTTTCGAGCTTACCGGACGTTATTTACATTTATATTGTTATAATAACTTTGTTATTTCTCTTAAATTTTCAAACCGTTTATGATATATCATAATATCATGGCTTGCTCCACAGTACACGAAGTCATCTAAATATTCATGAATAGACTAGAGTGGGTGTATAAACGTAGTAATGTTTATCTGTTTCAATTCGAATGAGAATTCAATAAAACATAAGAAAATAAAAGAAGAAAAGGTAGAAAAACAAATGAAAAAAATAATTGAGACAGAGGAGTAGAGGACCGATGCCCGGAGATACGTATTTTTGGAAGACTTGTACGAAGAAGTTTGCCTCGGAGCCTTTTTACTTTCGTCTTTGAATATTTATACATTTCTAGCTACACTAACCTGCACCAGTAGCGAGTGAAAACGATATTTTATAACATTTAATTCATGGCCTCTAGTCGAAATGAAATGTATTATTAAAAAGATAAAAAAAAATAAAGGTAGCGATATTTTATACGCAGGATCTTGCCGCTATATAAAAAACGTTCATTCGAATATTCGAAGTTTTTAAATTTATTTAATTTTTGAGACCTCGAACGTGATTATTTGACCTCTATGGCGTATAATTTGAATAATTTAATCCATCGCCACGAAACAACGGTCGAAATTGTAACACGTAATACCATAGTGTGTGATACATTTATAAATACGAACCACGGTTTATCAAAGTATGATATGATAATTAACTGCGACCAACCACGTAACAATTAATTTTCATTCACGCGTTCATAGTCACACATACATACATATATACGACGTGAAGTGGCGCTTGTTGTAAGACGTACTATACATACACATTAAAGGACCCTCAGGGATACATATGCAATGTCGACGTCCACGTCCTTCATAACCTAATTAAAACTGGCCTAAAATCACTCTCTCAGTTTAAACTTGTCACGTGACAATAATAGAGCCGGGTATTTATGATTTTCTATAAAAACATGGCGACACGTATAGTACTCCTACTAGATTGGATTAACAATTTTCGCGCGCTCTGTTATCAGTCTTTGACAAATATAACACAGATACCTAAACATACAGAACACGGACCTAGTAGCTACAGTCACAGCCGTATTTCCTCAATGATTCGTCCTTCTAATTTCTAAAACCGGAAACTTAGATCGGAATTTAAAATCCTGATTACTAATCGCTCAGTTTTATCTAACGAGTATGTTGAAATATTGTAATACATAGTATATTGTCCATAGGGTATCGCGTGCTATTTATAGAACCTTTGACAACGGAGAGGGAAACCGGCTGACAACAGAAGAAAACACACCCATGCCTCGAGTGCAGTAGGTATACAAGAGCTGCGAAATATATCTGTCGGAATTTCTATATCTGTACTAGTTGAATATTGAAAATAAAATTGTTTTTTTATTATGAAGATTCGTTGTTCAATTATTTCAGAATATTTATAATAATTAAATTTGTTAAGGTAGAAACTGCAACGTCAGTGATTTACCGTGATTTGAATGCGTGTTTGGTACGTAAAAGGGCAATGCACCGGGGACTGCAGTGAACTTATAATGGTAAATTTCTCTACGTTCGATGAAGTAACAAGCTCGTAATATGAGATAATAATAATGTTCAACTCACGTTTTGACACTTCCTTGCTGCTGCCAGAGTCGTTACGCTCAAAACACGGTTCATGTCGAGTCTAAACAGCATCACAGCACCACACGATACACTAGTCGCCGCCATATTTCATACCCGATATAAAACTGGTCGGCGCGTCCTCGCACCTGTCTTCATCGGCGGGACCGGCCGCCTTCGAGCGACTGTTTCGCCGGTTGGGTTTGCCTCGTTCGTCTCTCAATCGTTTGCCATGCGCGTTGAGGACTTAACCTTTCTCATGTAGCCGTTACTCGCCGCCAATGATGGGTCAGCTACCTCGGTGGCAGCCTGATACCAACCATCAGGGCACAGCATCGGTGGTTTCGTAATGCAATTATTACTCACGACAATAATCCATACGATTGTATTATATGTTCATGAATTAATTCTTCATTTCTTTCCATCTCATACTGAATATACCGTTACGTTACGATGTACTCGTACAAATGGTAAATACTGGCTGATGGTATTTGTACAATTTAATCATAACACGACGTGCGTGTTTGTATATAATTCCGGTCGGCAATAGCGGTGGCGAATCTTTCTTGTTTCAACTGTATACACGTATAATATATCCATTGGTAAAGATGTGTTGAGATTAGGAATTGTGTGGGAGTCCAATGATCGCACATCAAGCTATAGATTCCTTGAATCTTCATTTACATTTTATGAACAGTTTACGATGAACAGGATTCTGCGATATCAGGATCGAGTTACTTGACGTCAGCGGACTATGAGTCCAACTATTTGTATCTGCGGTCCGAGATTGTGTGGTTACGAATCGTAGTTTATCATAAAAAGTTTATCGCATCTCGTCGTTCGTAATGAAATTCGAAATTTACTTAACATGACAAAATTATTATGTAAAATTTACTTAATCGAAGAGATTATACACATTTATATAGGTTCATACATGGAAAATATTGTATTGAGAACAATAAATAATTTCGATATCTTGAAAAAATTCTTTTCCATTTATTTTCATAACCGCAAATAATTCATTCGCACAAGAAGTATACGGCAAGCTGAAATGTCACGAGGCATAAACTGAAGCAGTGTTCTAAGGCGTTGAAAATAAAGAAGGGTGTAGATTTCGTTCTTTTTTCTTTCGTTTTTTTTTTTTTATTTTTTTTCTTTAGCCTCTTTTTAGTTCTGGTTGACAGTTTGACAAGATTTAGGCTTTTGAGATTCTGTATATTCTACGGTTTTACGTGTCTCGACTAAAGAGTTGGATAAGAAATTATAAAATTTTCTAAAATATTATAGAAAAGAAACTAAAAACACAACAGAATATTACACGAACAGTAATTTTCATCGTATATTTCATCGATATTCTGTAAGAATTAATATAGTTTTCTTAACCACAAGCTCACATCAGCGGCACTATCAGCACACTCAGTGCCACATTAGAAGCGATACAAGAATTGTTGGGAAATTTTAATTTCCTCGTGATAAATTGTGATCCCAAGTAATTGCGACAGCTAGCCTCGAAAGATAAATACATCCGCGAACGATTGACCTTTCTGTCAGATCTGCGGTCACCGGAAAAAAAGAACTTCCTTTATGACGTCGTCGTTAGAAAAAGAGGGTATCTACCCAGAAAACTACTACGATTACACAATCCACGAGCGAAATTATTTAAGGGCTGAAGATTCGACTGAAAAATTCTACGAGGCTTCTTCATCTGCTATAATTCGCAGCATACTGACGATACTTCTTCGTATAGGATTCCTTCTAGTTCAAATCGGGACCGTTCCCGTGGGAAACGTCAATCTAATCCTCCTGCAAAACATCGTAGACTTTTGCGCGGTGACTATAGTCTACATCCTGGTAGGTTTCATCGTTTCCTTCAACGGCGACATAGCCGGAGTTATTGGGAAAGGCGTTTGGATTGGTGACAGCAAGGCAAATTTAAACGATGCCATTATAGGCTGGGAAGCGGCGGTGACTGCGTCCGCAATTTGCACCTGCGGTATCGTAGGAAGAATGCACACTGTCGGCTACCTGATCACTGCAATTCTCATCTCGGCAATCGTCCAGCCATTTTTAATCCACTGGGCTTGGACACCGCAGGGTTGGATGGCCGATAATTATTTAACTGAAAGGCCGGTTTCTTTCATGGATTACGCAGGCGGAGGAACAGTCCACGTCGTTGGTGGTCTGTCTGGTTTTTTGGGTTGCATGATTTTGGGTCGAAGGATATTGAAGCTCCGCGACATAGATGACTCAAGTTTACCAGCAGATTCACCGGGCAGTACGTTCGCCGGTTATTTCCTCATCTTCTTAGGCCTCCAGGGACTCAGTCTGCCGATTCCTGATCAAGAAACATCGAGCAGGTCTTCTTTTCACAACGTACCTCATATTCTGATCAATAATCTGCTCGCCGCTTCTTCCTCCAGTCTTTTTATCGTCGCTCTGCACTTCGCCTTAAGCCGAGAAGCGTTTAATTACTGGACAGTGGTGCGCTGTGTTCAGGGAGCAATTTCTGGAGTCGTAACCGTTGCTGCTGGTGTTAATCTCTACTCCCCCCTAGTGGTAATTGGCATCAGCTGCTCCAGTGGTGTCATATTTTATCTTGTTTCAAGACGCATTTATCGCAGTGCCCTAGAGGACTATTGCAACGTTGTGGCGATGCATCTGGCCTGTGCTCTCTTCGGTAGCTTTGTTGCTCCACTATGTGGCAGACTAAGAGGTACTGACGCCGTTAATCACACCATGGTACTCGACATAGCTTGGCAAGTCATCTGCATCCTGGCACTGTTTTTGGCAGTGATTTTAGTGATGGGTCCATTTTTTCTGGTCCTTGAATTCTGCGGATTCCTCCGTAACCGTTCCGAATTTATTAATCATTTGAGGGCAACTAGTGCTTTGGAACGTGGACCACCGAGATCCTATATGCAAAGGCTATTTTTCCCGGACGTTGAAACTCTCTACTTGCAGCCAGGATCGGCGACAAAAACTGGCCACGGGCCTCAGATCATGAGTCCAAGACTGTGGAGGTATCAGCAAGAGATATCAAGGCTCGAACAGACCAGGACTAAGCAATCGGGTGGCAATAATCTTTCCGAAAATCCCCAGGACGAGGTTAATGTTCAAGAGAAAAGTCAAGGCAATGGAAATCCGGTGAATCAAAGAATAAAGAAGACCAGACAGATTTACACGCTTCGCGAAAGCAGTCCCTTAGGACGGTTGGATGAAGGAGGAACTGGGGAGTCGTTGGAGGACAAATGCAATCTTCAAAAATCCGCGAAACGAGATCTGCAAGATCCGAACGATACACTGTCAAGTCTCGGGGTTAATGTTGGAGAATATGAACTTGAATATATGGAGAAGTTTGGGGGTGTTGAGCACTCTTGTTTAGCGGAAATCAACCGTCTCGTGGTACAAAAGGGGCTTTCAAATTTGGATAGAATTAGTTTTAGTGCAGATGGTCAGAAATATGGTACTCGTCGAGATTCCTGCACCACGTTGCACAGGACACCGAAATATGCTAGTTTACACTTCGGAGAGCTTAATACGAAACTAGACTGTTCAGAGGAGATGAGACCTTCGGATTTTACTGTCAAGGTTCTCCTTATAGAGCCTAAAAGAAGACCATACACTTCTAGTGACTCTGAAGAAGAACGACCAATCGAGGGACTCATTGAAGAACAGTTTGAATGTCTCGATAAAACCGTATGATGGATAAATGAGAACTTATATTTGCATTACGCCCATAGAAGAATTTTTTTCAATTCAATTGGCAGTGTAACAATACTGTTCCGAATTGTTATTAATTTATATTAAAAAATTAATTAGTTTTTCAATATGAAAATCTGAATATTTTCACGCTCCAATAGAATTTCATTCGTCAATCAAAAATGGCTTGATGACCAATAACATGTCAGTAATTTTAAATTGACGTTTGAGAATTCGATATTTTAGATATTTTGAATATTTTAGATGAAGTTCTTTCAATTTAACTTCACAGTCGACACTTAGAAGACAATGATGTATCACAATGATTGTGGAACAAATAATTTACAGATTTTTGTTAAAACGTAAGGAAAATTACAATTCATTGTCAGATAAAGTAGTTTAGTTTCTAACTTTATTTTATACGTAATTCACTGTATGAATAATTCAAAATATTGTAAATAAATAATGTAAGACATTACCTGAAATGAATTTAAGGGTGTTTTGATCCGACCCAAAAAAAAGCTAAATCAAATCTAAGTAAGAATCGGTTCAATGTATGAAATGATATGCATAGTAGGTATATCACGTTTCGAGAGTAACCATGAAAAGAAACGGATGAAAGGTGGTTGAATCGAACAAGATTTTAAGTTTTTTAATTAGTATTTTATCAGAACTTATAATCTATTCGTACAGTCATTACATTATTTTACAATAGAGTTATTATAAGTTAAATAATCAAAATTCTATTAAAATGTCGTACATGATTCTTCTAAATGACAATTGCTGTCTGCTTTTGGAATAATAATAATTACTTATTATTATTTTTGTTATTTCGAATGTTTAGGTATATCATCCTGCAATTGATAATTTCGTGTGAATTGTTTTATGTAGTATGTACATAGCGTTTGATAACGAACGCATGTAAGCAGCTAGAACGAGTTGAAATATTAAAGGATGTGTACCTTTTTATATGGCTTTCATAAATTGATTTCGTGTTTTATTGTCAGGCGACAGAATCAATAGATCAACCAAATAAAAATAAAAAAAATTCTCTAAGGGTTGATAGTCGGCTCCGTCGCCGCGTTACCACGTGAAACAATTATTATTTAATCTAATATCAAATTAGTATGTACAACACTAGTAAAATGGCACATTCATAAACAGATTAGGTATTATTAACAGTTAACTTTGTACATGATTCGTTAAATTGAAGTCTTAACAATAGTGAAAATATACAAATACAAATATATACATATATATGTATATATACATGTATGTCTATTTAACTATAGAAATATATATAGTATACATGTATATACATACATATACACAAATTAACAACAAAAATATAATTAAAATTGTCTCTATTTCATCATCATACGTTATAAAATGCAACGTATGTATACGTTAAGAAGAAAACCAAAAATAAAAAAGGAAAAAAAAAAAAACAAACAATAAAAATAGAATCTATTGCTTTAATCGTATAATTCATCGACTAATTATAAAAATGTAGCGTATAAAAAACATGCACACCTCAGTGTAGTGTACTTTACTGTGCGTTGAAATTAGGGAATAATAGAAATCTAATAAGAGAAACAGAAAAAATAGTCAACACAGAAGAACTAGATTTCAAATTTCAAGGGAACCTTTTTTTTTTTGTTAAAAGTGCATATTGCTAAAATTTTGAGTTATGTAATTTTTTTTGTAAATTATAATATCAGAGTCAATCTGGAGTTTCACATGCTGATATTAATCGAAAAGTGCAGCTGTGATATCGTAAATTTCTATCATTATTTTCAGACAATAAATGATATCATGTTAGGAAAGTTTTTTTTTTTTTTCTTCGTTTCTTTTTGAAATTTGTCAGCAATATTCTAATAATTAAATAATTATCAGCTCACATAAATTTTCTGATATAATATATATATATATATATATATATATATATATATATATATATATATATATATATATATATATATATATATATATATATATATATATATATATATATATATATATATATATATATATATATATATATATATATATATATATATATATATATATATATATATATATATATATATATTTACAGAGACTAGATCTGGAGAAGTATGATTGAAGGACGCTTCGATTTAATTCTCCATTTGAATTCGCAATTTATGTAAAATTATTTATTTACCTGCATTTGATATAATTTAATTGAATTAAATCTATGTGTCACATCAAAATATTAGCATATTAACACCAATCTACAAACGGACGCGATTTCAATTGGGTTTCAATTTATACAATAGGTATGTATGTACCAATAATAGTATTGTCAAAATATATACATAGAATCATTTGATTTATCATTTTTTAACACGATATATAATTAAAATAACATACACTGTCTCCGAAATTTTAATACGTGTTTACACCATTCACTGGACGATCTCTCGAGATGACATAGACCCTGACTATAGATCTGACGTATTAGGTTTTATTTAAAATTTTTATCTATTATTATTCAACTACGTAATTGTTCTTTTACTTAATTTCATTTCATATTACGAATAAAAATACGTACGTACATCTATAGTCACGTCGATGAAAATACTCCTCCAATATACAAAAATTATTAATCTAATTTCAACTTGGACAAAAGACGACCAAGACAAAATCTCATATTCTTCGAAATTTTTCATTTAAAACTGATTTTCGAAGTTATACGAAATTTAACGGATCGTCACAAATTGGGTTTTTGCTAAGAAACGATTCAATCCTCGTATAAATATTTACATTCCGTAATTGTAACACAAGTTAAAAAAAAAAAAATAAATAAATAATTAAAAATAAAACGCCGGTCTTGACGTTTACCTTCAAATCGAGAAACATTACGTTCGTGATCTGTTTATTTAATTATTTTTTAATATTATTTTAAGTATTCTTTACGTTTTCTTTTTTCTCTCCAATCTCATTTATATCTAATTACGTAAGGATTTACATTTCTCTATTTAAAGAGAAACGGCGTCTTGCTGATGACAGGAAAAAAGGCGTTTACATATTATTACTTCTTTTACTCATGAAAGTGGGTAACTGTTTTTAGATCGGAACACCAATTAGATTATTATGTTGTGCCATGTATTCTGAATGATTTATTTCGACAATTTATAGCAAATGGCACTCGCGATTACGGGAACTGAGTTTATGTTGCAACCTTTACGAGGCAATAATGATGCTTAACGTTAATTCCCATCGATAATAAATTCTTAATGACTAGTTTTCCTTTGAATTATTTAGTAATTAATGAATGAATTAATTCTTTTATTTTTTTTTACTTAAATAGGCTTCTTCTTCTTTACAGGATAGGCCTTCTTCTTTTCTTCGTTAAAAACGTTATTAAAATATTTAATATACATTTAATTACAGATCTGCCGTAGCAATATACATACAGTGCTTCCATAGAAGCAGAAAATTAACAAATTACGTAGACGATACTAATGGTAGCTAGGTCGTCACAGTATCTGTGAGATCGTCCTTTAACCATTGTGGAATTGTTCTCGAACCAAGACGTTTAAGCAGCTTTACCAAAGCTGTGTTATGCGACAGATAGTATCTCTGTAATAAAATAAAATCATTTATTTTATAATCATACATTTGTGACGATATCAATAATTCTCAATAACAAAATAAATTCATTAAATGTGATTATTACAGAACGACTGGGAATGATTCTTGCCTCTCTTCTTCAGCCCCAATTATGGGACCTTATTCCACTGACTGATTACTTATCTTACCTAATCTTATGACTGGCTTAATTAGCAAACTTCTTGAATCCAGTTTTCAACATTTTGTAGCAAAAATACAAAATACTTTATGAAAAAAGTGATGAATTTTATATTACTGTATTATTTTTCTATTGATTGACTTGAATTATACACACACTGTAATACTCTGTACTATTCTGCATTGTTTCAACTTATTCTCCCCCTATTGTACTTGAAGAGCATTGACTTATGTTCGTAATGAACTGTTCTATTCTCTTTTATTCTCATCTATTCTATTTCATTCTATTCTATTCTATTGTATTTTATCACAGCTTATTTAGCACAAGTTGCATAAGCATTCATTTCAAGTACTTATTGTACTTATTTCAATTGTAAGAATTCTCGTTGAGTAATAAACTATTCCAGCTCTTGAAGGCAAGTTTAATTATTTGAGAAAACAAGTTAAAATTGAAATTTCATCATGCTCACAAGATTTTAATTACACCCAGCTTTCAAGCTTTTCATTTTATTATAATGACATTTTCTATACGATAAGAAAAGTTACAAGAAAAGTTTGCAGGCAGATTAGACTTAAATGTGAAAATAAAATAAAAAAGAATTACAGAAGACTTTAATAGGAATTTGTGTCCGCTTCTGAATTGAAACTACGTTAACATTGTGAAATGCTTATTAGCTTATCTTATACGATATGATCATACAAATACGTCTTGTAGAGAAATCAAATTGGGGACAAGCCTTGACCACAATATCATTTCTTACTATATAAAAATAAAGATTACTAAACAAATACATTATTATTCTAAAAAAAATCAGTCTATAAGTTATAAAGATTATAAAAAGAACTAGGAATCTTCACATCTGCAGAGTGAGAAGCATTAATAATGTCTATAATGTATCAAAATTGATAAAAGTTAGAGAAATATCACCCTTCTATCTCACCTGAAGTAATTTATAAGATTTATCTTCCATTGGTGGATATTGTCGCCCCTTACTTTTCCCGAGGCATTTAGTATGGTCCTCATTGGTCACTTGACAGAAGAATCCCTTTTTCGGATCATACCTGAGATGTGTGGAGTAATTGAATGCTGGTGTAATCTTTAAAAATCTTTGCAACTCATGTAGCGTCTCAACAGGATTTTGTCTCAGCTGTTCTCCATCAATTATATGGAGTTGTTGTGGTGGGTAAAACGACAACCATCTCTCCAAATGTTGGGCATATTTTCCAGGGTTTAAACACCTGCAGCAAATAAAAAAAAAAAACTCATCAATAAATATAACGAACAAATCGAAAGACAAATATATTTATCTTTTTATTCATTACTTATACAGAAATTATTTTAGCAAGTACTGTCTCATTTCTATTTACCTGTTCCTGAGATCTCTGAGAGGCTTTGGTGCCGTGTCACTTGCAGTGATCACACTGTGAAACGTGTAATTGTTTGCAACAGGATCACCGTGTACTCTAGTATGTTGATACCATGAATAGGCCCTTCTGGCAGGAGACAATAAAATTGTTATCAACTTTGCTCGAGGTAGAAGGGCATGGGATCTTCGTGGTACTAAGTCCCCATCAAAGTAAGTTGCAGATTTTTCAAAAAGGTAACGTGCACTTTCGTTTCTTGCGACAGGAAAAAAGCCCATGTACCTGTAAAGTTTAGAGACAAATATGATAAAGGCCGCGTTTCATTTAGTCAAATTATACGAACAATTACTGTAATAACTTGGGTGAACCAAGATAGGGAAATATGAATATTTTACCAATCCAATCCTTTGTAATAATTTTTTCCATTGAAGAATTGAATCTCTTCAAAAGTATCAGGACTTGGAAGATTGCTGCTGATTGCTGGATGGATTGATAAAAATGTGTAAAGTGCTGTGGTTCCAGTTTTTTGTGGTCCGATAACAAGAAATCTTGGCAGTTGTTCGCAAGTCTTATTTCTAGACCATATCTTCTGATGTCTTTGATCGTCACATGGATTCTGAAACATAAATGAATAAATGTATTCATCGTATGGTCGTTCAGTATGAGGAAGGAAATAACCGCGTGTATAACGCGCTCTTTTTTAATAATATCCTAGACTCCACATTCATCAGTCAATATTGAAAATTCCTGATCGAAACAGCCTGTAGGAAAATATTTATTACGAATTCCATACATACTATACGTTATATGTATAGGAATGTCAATATTGCTCGTATATGTATATTCACAGGAGAGAAGGTGAAAAATAAATAAATAAATAAATAAAAAATACAATTTAAACGTTTGTTGAAACAAGAGATAAATTTTTGTTTTTATTATTTTTTGAATATTATAATAACAAAAATGATGTTGAGTGTGATAAATAATTATGTAAACTTACGCCCCATACGGGATCAGCTTCTTCCGGATAAAGTTGAAAATATTTTTCACCCAGTTGAAGCGGCGGTGCACTGGATAGTCGCAAATTGGTCCAACACTGAATGAACTTTATCACTGATTCGAACGTGTATAGAGCCAGCCTGTCGTTTCCATAATTGGACATATGCGTCATGAAAATATTGATCTGTAAAACAAAGGTCAGGTAAATAAGAGTGTAGAATTGTAACGTGTTATTTAATATACACATACACGTATAGGTAAATATTTGGGCGTATTTGTAGGTAGGTATATATGATAATAGATCGGGCAAATAAGAAATAAGTACTTTTGCAAACTTATACTCAATTCAGTAGAATATTTTACCGGATTTCAAGGATTCGATCAATATTTTCAAAATCTTTGGGATATGATGATGTAAAGAAACATGGATCGTTAGAAATTAGTCTAGTTGTCATGGGAAGCCCCATATATGTATTTATGTAATGTACCAACGTACACTGTTACATGGGATACATTAATACATATTCCCAACTTCACGCGAGAATATCGAATTTCAATCACTACGGCATCGCACGAAACGCGAACGAAGGGCTTCTATAATTTCATTAAAAGTAAGTGATATTCACAATCAGTTATTTCTCATTCTTTGAGGTATTAAAAATGACGTTAATGCACACTTTCCTAGTCCATATAATAATCCTAGCAGATCCCAAGGGTGATTGAAAGTTTATTTATTTATGTAAAAATGAGAAAAATAAAAAATAATAATAATAATTTATACTCACCGGATTGTAAACGATAGTTTGAAACAATTCTCCACCTTGTATGGATTCGTCCAGCTTATCTCTACCCCCAGGATATCGTTCTATGAAAATCGTGTGAGTAAATAAGCCGCAGGTTTGTCTTGGCAAAACCTAGAAAAAATTTTTCGGTTCAATGATAAACCGAATAAAATCTTACGCGAGAAGAGTATCTGTCATATATTGATTATAAAAAGATAATATAAAGATTCGTAAAATGTAATTTGGTCGAATACGTTGGTCGAAGTATTTTGATGAAAAGTGTTTTTTTATTTTTTATTTTTTTAATCATATTTTTTCGATTCTAGTAGTAACTGTGAAATGGTGAAGAAAATATTTATCTAACTCATATTTGTTCTTGAATTTTAGCACAACACTGATATCGTGCCCGCGGTTGTTATCTCTATAATGATATAGGAATTTGTTGAATATAGCATAATAATTTATTTATTACTGTATCGTCTGTTTAATATGTGATTGTTGAATATTGATTAATCTACACAGATTTGCTAATTAAAATATTGATAATCGATATATCGTGTCAGTTTGTTTTAATTATTATATCAAAGCAGTTTCTTTATCTTGACCATCATTATTTAAATCGAATTAATCGATTTGACATTGCAGTTAATGAGATATATATTAATAAGTCAACGAGTGAAACCAACCGCTTTACTCAACACCATTATTCAACGTATAAATTTATACCTCAAAGCGAACGTATATATGTATTGTATGTACATACATACATACATCCTCACTTTATAGGTATCGCAATATACCCCATATAGATACAAAACTGATATCGAACATTTCTGTATAATATATGAGTTAGGTAATGGCTCGAAATTGTCATTTGAAAACAATTCTCGGTATCTATTTGTCGTCGCACGCAAACCTTTCCGGAATTCTATCAAATACGTGTATGTATGTATATATGTATGTACATATATCCATCCATATCGTTCGAACTTCCGTAGTGTGAGTAATATTACGTTGTAGATAATCGGATAAAACGCGTCACTGGACAGGTCTCCGAATGATATGTACATATATAAGGTTTCTTTAAATCCACAATGAAACTTGGTGGATTCTCAAAATCGTTGATATATAACTGGATTTATGATGAACCGATTGGAAGATATAATGAGGTAGATACGTGAAGTTGATCTAAATTATTATTTTTTTATTTTTGCTATTTAATATGAAAATATTACAGTTCGAACAGAAAACCAAGAAGATATTTAATAAATAAACAGTTTTCGATCGATTTTTTAAATAATATACATGAATTTTCTCTCACCATGATATTTCGATGAATGAAACCTCTCCTAAGTCGTGCAGGTCTAAGATGAGGGTATTCTTCAGTGCTCGTCACCTTGATGTTCCAAACTTTTTTCCATGCTTCATAAAGGCCCTCATGGACCGGATATACTCCTGAATGATGGGGACTGACACTGTAGCCACTACCGGTAGGTATACCGTGGTCTTTAGCGAATTGTTTGTTCAATGCCATGTCCAATTGAAGATGCGTTACATTCTCGTAAAGGTGAGGCTGTTGATGGTTCCACATGTGGGAAAACCACGTAAATCTATGAAAGAGATTGAAGTAACATTCGTAATATATAATTATAATTATGACAGTTTAATTGAGTGAAATATTCTTAGATTTGTATCAAATAGATGCACTGATATAATTATAACGATATGTGATCGTTATCACGAAAAGAATTTATTCAAGAGTAAAAATAAATCCGGATAAATGAATACTTTCTAAAATGAAATCGATATAGTCAGCGCGAAAACGAGACTCGTGTTGATTGAAAATAAAATTGACAATTTACTTTACTTATCAATCGAACAGATAGGGAATTGATTGAAATTCAAATCAGCCTCCAATGATAAATAAAACAAAATTTATTGCCTCTCGTCGTAACAATCTTTACTCTAAGTTATTTAGCTGATTTCAATTTCCGTGTTACGTTATATCGATGATTTGAGAAGATCAAATAATAAATCTTGAAGATTTTTGAGAAATTCAAGTTACATTTTCAGTATATCGGGATATGATTTTTTATTTTCACAATTAGTATAGTATGTATAGGTTCAGATAGTTCAAAGATTTCGTTAATGGAGTTTGACCTAATTAATAAAAGAACCTCTCCTCGTCTTCCTTTGAACGAAAGTCGATCAAACAGATCATCAAGAAACTGAATGAACTTAAGTCTTAAATTGAATTAAAAAAAATAAAAATAAAAAAAAAAAAAAAATATATAAAGAAAAGTAAAAGAAAAGTTAATTTAATTAATAATTCTTTGACAAACCTGTCGACGTTCTCGAGAATCATATCGTCTCCATAATTCTCCTCCGCGGTCCCGTGATGAAAGTACTTCCCTGAAAACCCCAAGTTGAATTTGAACCCCGGTACAAGAGCTTGAACTCTTTGCTGCGTGGCCAATAACGCTGAAACATCGTCCTTTTTCAATCTTGTCCCTTTTTCACCGACAAATATATCGTCAACGTCCACAAGGATCATCCGGTTTAGGCTAAGACTCAGCTGACCGTGAGACAGGTACGACAAGGAGTCAAGGAGCAGAAGTTTGTGAAGCCAGAAACGAAGACCTCCGCCAAAAAGTACCCTCTGAATACCATCGAAGCGTCCGTGATCCTTAAAAGATAAGAGCCGTGAATATAGATGAATAAAAAAATAAATAAATGAATAAATAAAAACTGAGATTGTCACATCAACGTACTAATCAATGAATAAAAGTAAATTACTTATTTGATCATAGTTAAGTAAACCGAGATAACAAATAAGCAAATAAATTTTTTCCCTCACAATGTTCAGGGTATATATAGCGTTCGGTTTATCGGTCGGATTATTGATGATCAGGAAATGGTTTTTAGGGTGAGTGAGTTGTGCGTGATCTTCTCATGTTAATTCAACGATTAGGGGTATAGTTACTATACCAGTTAGCAGTAAACAATAATAATTTCGTTGATAGGTGTGTAGGGTGGTAGTTAGGTATGCTTGTGCGAGATTGGTATATACACACATATATGTACATACCAGTGCGGAGGTTAAAGGGCGCGTAATTAAATCGTGTGCAATCAGCCGCGAGGCAGTTCATTAAATTAATGAGCAATGGAACGAAACGCCCCATTAACGTCTATTAGAACTACTAATTTATTTCCCGAACCTAGGCACCCAACGCTTCCTTTTCGGTCGAAGCAAAATTACTCCGGATGCTCTTCCTAGCGGTATATGTTGTGTTACGGCTGTATAAGTAGTGGTTATAAGCTATATCTGTATGCATACCTGTATATATGTATGTGGACAGTTCGCTTCCACCATATACACCGATATATGCAAACTTACAGCAGGTACGGATAGTATAACGTGTACACATAAGACACGTTTAGTAACATGGAAAATACCTAATTGCATAGCTGTACAAATACGGAACAGAAGCACACCTTTGATCTGATCTATAAAACGCGTCTGGGCATTCCGAGTATACCGCAAACGAAAAATTTTATATTTCAATCTTCATTTTATAATATTTAATTACTTTTTGAAAAAAAAAAATAGTGGCGGACGAAAATTGTCAAAATTTTGCTTGAATTTGAATTTTCTGTTTTTTTTTTTTTATTTTTCCAAATTGTCATTTAAAATATTTCTGAAAAAAGATTTTCATCAAATATCGCAGTGAATGTTGGACTTTTGTTTGCTATATTGGACATCGCAATTTTGAAATCAAAATCGCAATCAGCAAGCCCCAAAAATTTCCTAATGGGTGTCCATCACTGTTCGCTGCAACTGACACAGTCATGTCATTTTGAAATTTTGAATAACACGTTAATCAATTCTAATTATTTTCGTTTGTCTATAGACGTACATATTAATAATGTATTGTTTGTTTTGTGGGTTATTAATTCGCGATATTTTGATGAATGTTTTCCCTCCCTCCCAACCCGTTTCCCTCGTTTCGCGATCATTGTAGCAGGAACGTATTTTTATATCTACTCTTTATTACGCCCAAAAATTACTAGCCGCGTATCAGATACTCGAAGTGAATAAAATTTTAATTATTTAATCAAATTAAATTTCCAATATTTTTCAATATGAATAAAATCATAATAACGATAGAATACAACAGAATATTTTCGCATGGATATACAAAAAGGAGCTATTAGCTTAGAGAAGAAAAAATATAAAGAAGAATTTTTACTGTAATATATGTAGAAAGAAAATAGTATGTAGAAAATGCAGAAAAATCGGTTTAGTGGTCTGGAAATGAATTCTACTGCTGCATTCTTGCTACTGCATACACAATAAAATGAAAATTTTATGCTCTTAAATTAACACTTTTTTTCTTTGTTGCCGGACTGGCAATTCTTTTTTATATGTATACCGCGGAGTTACCATACCGTATTCGATAAATGGAATATCATATAGTTCATAATTTCCTTGACCTTTGAAGCGGAAATTCAACCGCGCCAAACTCATGCCCTTTCGATAATAACGCTTGGTCAATATATATACGAGACTTTTCATCAAACGATTTTTTTTCTCCTACTCTTTATAATACGATAGCTTAATTAGCAAACCTCTTAAACTCCAGTTTACACAATTTCACAGAATCAAGAAGAAATAACTTACCTTTTAGAAGAGAATTTATATAAAACGGAATTGAATTCATTCAAGTTATCAGATATACATTCATAATCTCATCACAAAAATTTTATACACTAAAACTTGTCAAAGATATTGGCAATAAACTTTCGCGAAAATTAACGGCGTTAAAAAGTTTACGTACAGTTAATGTTTACCGTTTAAAATACAGATCAAACCCGAAATATAGAGCCACGTAAGTTGAGTAAAAATTTGATTTATTTAAACAAATGGTGTTGAAAATTCATTTTAGTAAAACCAAAACCAAAAGAAGATAATAAAACTGTAAAATAACAAGTATCGCTAATCGACCCATTGAATTGCTCAACTTCTTTTTATTCGATCTATAAATTCTGTAAACTATCAAGACTTGTTGTGCACCTTATAGCGATCCAATTTATTTTACTGATCCCAGTTAGAGATCTAGATGGGACGGCATTTTTCCCACTATAAAACGTTGCATTCGATAGCATTTGTCTCAAGGAATAGCCACAATCGTTGCAGCCGGTGGCGACGAACCATTTCTCGAGAATACATATATATATATAGGTATATATAATACAGGAAAACGGACTCTCTGATATTACACACATCGTTCATATCTACCTACCTTCGGATTCGGTTGATTGAAAATAAAATTGCCAATTGGCTTTACTTCCAGCCAATATCTACGTACATATACAAGTCATACATCCAACGATTGAAAATAATCTCACCTAGATCCGACGAATTTTATCGCTAATAAAACTACAGATAAATCAGATCGCGGCGTAACTCGACGAGATTTGAAAAGATACTTTTTTTTTTTTCTATAACTATTTTTCCAGATAATTTTTCGAGCTATAGTATACACTAATTTCCGGTTGAAAAATAATGAAAAATTAGATATTTTTACCTGTATGATCGTTGCCAATGGACTTTTGTTCGCCGGATAATCCAAGGTGTCTCTATGTGCCCAAGCCAATGGTTCATACGTGCTATGATTAGCTTGAAAAATTGTCCAATCACCACCAGGAAGTGGTCCCCATGCCGTCTCCCCGGCTCTGGTTAATCGGAGTATTGGAGACGCGTCGTTCAGTTGTGCATCCTGGAAAAATCAGCGTTTTTATTATATGAAGTATAAAAAAACTGGGGCGAATTATTGCATCGATATTTTATAACAGTCTTTTAATTTTTTTACTCTAAAACCGTAGTCAAGACCTTGACAGTATATTTTCTTTGCTTTAGTTAACGAGTTTGAAAAAAAAAACGGAAGATTTTTTTTTTAAAGGCCTGTAGTCCGTCTCGTTTGTGAAACGCTATTTGATCGCGGTGAGTGTCTATTAATTTAGTCAAATGAAAGCTGATTAACAATAAGAGTAAAAAATAATACTACGGATGCTATAATTCTCGTCGGTAAAAGATCACAGGGTATTCGCTGAGTGGAACCTATATGTGGATCTCTCCAGGTCGTGTTACCAGGAAGCTGCATATGTACACGTGAACATATGGGGCATTCCGTAACGTTCCGACATGGCTTTTGACAAGAATTTTTTCAATTTTATACATCAAATTTGATTTTATATATTAGGAAGTTGACGGTGTAAAATACTGTAACTTTTATTTTTATTTTCTCTTTCAGAGATGAGCAGTTAGAAAATTTAAATGGTCCATGATGTTTCTTCAAATTGAGTTTTCGATAATCATTCTATTTGAACAAATAAAATTAAAACAGGATTTTCATGCTCCGTAAATATTGAGAAAGATAAATTTTCGCGAATATTTTGATTATATAATCGGCTGAGATTCATTGAAGCTGATATATAAGTCAAAACTTTTATTTACTACGCCATGTCTTTGAAAAAAAGAAAAAGAAATGATACAATAAATGAACAAAAGTGCACAAGCTTAAATTCAAGCTCTGAGACTTATCATACACGTATGATATTTTGGAGTGACATAAAGGTTTTAGATCGTTTGATCGTTGAGGATGATCTGACGTTGCCATTATGCTTTGCAAAATGACGTTTCCAAAGATGAAAGTTTGAAGGAAGTATAAAAAAAGAGATAAAAAAAAAAAATAAAATAAAAAAAGAAAAAAAATATGTAACGAACACAGAACACAAAGGTATCTTTCGATTTTCGACCTCTCACAATGGGATCTACTATCTCGATGTCAGACAGTTGTAGATATATATGTATCTGAGTAAAAACTTCTTTGAAATATAATACGAGCTGCAAGCGAGTTGAAGGTAAAATGAGAAAATACGTAGAATGTATAAGGAGTAAAGGCGGCATATGTGCTGACCTTTAACCTAAGGTTCGTGTGTATGAAGAGTGGAAAACCCTTGAGCTGAGCACCGACTAAACTCTCTTCGCCTGGTGGAGCGAATCCCACTATGCCAACAGAGTATTCCCTGCAGTATTTGTCGAGTAGTTCTCGATTCCATTTGTCCATTTGCAGATACTTGTTCAAATTTTCAAATACTAGAACTCCGTAACGCCCCTTGTCAAGGTTGGTCAACACCGGCAGGGACTTCCCGGCGACCTCGACCTTGTACCTGTAAAATAAGAATGTAAAATTTACTTACAATATAACCGCGGACATATATATTTCATAACGACATCATCAAGCTGTGAAATTCTCATAACCGCGATCCTAAAATTGTTACGTGAGTGTTTCGTTTTTATTTTTTATTTTTTGTTGGTTCTTTGCAGAAAAGAAGATGTGGAACATCTAAACGAAGTAACAAATATGTTATTGTCGAATATATTTTTAGTAGTAAGTGTGAATCGCGTAACAGTGTGGTAAAGACGATGTAGTATCTGATAAGGGTGTAACGTAGCGCTTGAAGATTAACTGATTACACGCTCAGATTCCAGTTTCTGTTAGGTCTAACGGTCGTGTACAACGTGGTGTCGTTAGCGCCGTTAATTATTGCTACTACATAGTTCCAAGCGCGTACATACATACATATATACCTACTTCAGCATTAAACAGCACCTACTTGAAACTTAGCTAACTGTCGCGTACTGGTTTGTGTTCAGCAAATTCAACCGTGTAAAGACTTGAACGAGTTGAAACATTTTTTTTTTCCCCCATTTTTACACTATCATTAAACTTCACGGTGTAAACACCTTTACATAATACTACCCGAAGTATCACGGCGGGTTTTATAAAGAGCAATTAATTTCGAATGGTATTTGAATATTTGATAATTCATTTTTCACTCGATGAACACATATTTTAAAAATGTTTAAAATATTTTCAATTGCAAAGGTTTTTGATTAATTCAATATTAAGGGATGATTTTTAGAGGTTATGATTATTGTCTACTATGTCTCAGTCCCGTCTTGAAACATTTCGTTCACTGACATCGTAATTCCCTCGGAATACTTCCAGGAACAGTTTTAACATCATCGACGTTGTAGACAATATCAAATTAACTATTTATACATACTTTTGGTCAAATTTTTGTATGACAAGTAGAAAATTTTTTGATTTTAAGTGTAAGAAATTTTTTTCAAAGAAACACAAATTTATAATTTTTATTTTATTTTTTTCGTCCGGTATCGAACCGTGGACTTCACGATTTGAAACCGGACATCTTGCCACTGTGCTATAACAGCACTTTAATGTTGGTAAAGTAGATAGGTTCATATAAGAAAAGGCTTCGCAGAATTTCAAACTTTATTTGAAAATCCAAAGTGAAGAAATAAATTTTCCGGATGTTAGTTTTTGAGTTAAATTTAAATATTATCTAAGCTTAAATGTTATACATTAACGTTTCAGTATTATCGCAATTAATCCACCTGCACTACAGCAACAGCTACATTATATATTTTTTTATTTATTTTTTTATTATCTTAACAGACGCGTGTAATGCAAACAAAAGGTTATGGTCTTGTTTTTTAAAACTACGTACCTACGTGTAGATCGTTGCTCAACGTTAAAGCAATGTTTGTACACATGTAGCCCGTACGCTATATACGTGGGCATCACGAGTCTCTGCAGCGTGACACCGCGAGGCAGTGGGGTAGCTAGCTAGCTGTTAAAAAATACATGTACTCGCTAATGCACGTTTTCCCATTTACATATTTCCCCACCCTTTATATTACTCATTCCGTTCTTCTAATGCATACATTATTATTCCACGTCTGTATCTCTTTACCATATACGAAAATAAATTCATTTGACATCCCACCATGAGGAAATATCTACCACCATCACCATAAAAAATAAAAATATTCAAAATAAAAAAAAAATATATATATATGTATATATATAAATAAAAATATTCTTCTCTCAATTTTTATTTCGAAATCGTTTCAACTCGAGTTACTTCCTCCCACGTAAATATCCATTTATAACGGTGTTGCAATATTATCCAGTAACGTTCAAAGAGGACTCGTCGTAGGTGCGTGTTATCCCTTATTATTATTATTATTATTATTATTATTATGATCATAATTATTATTATTAATATTTATTGAAACGTAGTATAAATTCTAAATATAATATCAGATGAGTGAATTGGCGATATAAATACGTAAACGTACGGTGAAATAATTCAAGCATTTAAATTGTGCTTGAAAATTTGATTCAATTTCCTTGATATAAAATTTTTTCTTTTTATTACATATATGTATACAGATAATTATTATGTTTGCATTAAAACAGGGCAGGTTGAGTATAACACGTTTGATAGTAGGTATATACACGCGTAATTTGTATAAATTCATTATTTTCTGTGTGAGTAAAAAGGACAGGAGAGGCTCTGCATTATATTACTATAGTAACTATACCATAATTGCAGGAGTATAGTTTAAAATCTAAATGAGGTGGAACAACGGTGATTGAAAATCAGTAGCTTGCCACTGCAAATTAAGCTCTCACGTAGTACACACCCCTCGCGGTGGTTGTAGGTATACCAGATACTGCACACGATGACTGACACGATTAGTAATCACAAAATAAGCTTATTCAAGCGTGTGTATGTAATCAATTTCTCATTAAAACATTACGTTGCTATACATACAGTTACTGAATTTATTATATATCCGTATAGTTTCTCGTTTTCCCCGTATATCTGCAGCAGTTTGTCTACATACATGCATATACTATAATAAAAAAGAGTAGTAGTTATACCTACGATCTGAGTAAATGGCGAGAAAACTTTTCTACAGGTTAATTGTTAGAGCTTTTCTTCTCTAAAAAGCTTATTTACTTTTATTTTCGTTATTTGTTTTTGGGTTTTTCTCTTTTTTCTTTTTTAACCCCATTCCATAAAGTTTACTTTCAGTACTTCCAACCAACGTCGCGGGAGGTCTGAAAGTCCCTATGTACTCAACTCCCGGTTAGACAATTTTTCTTACAATACAGAACACTTTGAAAGTTACTTTTCAAATCACCGATTGTGTGAAAAATGGACATCCTTTTTTTCTATCTCATTCTTCAGGGTACTCGGTTGAAAATTTTATAAAAATTACACGTGTACGCGGCAATGCGGTGTAATGAAATTAATCGAAATATTTAAAGTTAACGTAATAATAATTGAAAATAAGGAAAAAAAATTAACCTCCCCCTCCCCCTTCTTCAATGCAACACGAATACCGAGAATCATTATTTTCCTTGATCAAAATCGTGTTATTATTATTATTAATATTATTAATTACGAAACTTCACATTGTGCTTTCGCAATACTCGTTAATCTTCTTCTCGCGACAGCTTCTGAATTCTCGTAATTCGATATCGTCTCTTAATTAGCGCGCTATTATATCGGTATACGACTAATTACTCATCTCTGAAAAAATTTAGATTATAACATATTTATTATTATAGCAACGATCCGAACAGTGAACGCTATATGTATATATTAAATATACAATAATTTACATAAATTTTGTTACATATATATACGTATAATTAAATGGACCTGAGGGTCTTATAGAAATGCGGAGAAACTGACGTTTACGTTTCAAACGAGCTACCCAAGGGTACAATTAACTTTTTTAGGGACTAATTCTGAATTCACATTACGCACTAAAACCGAAAAATCTAAATTCCAAATGATCGGATTCATTCGGGAGAGTATGAGAATATTTGAACGAGAAACTTCGAACCGCAAATCTTTCCCTGTAGGGCTTCTTCCAACCGAATTATATTAAACTAATTGCAAATTTGTGTATAAGAACAGCATAAATTTATTCCAACTGTAATTACACGACATTTATTTAATGAATAACATCAGAAAATTGAAATAAAAAAATAGAAACATTGGAAATTATAAATTTTTTTGAATCAATGGCGCAAACGAACTCAAGTCATATTTCAAACCCTATAGATTCATAAATTTTATTATTTTCCTTCAAATGGATTCTCGAGGCTTAGATCAAGAGCAAAGTTCAATATGTACCTATATAGGTATATGTAGCAGATTTTTCAGGAATACTGATATCCAGTTCCCGCAGTTCGCAAGAACTAATTGCGCATGAAATTGCAGAGATTTGTTTTCACTTCTCGTTGGTAAAATAAAGCCGAACGTAAAGGGGACGAAGGAAGGAAGGAAGGAAGGAAGGACGGACGGAAGGAAGGAAGGAAGGAAGGAAGGAAGGAAGGAAGGAAGGAAGGAAGGAAGCAATGAATGCCGGAAGAACGGAACACAGGCTCAACGAGGACTGGTCGCATTGTCACAGGTGGTAAGGTGCGGGCTGAACAAACACGATTTCTCTCTTCTCCTTTGAGGTGCGACGACGCGACTTCTAGTCACTTTGAAATACTAAGGTATTAGTGACATTATACGAGTAAAGTATAAGAAGTCCCTGCACGAGCAATCCTGCTATCTAGCCCCACGAATCTTATAAAATGGTATCGCTCTCTCGAGTTGAGTAAAGAAAGGAAAATGGCGGCTATGTGCGGTTGTGCGGCAGCCACCGCTATGGTATTACGGTACCAAAGACTCTTTTGTTAAGCCTAGACCGGGATTGCTTATATCTCAAGATGAAATCTAATTTGAAAGGATCTCACGTCAGCTGTGTGCTACCAAGGTTATTGTGCGTCTCGGGCATGAACACGGCCATTTTCATTCACGTATTGTCAAGATCTTGGCGCGCAAAAGTATATGCTATTTATTCTTTTGTCAAATTTATACGAATATCTTGATCAGTATATACCATTGCCATGTATATACCATATACATACATGTACCCCAATTATCGACAACTTGAAAATCCTTTAATACCCTATCTTCGAGGAGTTTCCAAATGGTGAATCTAGTTAAAAGGCATTTAAATTCCCTGTTTTTGTTGATTTTTAATAAATTTCAATAAAAACCTTGTCAAAAGTTTTCCACACGTGACGCAATCCAATTGAAACTAATTAGAAATAATTGATTCTGTCAACACTTCAGCAGTGGGCTGTGGAGGTTTAACTCTTCTCTTCTTAAAACGGGCCCGTGCGCATTAATTAAACTGGATTCTTCACTGCATGTTCTATATCTGATATCCAGAATGTATTTTCGGGATTAAATACCAGTTTAAAAATTATACATGTAGGTTGGTATAACCCGATCCAACTCCTCTGAGGAAGCCAGGAAGCTATTTATACTCCCGCATGAGTCCGGGGGCGTTTTGTTCAGGGCTGAAAATAACCGAATCTACTGTTCAACGGGCTTTTCAATAACATTCCAAAAAAACAAATAAAAATAAAAGAATTTTCAATCTCCTTACGCATCGTAATTATTCGAGCTACGCACACACGTAGATGTATGAAAACAAAAAACAGAAGCCCTTCAAATTTGTTTCATTTCTCTTTCTCTCTCTCTCTCTCTCTCTCTCTCTACCCTACGTCAAGTGAATATCGTGTCAAAGGGTCCGGTGCTTTTTGGCCCAACCCATGCATCAGATCATTCGCGCACGTTGGGTAGCAAATTGGAGGCAGGTAAAGGTATAATAAAAAAAAATAAATAAAAAAAGTAAAAACTAAAAAAAGTAGGAAAAGAGAGTGAAAAAAAAAAGAAATATGAAGAAAAAAATGTAACTGCGAACGGCGTGGCGCAGTAGTCGACGGGTTACTGGGAATCCCCTCTCACCTCGTATTCCGTAACCGTTAGGAAAAGGACGTAACATGAATTTTTATGAAGTACTGCGCGCAAGGAAGAAGATGTGAGCACCTAGTGTGAGAAGAGGAGATATGCTGCTGCTGCTGTTGCAGAGAGTGAGAGAGAAAGAGCGAATAATGTATAAGGGGACTGGGAATTATTCATGAATGAATTCTTTCTATATATACCTATATGTACTTTTAGGCTTTATCCCCGAATGTGAAATCATATGCCACCCCTTTATCTCCCATTTTTACTCTTCTCGCCTTGCAAAGTTCACCTCGTTCGTGCCATATCGAAGCATCAGATAGTACCGCCTTTATAAATGAAATATAAATTGAATTATCATATACCGGTATTAGTTTCCCTCTTATTCCCTTGGTCACGTACATACCTACTCATCTTTGAATTAGTTTTTATTTTTTTTTTTATTTTAATAGTCCAGAAAAAACAAGACAAAAGTAAAATGAATTTAATTAAATTATTCTTAATTAAGATAATATGAGAATTAATTTTCTTGTAGATATGAATTTCGTTACCTAGATATAATATATATATATATATAGGTACTTGTATATAACTTTGTTCGAATTTATCGCGCCCGAAGTTATTATCAAATTATTATATCGCACGATAAAATGAAAATGAATTTTTTTTGGCATTTTATCTCAATTACGCAAGGATTTCAAAACGATTAAAATCCTCTTCTCAAGATTATACCGATAGGAAGCCAAGACATTCCTTGACGCGTAAATAAATAATAATTCGTTATCGAAAAAAGAAGTCGAGGCGGTATTTAAATTTATCACACTTAAGGGACGATGGGAGCCACCTAACTACCGACTCCATAAACCACAATTGTAATGCAGTGAAGCTCCCCACTCGAAACGAGTGTAAATGCGTTTCAAGTCTCTTTACTGCAATACAGAGCATATAGGTATATGTATATATATACAAATACATTAGTGCATATGGTAGAATTTTGCCGATTAAGTGAATTTATGCATGTATTATGATACCTACGTATGTACCTACATATTACATTATACATACGTGCCAGTAGAACATGCTTATACATCCGTTTTAAATCTGCCCTAGAAAAGATATATATATAGATATATGTGTATATGCCTTACTTATTCGCTGTTTTTGATATCTATTTTCGCGAATATTTCTCAACTCGAGGAAAAGTACGTATACATAAAACGGAGATTATTTTTCCATATATATTATATGCATATACCATATATGTATATGTACATACGTACATACATATAAATGGTGATGCAATTATTTCTGAAGTTAATCGCCAACGTTAATTAACGAGATAAAACGTGGTTGTAAAATACATACACAAGTATATATATATACCTAATATATTCGTATTGCACGAGTAGGTATAGGTGTAATAAACGTCAAGTATCTCGAGTATTTTATTCTTTACCTCTGCTATATCGTGTATCATATAGCACTCAATTCCTGCGGGGGTGCCAGGGCGAGAGACACAGTTCACTATAGAGTCATCGTCGTTTTCACAAAACAAATAGCATATAAAAAAGGGTTTATTTTTTTTTCTTCCTTCTATTTTTTCATTTCTGTTTATAGGTATAGGTACAATTAAGTCCTGAAAAACAGTTTCAATTGAAAAAAAACAAAAAAAAACAAATAAGTAAGAGAAATTAAAAAATTCTTGGGATCTTTAAAAGTCGAGGGTGAAATTTCAAGGATTTCAAAATACAAATTCTTTTGAACAATTATAATTCTACATCGAATCATTAAAGACTGGGGAAAAAATGATATATTTGTCATTGATCAAAATTAAACTTCTACAAAGGGATATATATGAATTCTCCAAATTACGAGCAGAATCAAAGAAAATTGTTTATTCAACAATAATATGTATATATATGCAGATATATATGTAAACACGTTTTTAATTTCGTTCCTGATCCACGGTATTGGCCATGGATTTATTTCGGACGTTAATTTGATGTCCGATTCGATTTTCAGCCGAGTTTCTTCTTCGTTTCATTTATTTGACTCTAATTTTCATGGATTTGAATATTTGAATACATGAATTGGAATTCCACTTCTTCGTTTCGACGTGATACCTATATATATACACCTATATGTATATATATAGTAATACATGAAATAACCCGACCTAATTTGCTTCTAGTTTTAATTGAATATATTTCAACAAGGTATATGATAATAGACTTGACTAGCGTTATAACATTAAACTGTAGCGCGTTAACACATCTCATTTTCCCCCCTTGTATACATACCCTAAACATAATACATGCCCACGAAAGGTATCGCTCGATACTTGTTAATATAACGAGCGTATAGTTTGACGCGACAGTTTCTAAACAACTTGGATTTGAAGGGAACGTTGATCCTTGGGGTTAACTTGAGAGAGGATATAAAGAAATTATAATTAAGGTGCCTATCTCGTGCTGGTGCTGTTTGCTCGCGTTTGAGATAGTAGGTACGGGTAATTAAGTTGAGCCGCACGGCTCAGCGGCGAGGAATTAATGCTATATATATATAAATTAGTATATATATATATACATATAAATATATGGTATATATGTATAATATGTATATAAAGAGTAGATTAGATGAAGCTGGACCATCCGGATCGCCTTGATTCTCGGATTTCTCTATACGTCTTTTTCTTATCCCTTTTCGACGTCCGGATCTTATATTACCTTCAACCTCCAACCTTCCGGTCTTCACCGTTCAGTAGATTTGGACAAGGAGAATTTATACCGACTTGAATAGAACTCGTTGGCTATATCTATACCCGGCTACGGAGCAAAAGGAGTTATGAACACGAGGTGAGGCGAGGCGAAGCGAAGCGAGCGAGCGAATGAACGACCAAATGAAGAGATTAGTCGGGCGGATATTGTCGTCGTCTGGCTTGGTTTTCAGGACGAACTATGAAAGCACTTCTTTTCAATGATGAAATACACCCATGACGTTCAAAACTGGTGCCAAATTTTAACGTCCCTAATTACACCGCGAGATAATTCGTCGATTATTATTCATCATACTGGTAAAAAATTATCAATATACTTATGAATTTTCCGCAAGTTTTTAATGGATATTTGAAAAATAAAGAAAGAAAAATAGACATCTTGTAAATTTTGGTTAATAATTTTTATATTATTCAAAATCGACATATGTTGAATCTCGAAAATCTCCTACCCATACGTTGTAAGACTACATTGTTTCGCTTACGACTCTATCAACTTGTGAATGGCACGGGCGACAGTAGGTACGGTCCCGTCCACGTAGGTTATTGTGGTCCATAACGTAGTAATTAAGCAAAGTATTAAAGGTCGTGGATAAGCTGCCCGCGTTAAGCCGCTATCTTTACTGCCTCTTTTTCTCTCCCTCGCTCTCTCTCTCTCTCTCTAGGTCGTACCTATACTTAAACATATATTCAGAAATATATTCATGACCGCAGGGTATTTATCAGGGTACTCCCTAGTTACCTATATAGCTGTCTATATGTATATACATGCTACAGGGTGTCTCATTTAAAAAAGAGTAATTAAGATATCCCCCAAACTAAGTTCTATAAAAAAAATGTGTCCAATCCAAATTTCAGGTTTTCAAAAGTGCAGGATACGATATATGGTTAAGAAAATATTATCGTCTATATATACCTACACTCATACAGAGATGCGGCATTGGCTTTGAAAAAATCTTCATTAGATACAGAATTCTTTCAATCACAGACGAATTCCTTTTTTTTAAGATTATGGGTTTACCGGTAACCATTAAAAAAAAAGATAGAAAAAAAAAATCCAATTTACATTGAATGAAGAAAGAATTTTTAGTCGTCGTAAAGATTTCTTACAAGTTGTGTCATCTGAATCTCTATATTCAGCATTTAATGTTTAAACAATTTTGTTTCTTGTACAAATTTTAGTATATACGCGTTATATTTTAATGTATGAATGCATTTTATTTCTTCTTCTAAATGGGACACTCTGTATATAAAATATATAAGTACCTATACCATAGTTGAACGATTATAAACCATGTAAATATGTGGTGTATAATATGAACATAGTGAACAAGTAGCAAAAACTGTGGTGCTTGCATGTTATGCGATGCATATATACCTCCACCTACCTCGACAATGAAGCTAATACACCGGAAAATGCGGAAATAGTCTACCCTGGTACCGCACGAGATATCCGTAGCCTGTACGCTGACGCGGGCGTAAATGACCCCGGCGGTAATAATTATAACGTGCAGGATTGAAACGGGGCGAGAGAAATAGGGATTAGAATTTTACTCGTGGTATAATCGATATCATTAGTTATCTTTCCACCATCGTTTGTATTTCTATTTATTTTTTATTTATTTTTTATTTATTATTATTTTCTTCCATTAATGCGGTAACGATTTTGAGGTTCGATTCCGCGATTTTAATATCTAACGACTCACAATAACCCCTTTTGCGACATGAATTTCAATTTTTTTCTTTTCCAAAGCCTTTCTCTTAACACATGCCGTGTTCCATTGAGCACGAAAGGGTTAAGATGATTAGATAAAAAAATTGACTTATTAAATTGCCTTAGAAATTTTATCGAATATTATAAACTAAAGAAATTTAATAATCTGACATCCGGTAAGAGTTTTCTGGGGTGGTAATCCTTGGAGGGCAGTTGAGATAATGGACTCTTGAAAATGTAGATCAGATCGAGAAGAACGGTTAAGTTCTGTGAGGCAGACGAGGTTCGGAAAACGAGTTACCTAATTCAACGAGTAAAATCTACTGCTTACTAACCCTACCCGTTTAGGAGTTACTGCTTAACGATTAATACGAATGGGATTCGAAGAGAAAATAATAAAAATAAAAGTTTTCTTTCCAACTTCAAGGGAATAATTAAACGATTTAGGTACCTTTTAGATTTAGTTAAAAAACACTGTAATACATATTCCAGAATAAGGAATACATTTCGAAGTTTAATTATTGTATAAAAATTGTGTTAAAAAATTTGAGCTAAGATAAAAAGTATAAAATCCGACCGGACAGAAGTTGATAAAATTAATGAAATAATTATCTATCAGAGTTTTTAGCCAGAGAAATCTACAGCGGGTTTGAATATCCTGTAATCCGAGGCCTCGCCCAAAACCTGGAATCGGAGGGGTTGGGGGGAGAGGGCGCTACCGTGATCCCGGGACGTCAACTAATAGAGGACCCTGCGGGGATAATTAGGCGAAAACCACGAGGGATATTAACTTGGCCACGGTAATTTACCAATGGTTTGAAATGCCAAAAGCTAGGCGGTGTCAAGTCGCGTTGTTGTTCCACCAGCTTTTACTTTACGGTTGTGAAGGTCGTAGCTATGGGGGTTTGAGGTGGGTTCTGAATTTATTCGGGTCTACGTTGGTGATTATCTTAACGAATGCTACACCCTGCAGTGGGCCGTCGAGGGCGCTTAATATTAATACGGCCCTGCGGCCTCGTGGTTAGAGAATTAAGGGAGCTGGAATAAGGGTGTAACTCGAGTTACCCTCGTTTTTATTCCAAATCATTTTTCGTATACTCACGATCCTGGTCTTCGAGTGGTTATATATTATACATTATATTCGAATTCAACGTTTTGAAAATTTTATCAAATTTTTTAATTAATAGTGACTGTACGAATGTAACTTTTTTTCCAGCTATATCCGAAAGTCTGATTTTTATTAACGATTCTCATTAATTAATTTCTATTTAATTTAATTTTCCCCCTAATATAGCAGATGAAAAATGATTTTAAGGAAGGGATGAAAATTCTTAGCTATCGTCTTTATAACTAAAAGTTTGTACTCTTAATTATTCATCATTAAATTGAATTATATATAGGTATATATGTATATATCTATGTCAAATACCTTATGTATAATCTGTAGCAATCAAATATTTGATATAAAAAATTCAATTATAAGAGAGTCTCCTTTAACGAAATATGGATTATGGATTACCTCCTATACCTAAACGGTTTAGCATAATGTATCCAATTTTTTATGTTATCATTTTTTTATTATATTTTTGGTATAACCGCGCTGTTATTCTACACAGTTGTTAAATTCTATAACGATTGCAGATTATTTTTCCTTGTTGTTGTTGAATTTGCAACTGTATATGTTAGAAGAAAATTGGTATATGAAAAGGAGCAAATATCAGAATGTTCAGAAGGGGCGTCGGTGGTGACGTTTGGATAAAAAAGCTTGGATTTTCTATTTTTTTATTTATTTTTTTCTCGTTTTTTTCTCTATATGTATAAAATGCGGAAATATCCGATGTTCCAGAAACGGGAGTAAAGGGCGGATGTCTCTAAGGTATTTTAGTCGTGGATGCTTCGCCAATCTCGTAAGCATCGCACGAGCTGTAGATCGCTTGCTGATGTAGCAGATATCGCGGTGTTATCGATTATGAAATTGCTCGGGATAAAGCAAACTGGCTTTTGAATTATCAGGCCGTGACCACCTCGGTCAAAAGCTTGTGCAAGCAGAACGCCAGCACAGCACCGTAATGGTGGCTATATATCGTCTGGGCAACATATCAGTCCTGCAGCACACTATTGCATATATTATTATTTGATTATCGGACAGATTACGGGGCGAAATAACCTCCATGGCATGATGCACCTACCTACACATATACATATTGGCTCAACCGAACTGGGAGCGTAATTAATTTTCACACTACTATAGAAACCATGACGAATTTCAATGGCGGGAGGAAATACGTATGCAATAAATTTGATTGACTGATTAGAAATGGTAAAGAAAAAACAAAAAATAAAAAAACGTGTATTGTTATAGGAAAAATTGAAAAATTGACGCGTATATTATAAAAGAATTAAATTACATTTCGTGAATTTATTGATTTGAAAAAAGAAATAAGTCAGAATAAGGTACAAGATTTTTTTTGTCCGAGTTTATTTTATGAAAGTCTCTTTTTATATGCTTTTGGTATATATGTATACGTACATTTATCTAACGTACGGTTATTGCAATCAGCAGTTTGTAACAAATTTGAAGTATATCTAGTCTACGAGAAAGGATGTGAATCAGAGAACTTCCAAGACTCGAGGGAATGGATAGAATAGGTTGTCTAAGTCTTAGAAAACAGATTAAACTTGATTGAGAAAAACGTGCAGGAAAGTATTTTCAACACATTCAAAAGGTTCTTTTTTTTTTTTTTTTGTTTCTTTAAAACCTTGGAGATTGGAAAGAAAAGAAAGAATGAATTTTTCTTTTTTTTTTTTTTTTTTTAAATAAATGATATTTGCAATTAAATCAACCGTTTCACTCACACCCTTATTACGAATATTCATATGTGTAGACAAAGATGATTAATGTTCAGTTTTTTGAATTTCTGAAAAGATTTTAAATACTCCTCACATCACGTTATTTTCAATTTTCTCTAAACTGTGTTCGTCGACGTTTCCTTTTGTTTGCTTTCAATTACTACCTTTCCTTTCTACCATTTCTGTTTATTTTTTTATTTTTTATTTTTTATTTTTTTCTTGCTATAACAATTACATTAATACCTCTGGTGTGTGCAGGAGTACGAAGTGGGTGCTACATACTGAAACACTCTTTAAGCCGATTCTTCTGAAAAAACGGTAAGTGACTCGGATTACGTCCGTATTCCGACCGTCCGCCCTTAATTATCATTTAAGCAGAAGATATTATACTTGGTTTTCCGTGCTACTTTGATGATATACTTTAAATAATTAGCGCGAGGACCAAAAAAAGCTTCTCTTCTTTACATCAGAGAGGTCCGGGGTTGTTGCTCACTGAATCGCGTAACTCATGTTTTGCCAAATATTTCTATATACCTGTCTCGTCAAATTTCATCGGCAAAAAAATGATATAAGAATCATTCTGATAAATATTTTATATTATAAATAGAAATAAAGAAAATAGAAAGATTATCAAAAAACCGCTTGAAAGCATTAAATAATTTTTTTGCAAATACCTACTCAGAAATATATATATCAACTGATAACAGAAAATCGTATATGAATATACGAAATTTCATCGAATACGATAAAGAAAAAAGTACAGTTTGAAAAATTATCAATTTATTTCAAAATGACAAATAAACTTTTTCAATCAACTTTCATATAATTCGGTAAACTCAATTCTCTAGATTTCAGGATATAGAATCATATCTCCCCCTTCCCCGTTGCCCATTGAGAGGTAAGGTTGCAGAAAATATCTGAAAATCATAAGTTTATAAATCCATTTATTTATTATTATTATTATTATTATTATTATTATTATTATTTTTTCAAAACGACTTTTTTCTTGATGACAAATCTAAAATATAAGGCACTTCGATGTGCGGTCATGCGACTAAAATAAATTGTTATATCCGAAATGGAATTTTATTTTTTCTGTTAAAAGTTTAATAAATCTCGGAGTTTATCCCCCGTCCTTTATTCCATACAGCGTCTTGACTTACACTGATTGACCTCCGAAATAAAAAAAAAAAAAATAAATAAAAATTGTGACGGTATATTTGATATATATTATAATCGATCTCCAGACAATTCGAATCGTGTTTAACTGCTGTTAATGGAATAAATTTATAACCATTATTTCTGAGATAAAGAAACAAGGGTCTGCCAGGTGCAGGGGGTCTTCTTGTAATAATATTATTATACTTTTCATTTGTATTTCCCAATTTATTATTTTACTTTCTGAATGAATATATATATATATCCTCGACCATTTATATATATATATATATATATATATATATATATATATATATATATATATATATATATCGCAACAATCTCAAGGCAATTACTTTCCTTAACTCGCAACGTTGATAGCCGAGAACCAGTTATTTTCTTAGAGCTTTTTGTTTATGAACATCATGTTTCCTTGTCACGCCTACGCTGTCAACTAATCTTATGACGTCGTAGCTAGGCTTGTATATACCAAGCGAAAAACGTCCTTCTTATTCTTCTTAATGAACCCACCGCCATGAAAACTGACGAAAAGGGGTGCGAAAGAAAAAGTATCTTCTTTCATATGCGAGCTGAAATTACTATTCATCCTCCTCGCCTTGCTCATCACATTATTAAACATGATAGAAGCTCAAAGAGCGGGTAGTAGCTCGAATAAGAATATATAACGTTCCTGTACATGTACGTAAACTGATCCTGGGATCAGATAAGGTCCTTTGAGAGAAGTAACACGACGATATATATATATATATATATTCGTTCATTTTCTCTCTCATATATTTGTTTATGGTTTTAAATTTATAGAATATAATTTCACCATTAAAATAAACGAGAAAAGATATATACTTGAAAAATTTATCACAATGTTTTCTCTCTAGCGATTGAACTCTTCAAGTCCTAAGACATGATAAAGAAAGACTTTGCTTCCAGCATCGAGGCAATTGAACTATTTTATCCAGTTTAATACTGCAGGAGGAAAAGGTCGTAGTGTAACTGTTCGAAGGACGATACTATAACGTAACGAGACTTACTTTATCCTGTTATAGACGAGCAACTCAGCGATTTCTCGACCCAACCTGGAGTACAACGTTTCGACAAAGACAAGGACCTTTGGGTCGATGCGTAGCCGAGCTTCGCTGCGATGGTCCGGAGCTGCTGGCAATCTGGTCGCCCCACGAAGGGTCGAGCATCTTATAGAAGGTTCAGGCCTCGTGTCCCGATGAATTAAGCTGAAATAAATAAAATTTATTAAAATATTATGGGGGAAATAAAAAATACTTTAAATAAAACGTTATTATAACAGATATCCGAGCGTCAATATCTCTTTGAACAGGAATTGACACTGAATAAATCTGTTTGTCTATCAAAATTTTCAATTTAACCAGCTAGAGTACCTACACGTATCACCGAATTGACATTATAGCTATTAGCAAATAAAAACATCGTTATTTTATATACATTTTCGATTAAAAAGTATAATAATTATAATCAAAAATCATATTATTGAGTTAAAATTCTCACCCACATAGGTATATGTATATATAGATATCGACTTTCATTGGGGTATTAAATGCCTCGTAAATTTCGCAGATATATTTGTCCCAATAGTCGGAATAGTTTCTCGACTATTTGCAGTTTTCATTATATAAACATAAACTACCTGATTGCGGTATGAGTTAATTGATAATAAAATTTGATTGAAATTAAAAAAGAATAAAGAAAAATATAAAATAGGTAAATTTGGAGAAATTTTATATAAAACAAAAAATAAAAACGAAAATTAAAACTTTTACAATTCAAGACTTGTACCTAATCAGAGTTTTGTTTGAACCCATCAAAGTAACCTAAATACATGACAAGTTTCAAATGCATATTCCCAATGGTGCATTAGCTTTAGTGAACGAGGCAGGCAGAGGACATACCTACAATGGTAGGAAGAGTCGGTGAGGACTGTACTTGCGATCCCATGGGGTCACATAAAAGCATAAATATCCTATATGTATATATATGTATAGTCATATGTATATAACATACATATGCTCGGGGCACAGGGTTTCCAGGCACACCTAAGCCATTACGTTTGTTTTATGCTGCAGTGAGTGCATTATCCTGCCCTCGAATTAACGCCAGAAGCCAATCGTGATAAATTATTGTAAATAATGGAGGCTATTGATAGCACAGATAAGGTTCAGCAGCTGGCAGATATAAAATTTTTTAATATGCATTTTGAACTTCTTCATTTTATGTAAAAGTTAATATTACCTACAGACGCGTCTAATTACAAGTTTCTCTCTCTTTCTCTCTCTCTATCTCTTTATTTTCTTTTGTGAAAAAACAGAAAAAGAAAATGTATTTATATACACATTCGGGATTGTGAGTTATAAGACGGAAAGCGAGGGACAAGCTTGTCGTCTCGTCACTTTATCTTCTCCCAACATAACTACCTCGATGGTTTCTGTGAAGATTATGAAGTGAGTCAAATGTAACTTGTGGTTCTTTCGACTCCGACTTTATCCTCGTAGTAGTAGTAGTCGTAGTCGTCGAGAAATTCAATTAGCGCGAGTCGCACAGGACCGTTGGGTCAACCATGAAAGAATTATTGTGATAATTAGAGGGAAAGTTTGTTAGGACTACATCGTAACAAATACACTTGGATTACGTGCCGAGATCTCGAGTTCTACAATCTTCTCTTTCTCTCTTTCTCTCTGTATATACCTACCTATAATAATGCGCATGTATACATATACATACCTATATCTATATTAAAGCCTACCATATACATGTACATACGTATATCGTACGTACCTTATCGTGTGGCTTATGGCTTGGCGTGAGTTGGAGCCGTTAACACGTAGATTATCGTAGCAGACACCGTTCCCAGAATAGGTAAAACGGTGATACAGCGAGATATCAATGCTTTCTCTCTGTCTTCATTGATCGTTGAGGTTTAGAAAAAATAAAATAAATAAATAAAAACCCCAACTAATCCCAGCGAGGGATATAATGAATTAATAGAATCAATTTTCAGAACAGGATAGTCCATTCCAAAAGATAAATTAAAACTTTCTATAAATAAATTATATCAATTTGAAAGAAAATTCGTTCTACAATCAGATAACGAAAGGCAGATGAAATTCTATATGCACGCTGAACAGTATATATATATATATATATTATCTATATACACGTTATAGCCACGTTTACGAACTTTCATTTTTTTAAAGATTTTTAAACATCGATAAACCTGCACATATGTTCTGATCATATATCGACCAAATGTGTATATAAGTATATAAAAATAATTAAAAAAAAAAAAATAATTTCTGTGATGCAAATGGCTTATAGAAAGGAGTTATATCTCTTCTTCGTTATTCATTAGTGGCAACACTGCAGCAGTATATAAATAATAATTAATTGCGGTTTTTTATTTTTTGTTTTTTTAATCATCGTGTATAAATTATTCTCCTATATAATTACAGTGCAAGCGTCGATATTTCCTAATTACGATTACAGTAGCGGTTTACTATTTATGATTTTAACGTGCCTTGAATAAATTATGAATATGTTGAGTTTACTTGAAACGATGTGCAGGTAGTGAATAATATACTGACGTAGCGGGATTCCATCTTATCATGAGCTCAAAAGTCTCGCTGGTATTGTAATAAGAAGATAAGACCAACGACTTGAAAGACACGCGTACCTACTCAAATACGTGTATGATGAATATCACTACGTAATACTTGTCACGTAAGTATAATGCCTCATGCACAACAGTGACAATAATTGCCCTGTCATGTTGTTCGTATAGCTCTTAACAAAGTTAGAAACCGTTTTGTCATAATATTAACGAAGAGAGAGAGAGAGAGAGAGAGAGAGAGAGAGAGAAAGAGGGATAAAAAGAGTAAAAATTAGTTTTCTGGTGGAATATTTCTCACAATGAAATTCTAGCAATTGTAATAAACGGATTATTATGCAGATAGTATGCACAGAAAATAAAAAGGTGAAAGAACAAATTGGGTGTGTGTGTGTGTATGTTTTTTTTTTTATTTCTTAATGTGGTACATATCTGTCCGTCTTTGTGTTAATAAAATTAAAAAAAAAACCTCCGAACATTATAAAGAATTGATTATAACCTGAGTAATTTGAGGAAATTTATTTCACGCCTGATTATAGGCAGGAGTAATCCCTCTCGAGGATGAGAGTCTTGAGGCTTGGGTATAAAAAATTTATTATTATTATTTTTTTTTTCCCTGGTTTCCCCACGAGTCGGTTTAATGAAGGGAAACAAGAGGGGCGATTCGGTAAAAGTAAACTTAATTTAAGTATAACGAATTTTTTAATTTTCTGTATCTTAATTTCCTCGAATTTTCACTTTTATACGATGTTATATATATATATGATATACAACGTTGGTTAATAATTGATACGATTATATTTTCTGTAAGATAAGCATAATTTGAAAAAAAAAAAAAAAAAAACTATACATTTGTCATTCGTAAAAAAAAAAAAAACCAAAAGAAAAAGTAAAATTTATAACACTTTCTTTTTAACAAGGAAATAGAAGAAAAATAACACGAGGGAATAAAATAAACTGACTGAAACAAAAGGAGGATCAAGTTTTAGTCTTATAGCTTCAAGCATAACCCTCGCACCTGTACAATGTCACGTGTAAATCGCACCGCTGGGACTACTCTTGTATCCAAATGCCCGAGGAGGATCCTTGTCTTGGCTGAATAATTAATTAAATTCACCATCTACCCCGCACTTTATTATACCAACGAAATATCTTGTACATTTTCACGCAACTCGTATATATATATATATATATATATACATACATGTATATTATACCTAAAATTAGATGTATGTTGTATGTACATAGTTATAAAACGACAAATGTAACAGCTATACTATACCAATATACCTATATACACATCATCCAGGTATATTTTATCGTTAACAACAACGAAGTGTATAGATAACTGTTATTGCATTGCACGGTTGAACGTAATTCTTGTACGGGATTGACTAGACGTTTCCTTATACCTTATGTTATATTTGTTGGTTAATGTTTCCGGCTAACTATACCGCAAAGTCAGTTTCAACCGTACGGAAATTGCAGTTTCCTAGTATCCATTCTCCATCGGTTTATATTCACTGATCTGTTTATAGGTATAATATACATGTAAACAATTTGTATGTACATTACCTGTAAAATAACAACAATGAATAAGATTGTTTTTATAAAAATTTGTCCACTGTATATGACGAAAAGCGGATATTTTATCATACTCGGATAAGAACGTCAAAATTTGTATGTATCTCAAAAATACGTGTGCATAGGAATTCAGTCGAATAGAAAAATGTATCTAATTGGTTGCTCTTTCATATCACATTGTCAGAAGTACTACACGAAATATGGGTATATATATACCTTTATAAAGACATTTCATGAAAAATTTTTATATCAGTCCTACTCCTAATGCATGCTCTTCCTGAACGCTTGGGAAATTATTAGGAGTAGGTACTCTTATTTCATAAGATATGTACACATTTGTAAGAAACTAGAAAAAGATCTTCCATCATATGAATATAAAATATATGTACAAAATATATATAATTTACATAAAATGTTTGTTGATCTTTTTGAAATTTTTTTACACATTTATTTTTGTGATTAATTTTTTTGAAAAGAAGAAACATCGAATTAGTAGTAGATGCACATACAGAGAAATTGTACGAAAGCACTATTGGAAAACTGTGCAGAAAATTTCAATAAACACATTCTTATGGAATAAGAATGAACCACTGATGATTTCCCCAGTGTAGAAGTCAAGTATCGCTAAAAAGTTGTAAAATTTTCATAGTTTTTATGAAACGTTTTCACAGGTAAGTACGCATACTTCGTATGTTGTTGACAATATCACATGAAAGTACATATATGTATGTATACAAAAAATCAGCTAATCTTAAGATCTTTCAAAATTCTTACAAATAACATACACCTAGGTATACTTTTGATATGTGAATTTGTGAAATTTTTATCTTGCAAATTGAATATTCTGTTTTATTCAGATAGCGAGTGTACTATATGATTTTTTTCAAAAAGCCTTTCCGAAGAGTAAAAAAATGAAAACCTATACTACAGACTGGGGTATGGTTTGAAACAACGCGTTCATATGAACAAAAAGATTTTTTTTTTTTTTTTGAAAAATTGAAGTTACCATTCTCATACGATATTTTTGTCATCAAATATTTGTATCTCGAAAATAAAACCTTTGAAAACGTTGATATGTTTCGGATAAAATTCCATCGATATAGACGCAATATTCACAAAAAGAACTTTTTAGTCGAAATCGGTGATAGTCCGGTTCCATTGAACTAGCTCACGTCAGTTTCGATAGAATAACTCTGAAACGAAATTAATGATTCTAACAATAAGTGCAAGTGACGCAATCGGAAGTATAACAATTTACTTTAACCCTCCGTAGCCACACTTCTGTAGAATCACGTAGTAGTCGCATTGGGAGTCAAACTGACCCAACGTTATTTTCAAATAGCTCCCATACAAAAAGTATCCGTCCGATTTTTTTCAAAAAATTGTGGGTCACACTTTGAACATTGTAGAATATTTCGCAATAGTCAATTTGGAAAAAATCAAGTGTCAACTAGTCTAAAAAAAATTCGTGAAGATGTAAACGTGCAAAAAATGAACTTTTTCGTAGTAAAATATTCCTAAATATTTCATTTTTCAATTAAATTTTTTTTGTTTTTTCAATTTTAGGGTTATACTCAAAAGATATAGTACTTTGATGAAAAAAACAGAAATAGCTCAATAGTGAGAGTTTCAAAAAAGGTATTTATTTCATCCAAAAACAAATACTTAGCCCAAAGTTGCATGCTGGGTCAAATTGACCCATGGTGACTACAGAGGGAATTTTCTGTTCAATAATTGCATATGCGAATCATAGATATTATACTAGAGTAATGGAAGAAGTCTATGAAGGCACCTGAAGGCTTGCGTATTAAAGTCTCATTCTAGATAAAAGAATCTGACAAAAGTATCAATGTTCCGAGTAAAGTAATTTTTTTCTTTTTTTCTTCTTGGCTTGTGATATATTTGTTGATTTATTATGCGTAGTTCTAAGGTAATGATGTTTTTAAAAATCTGCATTTTTATATACAGTCATTAAACACGTATAATTCAGAATTAGAATTTGACCTGAGTTAAGATTTGGGTTATCTAGTTGTCACGCCATCCGAAACTAGTCGTCGCGGGTTGTAATAGTTTGGAGTAAATTTTCACTCGCCTTGTGTTTCACGATTAACTGACCTTCGCCCTGATAAAATGTAAAACTCTCTACACAACTGTGCACGTTATACGATGTTAGGATCACCGGAAAAATAATTTACCATTAAAATGTCACTCGTATCGCGAGCCCGCGCGGCCCTCGCCTCGTTGTCACTTCATATAAAAACCCTTTTATGCCTTTCACGATTCGGCTAATTTAGGCAAATGCTTGTTTTGTTTTTTTTTGTTCCCTTTTGTTTTTCTCCTTTTCCTTTTCCCGTTCCTTTTCCTTTTCCGTTTCTTTCCTTTTATTTTCACTTCGTTTCTAGCCAACTGACCAGTACCTATTATTCCTACCGCGACCCGCCTCCTCTTTACGCGCTGCCCTTATCGCGTCCGGTTAATGACATTAAATTCCATATCATACCAAACCATACCATACCATACCATACCATACCATACCATTCCATGCGTGTTTCAAAAATATAATAGATACCAAGCCGAGTCGCGATAACGTCGTATAGCTGAAGGCGACGATACCAACATTCGTGTCTAGCTAGCCATAATTCCGTGCCTAAGGGCCGTATGAAACTTGGAAAGGATACACTGACTAGATACCGTTTTATACAGCTACCACTTATGGGATATTGGGTCGTTACTTGAATACGACAATACGTGAGCCACGAAAGATTTCTCGTATAAATTTATGACCGTGGATTATTCAGAAAGACATTTATTTCATCATGGAACTATTGATCAAATTTTACACGGAGTTTATATTAACGAAAGATGTAATTTAGTCGGACTATCGATTCCCCATTCAAACAATTAGAGATTTTCTTCTATTCTATTCTATTTCTATTTTAATTCTATTAATTAATAAACCTAACTAAGTTTTTCAAAGACGTAGATGGAAAGCCTGAATTTTTTTCCTTAAATCATTTTCAAAATAATAATAATAATAATAATAATAATTTATTGAACGAGTTATACACACGTCCTTACAAAATGAAAGAATTTTTACTCGATAAATTCTCGAAAAATATGAAATTTCAAACTCCAGAGTGTATCTACTTCTTTATTTCGAATATCTTGACGATTTTTTAACACCAGCTAATGCGATATTGAAAGAAACAGTCCGTTGTTTAACGCATTATTCAAATGAGCAAGCGATAAGGTGTTTCTTATGAATTTTTTTTCCTGGAGTTTAAATTTTGGGATTTTTAATCCCGGATTAGGGAATATAACAGATTTGAGGGATTGGAGGTCAGAAAATAAAATAACGTAAAAGTAGTAGTATTCATAGCCGATGTTTCAAAACTTTTTCATTTATACACGGTGAAAAGTTTTTGAAATAATATAATTATACAAATTTTAGTTGTTCAAGCTTCGATTTTTGTTGAAACAGTTTTTTTTTTTTTTTTTTTTTTTTAAACTCTCGAGTTCTTATTATACCGAGAAAGTATAGTACCCTATTACTGAGTAGAAGTTTGGCTCGATCATTGCACGCATGAAATGTTCATGAATATACGCAGGTCACACGCAACTTCGTGCATTGGTATAATAAAATTGAACTACACCGTCGACGACTGGAAACGATAAGTTCGGAAGTACCTCGCCACACGCTGTAATAACGATATATTTATATACCAATGTCAATATCGCTCTATTGTCTTCCTAGAAATACAATTGTATTTTTGAAAACTAATAGCAAACAGCTAAGTAAGCATTTCGCGACACACGCCACGTGATTGAAATAGTAATATCAAAGTTAACGTTGGAAAAGGGAATCCAGTCCCAGCGTCGTCAACGTCTGAAGAGAGAGAGAGGAAAATTGTACAATTTCGTGAAAGCAAATAATTTTACTTCAGGAGGGGTTCAAACAAAGATAATTGCCCCTGCAGCTGAGCAAGTATGGGTTTCCTATACAATGAACAACTTGCCCATCTTTGTTTTTGTACAATAGTGCTTATTCTGGAATTTGGAAACCTGCAGTTATCGGACACTGACGCTGTTACATTTAGAAATCGATAGGACTGTATCAAATTTGAAAGAGTATAAGAGTAAAAATTTTTTTTTAAATATATGAACAAGTGTGTTTCGATTTGTAGATTATTATTTTTAAAGTCCTTTTGACTCTCGACGATTCGTCACATCGAAAGAATTTCTATTTTGTTATTTAAGATAGGATCTAAAGAGTGCCATTAGCTCAATTTGAATATTTAGTGACGGTTATTCACCTCGAATAATTTTCTGTAAAATAACTTTTTTCGATTTTAAAATATAAATTTTCTTTACGAATAAAAATGTACTTTGATATACAAAAAGTGGCATATATTTTGTGTAATTTATATTTCATCAAACTTTCCTATAAGAAAAAAAAAGAAAAAACTAACCCCCAATCAGTCAAATCAGTCTACCGCTACTCCAAGAATATTGCACTAATTGACAAAATAGAAATTCTTTCACTGCGATTTACCAAAAGTGAAGAGTGATCCTGTAAGAGTAAGAATCTATAGATTGAGATACACTTGTTCTAATTTTCAATTGTCAATGTCGTAACTTTTTACACAGCGAAGTAATTAGTATAAAGCAAAGTTTAGAAAAAGAGTGTTGGACTTTAATCCCTTAAGATTATTAAGATTTTTTTTTTTTTGTTTTTTCTTATCGAATCTTTGAGAGGCATTAAGTTCGGAATGACTTATACACGGAGTATGATGTATGTGTAGGAATAAAATAGAGAATTATGGTATAGTATAAAGCGTCGTCGAAGCTGAGCCGTCGAAATTAATTAAAGTTAAAATTGCATTACGGTTTGGAAACTTTTTTCATGAGCCGTATGATGAGGTTTTCAAAGTTTTTCTTCCCGTCCCGGTTTTAGTCGTTCGGTGATTTAATAGAAAAACTTATCTATATTATCCTATATATATAGGTAAACGTAATTAATCAGGACATTTTATAAGAAAAGTGTACCGTATTATCCTTAACAATCGTGAATCATTATTATTGACAGATTCTTGAAAAATAAAAAAATTAAAAACAAGACTTAAGTAATTAGCGATCACTTCTAACAATATACTGCAAAACAATTTCATTCCAAAAATTGTAAATTAAGTAGAACGATTTTTTCCTTTTTACCAATCAATTCAATTCATATAATAGATCAAAGCTGGTTAAAATACTGTCAGTATTTTTGAATCAATTACGGGCGCTTTAATCTATATTATTGATCACCAAATTACACGCGAAATTAATACAAGTTCGAAAATTGATTGAGATCAAATCAAATAACGTAGAAAGAAATTGATTGGTTACACATATTATAGGGTGATTACAAGTAATATTATATATTATATCAAGAGAAGTGATTGCAAAGGTTTATTACAGAATAATTATGGATTTGGAGACTACGAAGTTTGGGGGGGGGGACAGAATTTATTAGAAATAATGAGTGTAATTATTCAATAACGATAAAATAAAAAAATGAAATAAATCAGGTAAGTTTTTTAATTCTTAAATTTTTTATTTTCTTATTCTATTCTGTTTTTTTAATTTCTTTTTTTCTGGCATCCCTTGACGAATGACCTATTTGCAATTTACTTTCCTCATTTTCTTGCGGCTAATTGTGACCAGGGCTCAAGAAGAACAGGGATGAGGTATAGGGGAGAATGGATGTCGAGGTTTGATTGAGTAACCGAAGGGTGAGTTCCACCCACCAGGATCCGGTACAAGTTGATTGATTGCGGATCCTGAATCGCGATAAAACGTGCGGACGAAAATTAAGCTATTCCAGAGTTTCAGGGTTTCACGGTCCCAGGAACCCGCGTGTATCTCTAGCTAACTTACGGAGGAAATACTAATTCGTAAATTTATTGGCTACACCTCAGTCACCTAGACACGACAAAGAGAAAGAGAAAAGATTAAAGAGAGAGGAAGACTACTAGGTGTTTGATACTAAAGAACCGTGACGATGTGGTCAATTTTTTTGAATATTTTTACGCGAGCCTGCACCAACTGATACGATAGCATTTAATTTGCTTATAGAATTGCAGATCAGGGTGAATACGCGAATGAGAAAGAGCGAGTGAAATTCAATTAATTGCGAAAGTGTATTGGATGGATCGGTGTTTTCCTTCTTCCGGGATGTCACTTTCATTAGGGGACACGCGTTTTCGAATGTTTGAATAATAAAAAATAAAAGAAATAAAAAGGACGAAAGAACAAAAAAAAAATCCTCGTTAATCTCTGGCTGGTTATCAGAATATTTGATGGAAATAAATTACTCGAAAATTGTCATTCTATATCATCAGTATTTTTTCCTTGTCCAAATATGGATTATAAAATTCCAAAAATCTCATCCATTATTTTAAAGATACAAAGAAAAAAAGAGAGAATAAAAAAAAAAAATAATAATAATAATTTACCTTCTCATTCAGTTTTTCCAACTCATTTGGTCAGGTAAATACATCGGTTAGTGCGCGGACCCGAATTGCTTACTTAGCAACTGAATAAACCCCAGTTATTGCGGATAATCGTGCATGTGGAAAATAATTATCTATGTAAAGCATTTACTCCGTTTGCACGTAACACGTGTTTGCACTATCCAGCATCACACACGACACGAGTATGTGGCATGTAACTAGCATGCGATTGTGGTGGTAAGTTATCCACATACGATTAGATGCATAACATAGAGAGAGAACAAGAGCAAGAGCAAGAGCAAGAGAGAGAGAGAGAAGGAGAGAAACTATAGTGTAATTCCAATACAAGTTTTGGTATTGTTAACCGATTCGTTCCTCCGCATGCCTCGGATTGATAGATTATAATTCAATTTGCAAACGTCACGATAATGATTATCGGCAGGTAACCTGAAACAGTATTTATGACGACAGATTAACCGGAATTTATTACACCAAATTATCATACGAGACACGTGAGTTTGCTGTGTCGTTAACCCATACCGATTTATTTATACAATTAACGTAAATTTTAAAACGGAATTTTATATCCATCAAAAGTAATAAGCATATATAACAGCATTAATAAGCATTAATAAAACTCGGTTCTCTTGTCAAATCCAAGAGGGGATCACCCTGCACAAGATACCGTAAACAGAAATCTAGGGTAATAAAAGCGAAGTGTCTTCTGCCGCAAGGTTAGGATCGGTAACGAAATTGTAATAACGGAAGGTCTACTTCCTCGACTTGCTCCTTTAATAATAATTAAGGGGGAAATTTAGATCCGGGAATGGCATTACTCCAACGCGCTAGGGATGTATCAAAGTTGAAGCAATTAATATAACGTCATTAGGGCACGCGTGACTGAGTGTTCGCAATTTGGACGAACGGGAGTTGCTGTTGCAGGTTCAAAGTTGTGTATAGTTCATGTCATAGTCCGACCAGTTATACCATAACCATTAACCAGTATACCTATCTACCTACCTAACGATGAAACAATAAGCCAGAAATGCATCTCGAGAATCTAAGCGATGACATACCAGCTACCACGAGCAACAGGCTGCTATATAATCTTTTGAACAAAAACGTGATACTAGGGTAAACTTTAACCCACGATTATACCCAACGTTTTAATACAAACAGTGCTATTGCGGCAATGATCGATTCATCGAGCTAAATGAATGGAAAAGGGTAAACTGAACGCCTCGAATCATGGATAATGATTTGTCTTTCAGTACACGCAATCTCACTTTTGTATAATACCTACACGATTGTTAGAGAAGCTCGATAACTACAGCAATTTGTATTTTAATGATGGAATCGTATATATGTAAAAAAAAAAAAAGAATATTTAACTTTCTGTCAAAGTATTTGAATGAAGAATTTTTTATTCAAACGAGTGTCGTCATTAGGGTTGAGACAAACTTTTTAATCAAATAAACTAAATCGAAGAAAAAAGGAATTCAGTCAGCTGTGTTAGTCGTCGTAAAGAAAATTTCGACTACTTTTTTACTAAGCCGATTGTCACGGGAGTAATTAATTAAAATTCCAGAAATTAAGAAATTCAATCTTTATATACGATAAACGAGAAAATAAGAATTATTCATCAACAGGATTCGCAATTCGAGATGAAAATAAAATAACCAACAATACTTTCAACGATCACTCGTATCACATACAGATATGATCTTTATACTGCATTAACAATTTCTAATTATCCTTGGATTTTGCTACTACTGTAGATTAGCATACTGTGTTAATGCAGCGTGATATGTATTATATACGGGGATTTGTATAAATAGGATAATGTATGAATATCACCAACTACGAAGTAGGGAAGTAAAAAGTGAAGCCTTGTTACAGAACAGCTAATTATCACAGGCCCGAATACACAATTGTTTATTTAACAGTCACAGAACTTTCCTCCTCTCTTCAACGAATGGGCTGGCAATTTGATATCAATTATTCATGTACCTTCAGTCTGAGTGGGTATCAAGCGCACGAGCATAAAACACACAAAACACACATATCCTATATGTCTAGAACGATCTATATATATATATATATATATAAAAAGTTCTCTCGATTTTAATTAATTAAAATAAACAAAATGAAATTCTGTACACATTTCTGATTATCGTCACATCATATATATATCATTGAATATTATACATTCACCTATAGTACATACCTATATGAAAATATCGTATCCTCCGCAATTTTCCTCTCAATGAAATTGGTTACAAAATATGCGAATCTACTCCTCGCGCTTATCTGTATATCGTCAAAAAAATTTTTTATACGTCGCGTGACTATTTGCGAATAACGAATGATCCTCGTATCATGCATCACTTAATTCTGTGTAAACCTCTCCGTATCATATACTTCTAGATGTATATATGTACAGCGAGTAGAGATAAAAAGTATTTTTGGTACTAAGGTATATGAACGAATGAATGAACGAACGAATGAATGAATGAATGAATGAATGAATGAATGAATGAATGAATGAATGAATGAATGAATGAATGAATGAATGAATGAATGAATGAATGAATGAATGAATGAATGAATGAATGAATGAATGAATGAATGAATGAATGAATGAATGAATGAATGAATGAATGAATGAATGAATGAATGAATGAATGAATGAATGAATGAATAAATGAATGAATGTACCTAACCATATAACAAGTAGCGCGTGACTGCAATGTTGATAAGTGGAGACAAATTGGCCGATGTAAGATCGGGGAGAGAAAATCTGAGAGCGTGACTGGGAAAAAAATTTTGGTATAAGATTTTAGGAAGATTCTTTATCCGGATTAATAAGAGGTTGAATTACTTTACCGCGTTGGGATGTATATATATACCAGAATTGAATGAAAAAAAAAAAAAATGAAAAAATTTCAAGTATATATGCAGTATGTAGGTAAAATTGTATTTCTCCAATTCTTACAGGGAGAAAAAGGTATACGATGCAGCTGGTTTTTCGAGAACGAATATAATATATGTAATATACATTCATAAACTACCGCAACGCGGTTTTCTGAACGAGATACATATATACCATTGCATATATATATATATATATATATATATATATATATATATATATATATATATATATATATATATATATATATATATATATATATATATATATATATATATATATATATATATATATATATATATATATATATATATATATATATATATATATATATATATATATATACATGGAACGTATTTCCTTCTTTATTACCTCGAGAATATCGCTTCTTCGACAATAAATTTCAAAAACGTTCGTAAAAATCGTACCTTTCGAATATCAGGTCAATGTCTGAAGTGAACGACGGGCGAGAACTGACGTGATATCAGAATCCAGAGGAAAAAGAAAAAAAAAAAAGAATAAGAAAAGAAAACGACAAAGAAATAAAAAAAAATAAATAATAATAATAATAATAAAACCACGAGAGAGCGAGAATGATAAGGAGCTACGTGAGAAAATCATGTTTTTTAAATTCTCGCTTCTCAAACCTCCAGTTACCTACTTCGGATCTCAACTTGACGGACAGCTTTTCCTCGCTGGTACCTACTAATAAAATCTTTTTACTTCTTTTTTTTTTTTTATTTTTTTTTTTGAGGTAGTTTATTGATCAGCTGGAGCTCGTTGACATCGTTTTGAATAATATTCGTGATAATGATCTCAGAATGTTAGAAAATCTATTTGAAAATCTAAAATATATAGACGTATAATAGCTCTGCAGTTATAGGTACATACGTTATGTGTACATCATATATATTAGAAATGATCTACAGTCAAAATAAATGAAAATCTGATAATCCGTCTATGCGGAGACGAGGCTTAGTTTTATCATCTTAATTACCTGTATATCGCGGGGTGGTAAGTCAGTAGAGGATTATAGGGGTACGAGGGCGTCGGAGAGAAGAGCGTTGAATTTGAATGAGGCTTAAGGTTTAGGGTCAGGTTGGAAAGAGATATCACAATAATAAGGGGGGTTGCCTGTAATTTTATCATACTAGGGGTACCTCCCACATATTTTGTGAATATAACACACCGAGGGCGCGGGAAAATTTTTACCCACTAAATTAACTCGGCATGATGCCTTAATGAACTGACCTTTGTTTACATAAGCAATAAAAGAGACACCGTCGCTGTGATTACCATTCTTATTGTCTCTTTAAGGGTCGTTGTTTCACCTAACGAGATAATTACTGCACCACGTGCTTTCGGAAATACCTCAAACATCACAGTAAATAGAAAAAATAAATTAGGGGCACATTGGACCCCTAATAAAAATATTTTTAATCATATAAAAATTAACGAAACAAATGTTAAATTTTTCATTGCGTAGTTATGTATTTATACAACTGATTAGCCGTATTATTTATACGTGTGAATCGATTTTCAGTATATATATATTTTGATGATTTTTTTTAGGGGTGTCCATTGTGTCTCACATTTAACAAAATTTCATCCGTCATTTGTTATTGAGATAAAGCCGATATAGATGCTTTGAGAGTCGTCAAAATCGAAATATTTCCGTAAGAGATCCATTGTGCTCGACCCTCAACAATCTACCAAAAAATTTTATCGGTTCATACAAATCGATGATAAATTTTCAATCATATACAAAAGTTTGAGATTCAATTGATAAATTGAATAAAAATAAAATCTTATCTATACATAACTTTATTGATACTTCGTTGAAGAGTTGATTAAATAGGTATATATAGATATTGATGAATAAAACTGACTGATACATAACTTATCATCATCTACACATGAATATTTTTATTTATACGTATTGATAACTGAAACTTAATGTTATTTACGAGAGTATCGATGATGAAAGTATAATAATTTCTTTTAATTTATTTTTAATCAGTATTAAATATACAGAAATTGTCGTTATTTCATCAGTATTTAATTAAACATAAATTGCTACCTTATACAGCCAGCTAATAGAGTTAATTTAACACGTAATTTAAGCTTTTGTAAAACACGTGAAACGCGACTGATTACTTCCGTTATAAATTAATGCATTTCAATTACGCAAGTATTACAATTTCCAAGATCCAAAGATTTAATTTAAAAAATTAATTCCTTTTTATTTTTATTTTTCGTTTTCAATTCAATTTACAGTTCAGGTAGGCAAGTAGATACACTCATTCTCACTCATAATGAATGTAAAAAAAAAAAATAAATAATATAAAAATAAATCATTATATCTCATCACGTGTGTGTACTTTTATTTCTAGTACATATCAACGTATATAATACTCGAGTAATTCCTATCGGTTTGATTGAAACAAACTCCTATGTATATACGTATATCGATTGCTGGAGTGAGAAATGATACGAGTACCGTCTACAGTAAGCGTAGATAGCAATACACTATACACTTAGTACCGGAAGTTTCCCTTTTTCTATTTTTATTTTTTATCCACGGAATTAAATGACACAATTTATTTACTCCATCAGCAATGAACATTAGAGTGCTTTCAATTCTAACGATTTCGACAAAGTACCTACAAATTAATACAACGCAAAAATACTGATAATTGTACCATATATGATCTACGTGTACAGCAAATACAAAAATTGTACGAAAAATGTTTAACTGAGGTAATTTTTTCATTAATTTTCTTTTTTTTTAAAACAATTTATACCGTTGTCCACAATAGGTATCATGTAATCTACATATATACGAGGGTTGGTATAATCGTCGAAAATCCCTTCCAGCGTTATGTCCAACTTATTTGATTTAATTACGTGTCTCAGGTCTAAGATCTCAGGCAACTCTGCAAGAGGAAGAGAAGAGGAGGAGGAGAAGGAGGAGTAGTAAGAGGAAGCTTCTACTATCGTAACTCGGTTCCCGTATACGAGGTTGAGTTTCGGTATACAATCCTGAGAGGCCTACAACCGGCCATAACGCTATTAGAGAGCATCGGTACGGTGCGACCGTCCATGAATTACCCATTAGCTGCAACCCTCTAGTTCGATATCCAACACTGCTTACGGTACGACGAGCTTTCCTACTCTAGACTAATCTGATCTAGCTAGGTTAGGAATAAGGAACGAGCTGCCCACACACGACTAAGTAATAAGGAACCTTAGACCTTCCTCTGCAAGCTTTATCAACGCGTTGGTACATACCCAAAATTTCTATGCATATGTACGTGTCTACAAAGGTTTATTTATACCGGGTGTTGAGAATATATTACAGATATTTATTACGATGATCTGTTTCAATAATATTCGATATTATTTAGAAATTTTCGTATCTGTGAACGCTGGGTATAATCTGTTAGTGATTTTATCCAAAAACGTAAGACTCAATTTTTTAAATGGATCAAAATTCTGATTAAAAATTTCGCAAACGTCAGACAGTGGGAAAGGTTACTTCCCTCAGCCCAGCGTTCTCTCGCAGTAAAAGTAGCTTGCGAAACGATTTAAATACTAAAAAAACAGGATTGCAGAGTGATTTTTTTATGAAAATAATTGTCAATCATATTTATCACCGCAGTGATAGATATCGGCTCTTACAAATTCACGTATTCAGTTTGATATATAAAACTGAGTAGGTACTGGATTTAGTTGCCTTAACTACATCGTTTTACTGATTGTAATTAATTCAGTTTAAATTTACTCGGGAGTAAAACTTGTATCCAACAGTAATAATTTATAAGTTAATAACGTGACATGAATTTCATTCATAACTTATTAATTTATTCAAATTAAGAAATTAAGTTCTATAAGTAAAATGAACGGAGACGATTATTTTAGGTCTATAATTGATATAAAAATCTGCCACTTTCGTGTTAGATTTCTAAAAAATAATACTATTTTTTCTTTTATTTAACCCTTCGTGGTCACAACTCCGATTTCAATCAAGCTGGTCACAACCGGGTCAAATTGACCCAAGCCGATTTTAAAACGTTGTCGCGTGAAGATTATCAGTCCGATCGAGACCGAAAAAATACTGGAAAATACTTTGAACATTCTAGAACATGCAGCAAAAGTCGGTATATCAAAATTCAAATGGCAACATGTTAAAAAAAAAAAAAATTGTAAAGTGGTCAATACGCAAGAAGACTTTTACTCAAAAAATCATAACTTTTTGAATTTATAATATTTTTTAGTGAAATTATAGCGAGGATACTCGTCAGATATGGTACTTTTAGGAAAAAAATAGTGCTATAGTGTGTGTACCAAAAAAGGTATTTATTTTGGGAACGAACGATTTACCTCCAAAGTTCAAGCTCGGGTCATTTTGACCCGCGGTGTCCACTAAAGGTTAAACTCCTGGGTTCACAAATTTTCCTACCGATTGTATAAAAAGTAGACAAATATATGAATAAAAACAGTATTTTAGTGAATATTTCTCTAAAGAGATCGTGATACAAGAATTTCTTATGGTTATATTCTATCGCCACTATGTGTATATACAATAGATAAATTTGTATGCATGAATATTGTGTGTGGTAAAGGTATACATATATGTAGATATATGTATATACATAGCATATACACGGGTACGTATGTACATACATACGTATATGTATATATATGTATATCGGTATACAGATACCGAAACGAGAAGGGTTCGTCAGGGGCGCGTGTCTGTGACGCTGGGACATTAATCACGCCTCTAATCAGGCCTTGGCTTCGAATCAACTCGGGATGGACCAACCTGCAGAGCCGGGGCCAAAAGGCCAACAACTAATCGTGACAATATGGGCCAACGTGGAAATTACAATATTTAAAAGTCCAGGAATTAAATGTAGTAGGTTTTTAGATAAAATGTAAATGGGACAAATTTCAATCTTGTTGCTGATTCTTGATTAAAAAAAAATAAAAAATTTTTTTCTTTATATTCGTTGATAGCAGATAATGATTTCTTCTTTAATTTTTTTTTTTTTTTTGATTAATTTCATCTCATCAACAGGTGTAACGAGATATAAATTATGGACGTGATTGATTAGACAACGATTTTTAAATTTTAAAAAATTTTTTTGTTTTAAGGAAAGCAGTTTCATTTTATTTCGATTATCTTTCAGTTCAAATCTTCTGGATCAATCTTTCCAACACTTGCGTGAATTTATTTTCTTATAATACGCGTATACATCTTAACGTCCATGCGTCCATCTTTCGAAAAGGTCGAAATATCTGCGGGTATAAGACAAGTGACGATATTCCCACGGCTGACTACGCTCCGGTGCTCAATTTCCAAACAATAGTATAGAACGTCAGGCCGGGGTTATTTGATCTTCGAAGATAAACGGTCCGCGAAAATGATTCTCGAAGAAGAAGAAGAAGAAGAACATGAATAAGAATAAGAAAATTAAGTTACAGTTACAGTGTATACACCAACTGGTAAATTGGGAATTTTTAAATTCTCTCTTATCTGTGGTTTAAGCCAGATCCGCACTGCAGCATTTTCAGTTGCTCCTGGTTATTTCCAAAATCGTATTATTTCTGTTTATATAATTCGATCTTATTGTTAGCGAATATTGAAGAGTAATAAATGAGATAAGTAATTTAAGAAGAATAATAGATTAAAAAAAAAAAGAAGAAAAAAATTACGTGTTAATAAAACATATAAGTTTGTTATTTGAACAAAATGCTACCAACCTATAGCTACAACGTATACTTACATACCTATGTATATTATAATGAGAAAAAAGTTGATGGTAATAATAGAAATAAAGAAATAAATAATAATAAAACTTACATAAGAGTAGTTATCGTAACTTTCAAAATAATCGATATCATAATAATAACGAGAAATCCACGTTTACATCACACCATATTTCAGATTTTCTCTGTAATATAAGAAAGTTGCATCTTGTTCTTCGTTTTTGTACAATTAATATCATCCGATATCTGTGCAGAGAACAAGAAAATTGATTGTTCGAATAACGCTGATAACTTTTGATAAATATATTAATTTTTTTATTCCGAATAGTTTTTGTTAATCTCGCAATTGGTGCTAAGAATTTTTATGACTATTTTCTCACCCCGTTGAAGCTCTGCCAACACATATACTAAAAATGTGTGAATTTTATGACCAAGTTTCCTATTTTTATTTATTTTTTTTATTGATATCATTTTTGTTCTATTTTGCGTAAAAAAGGCGCGATTTAGATGGCTGTGGAATATCGGCAATTTTATTTTCCCCCTTCCCTAATTGTTCAAACTTTGACGCTTCGCTCCCTTCCTTATCACGCACGCTTGCACGCACCGAAAGCACAGAGCACGTACGGCATCTCCCTAAGGTATACGTGAAAGGATTAAGCGCGCGTGTTATACGCACAGTGCTCGGTTCTTCGTCTTTGCACGCACTAAGGCAACGATTTTAGGAAAGAAGGGTGTAGGTAGGTTAGGTAGTATATAGCACTCGCCGCCCCTTTTCACCCAACCGAGTCAGGAAAGGGTCTTCGTCAATTTTTTATAGAGAAAAGGTCCGTTTTGATTCTCAAAGAACTTGTGTTTGAAGAGGTGAGGGTATAAGGTAAGGCGTGCTTTTTGAACCCGATATAATATTATAAGTCGAAGAACGCGGAACTTGCTATATACATATATATATGCCTTCGAGAGAAAGGATAAATAATAAAGAAGAATAAAGTAAGATTACACAACAAGAATAAAATAAGTAAAAAATAAAAAATAAAAAATTATTATAAAAAAAATGAAGTTTGTTTATCCACGAGCTTTGCGGGGGCGTTTGGAACGTAGTCGCGTAGTCTTATCCCTCCTCGCTTTGGATTCGCTTCATTCAATTTTACGCTATGTATATATGAAAAAATTTCTATTTCCTAAGACTAAATCCTATTTTTTGTAACAATCTTTTAATTTTTCTAATCATAAGGTTCGTTAAAAATTTGAGATAAATTAACTAATTAACACTTTTGCAGCAATCTTGTGTAGGTAATTTATAGATATTATATTCACGAAGTACGTGGAAGGAAACTGAAGTAAAAAAAATTGGAAATATACGTACATACCTATACGTATAACAAAATTATACGATTTTTAGCTTCTGGCTCGAAGTTAGCCCCTCTTTCGCGTCCCTTTAGTATAAGAATTTATTTTATTTATTATTTTTTTTTTTTTTTTTTATTTCTTACGTTATGTGATAGTCCGTAAACGAAAGGCAATCGCGTCAGCAAAGCTTGGGGCAAAGCCCTCGATAAGGGATGGAATAAAATAAGAAAATAAAAAGAAGTAAGAAAAAGATAAAAAAAAAAAAAAAAACAAGAAGAAGAAGAAAAAGAAAAGGGTCGTTAAAAAGAGACATCCGGTCGGTTAACGGAGGCGGAATAATTCCCAAAGAGGGACATACAAGCCTGTCATCCACTACCATATCGTAAGTATATATATATATAGTATATAGGTGTATATATACCTATGCATTATACGTCATTGTTAAATACGTATAATAATTCTCTGGCGAGCAGAAATTTTAATACGTAGGTATATATACAAATTTATTCTCCTCGGTATAACATATTTCGTATAAAAGCACTTCAAAGGTACTTTTACCGGGTTTTACCGTATACTAAGTCATTTTGAATGCTCTTTATACATGTACACGTCTAGAGAAATTAATTAGCATCGAAAACAACATTAATCGAGATGGATATGAGCAGCGTTAAATATGGGTACATACCTGCGTACATTACCTATCTACCTACCTATTCGCTTTATATGTATAATCAAAAAAAAAAAAAAATTTTCAGTAAACTATAAGCTACCCTTCAAAGTTAACAAATCTGGGTCAATTTCGTTCAGCGATATATATGCTGATGCCTGATCCAATTGGAAAATAAAACCTAGCTGTGTACCAGATTTGCAATTATTTTCTATAATATGCAAAGAATATCAAATCAATTGACTTTTTCTAATAGCTAATGATAATGATGTGATCAAATTATGGATCGCTGATAAAACAAAAAAAAAAAAAAAAATGAAACGAAAAGACGAGGAAGAAATCCTTAAAAATCAGAAAAGAAAAAAAAAAAAACAAAAAAAAAAAAATGGATGAAACGTAATTAAATGATCCTGTACAAATTTCCATATAAATTTGAAAGAACCACCACATATGCAGCGCATACAAGCATGAATGAATGTATAGCTAAAATAGGTATATATACTGCAGCAGCCGAACAGAGATTTACGTAGGTAGTTAAAATATATCTTTCCGGTCGAGTGAGTGGACCAGTAGAAAAATAAAATAAAAAATAAATGTTTTTTTTTTTTTTTTTTTACGATAGGGTGAAAGTTGTCCGCTGTGATTTTAAGGATCTTACTAGGTACTATTTCGCGTGGATGATCTGAGTCAGCGTTTGACTTTAAGAAGCGGTTTGAACCTCGTCAGGGATATTTCACGATCTTTTCCTGGTAGGACTTTTTGCGAGAATGAATTCTGACTCTAGAGGCCCATTTTATGAGTTGAATTTCTGCTGCAGGATATTCAGGAAATTATATTCAAATGCCTTTAAGGATTAAGCTATTAGTTCTACAACGAAAACTTGGATAAAAATTTTGTAGACAATTCCAGCCTCTGTAGTACAGCTTCTTTTCATTATTTTGTTTTTAAATATAAATTATATACAAAACCAAAATCTCAATTCAACCAAAGGAAGATTATATCCAAGATAAAATTTCCTCAAAAATTTTCATTCAAGTTTTCGTTATAGAACCAATAGTTTAGTCGTTGTATGTACAATATGAATTTTCATAGAAAATTGAATTTAAACGCCTGTAACTTTTAAACCGTTCAATTTAAAGACTTCGGATTTCAGGATATTTTTGTAGAGAATTTAAATCTCTGAAAATTGATGTCTCGCGAAATGTTCTGGGACAAAAAAAAAAAAAAACTGGCTAAGTAATACCATATCAAAGAAAAATAGATACTTTACCTGTTATTTAAATGGGAATTTTTCCGACTCATTGACCGACCCTATAAATTTAATAGAGCAATCCTTTCGCGATGATTTTTATTTTTTGGTCCATACTAAAGATTATTCGGGTAGTATCGCAAAATCAAAAAAAAAAAAAGAAAGAATGTTGCTCTGAAATGACATACCCTAACATACGTAAGTGTGTACCTATATTGAGTTAGTATGTGTAGTGCAGTTGGATGTTTGAATTGGCATTGATTGGCGTAGCAACAAACATCCGGACATCTCAATCCCACGTCGACGTTCAGACAAGCATTTGAATTAGTCTCTCAAAGGTTGAACAGTGCCTTCTCCTTCCAACTCTTCTACCTCCTCCTCGTCACTAGCGTTTTGCCCTTGGTGTCACGTCACGTTACGTCACGTCACGTAGGTATCTTTACCTAGCCTGTTCTCCTACTTTCTCTATTTATCTCTCTCTCTCTCTCTCTCTCTCTCTCTCTCTCTCTCTGGGACCTTAGAACCTCATCGTTTGACTAAAACTAAAGCGAAGACTGATTGTAACCAAGGCACACGAAGACGAACAATTGGCAACAGTTAGCGCCCTGTGCAAAGTTTCCTATGTACCTACTTCCCAAGAGAACTTCATTTGTGTAATAGCATCACCGAGTTCGCTAAGAGCTACTTCCTACCAAATTTCACTACAGTTTCACATCACCCATTCTGTACGAATAGTTATAATAAGGATATGACGCCTCTTGGGACCTAATGTATTGACATGGGTATATTAAAGTGACTCGTAAATGTGTATGTAGGTAAGATTTTCAGTTTTTGAAAACGCAACTGCTTTACTAGGGTTTCAAAAAATTTCAAGAATTGAGAAGATTATTGGGTATAAAATTGACTCACTTAATGTTGTACATTTTATTGTATGCAAAAATCAAAAATTCTGAATTTTGAGACCCTCATTGAATCATCCTGAACTAAAATTCTCTTCGATAAAAGATAAACAAAAAAGAAAAAAAAAATACTCTAATTAGAGGCATTCTGATCATCTCACTCAACAAACACGTTCCCTCTTCAAACCTCCCTCTTTGATCTCATTCTTTCGTATACGTTGTTCGTAATTCGATCCTAACTTGATAATATCAAAGTGAAATGGCGTGTAGTTAGTATAAACCTAAATTCTAAGCATAAGCGTTAAGCTTCTAATCAGTCCAGCTTATAGATGGTGTGAAATCAGCTTCAGATATCACCGACTGGTAAATGCACCAAGATATATTGGCGTTGCAGCTTCGCCTTCGTCACCACATAGGTATACGTACGTACATAAACACACATACACCTCTATAACATAGGTATATATCAACTACACGTCCCTGTGAACTGCAGTGTACTATATAGTATAAATCCAAGTGGAAGTGTGTGTGTGTGTGTGTGTAGCTATATAGGTCCAATCCGCGGGTGAGTAAAGGTCTAGTTTAACGTTACAGATAGAGAGTCTAGTAAGAGGAGGCGTTGGTTATCCTCGCTCTGAGATTGGTCCATATTGGTAGGAGATGAAGCGGCGAAGTTCTATGTATATATTCGTCTTCTGTAATTAACTATTCGAGTCCGCTAGCGCCCTGGCATTCGGATAGTTCAACGGCACCCCAACCACTACGACCATACAGCTACTGCAGGTTGGGTTGCTTTGGGGACGAGCGGTGGGAATTGGAATTGGAACTGTTACGTTCCAGAAACATATAGAGATGTATATATATTTCAGCCAAAGACTCACCCACCTACCCACCCACCCACACATATGTATATAAATATCTATATACTATATCTTGATTTAAATTAGGTCCTAGGTTTATCCCATCGTACGAGTGAGTAGTTGGCAATTTGCTGAATCCCTTTAATGATGTTGTAGTTCACGGTTTGTCGATGTATGCTCTTTCTCAAATTAACTAAGATATATCTATACAGAAGTTTCGTTCATCTTCCAAAAACAACTTCCACACTGTATACGTCTTTGTACCCACTCGATGCAGTGAAGTGGGTTGTTTTGAGCTAACTTCACAGTTTGCTTAAAATTTAATCGCAATAGTTTTCAAAGTGTTTCTAATTCTGTATTTCGATTTGATATTCTGAAGATTTAATACAGAATCGTTCATTTTCAATAACTGAAAACACACTACTTTGACGATAAAAGAAATAAAATGGGTATAAAAAAAAAAAAAAATAAAAAAAACAGGATCATGTAGACGTGGGAAGATAAATTCTGCGACTAATTTACGGACGGAAATTGGTGTACAGTTTAGGAATAGATCGTGGTCAGTCCAGATGTAAAGTAACTACTACAGGCGTTAGTTCATTAGTTGATTACTTAGTTGAAAAGTTATCAAGTCGCAGGTTCTACTACAATTGTGAATGACAATGGTTTAGTTCGTCGAGGAAATTGTTGGCGAGGTGAGAGGCGAACCCGCGAACTAAAGTTACGACTTTAGCTATTAATGGGTGAGAGATAGTAAAGTTGAAATTGCTCAAGAAAATCGGTGGCAAAACTTTGAGTGAGGATAATTTTGTAGTTTTTTTTTTCGTTCTATTTTCATTTTTATTTCCCCATATAATATAAATATATCTAGAAAGAGAGAAAGAAAGAGAGAAAAAATTGTTGTAAAAATTGTCTCTATAAATTAATTTCTATTTAAATAAATTCGATCTCTGACCGAATTTGTTTTTTTTTTTTTTTGTTTTGTTTCACGTTATATTTAGCATATGGATATTTGTTAACGAACTAACAAACGTTGACATATAGTATATTAATAAATCTTTTGATAAAACGAGCGGATTTTATGGGTCAAGAATATACAAAGGTATAATATATATGTATATATATAATATGTGTATAGGGCTATACGAATAAACGAAAAATAAAATGAAACGCATGTATTCACCGAAGTAAAGACTGATTTATCATGAAATTAAGCAGAGCACAATGCTGGGTAATAAATCGTTGTTAGTAACACAGAGTGAAAATCAACGAAACATGGATTTACAAACTAGATATTTGCACGAAGGTGCATGGTGTGCGTGAATCGAGTATATACAGTTAAGGGATTTTTAAATCAAAGATTAAAAAGTATTATTTCAATAATTAATAATAGAATAAAAGATTAAAATCTTATATTAATCTCACCTTGAAAATGGACTGCTGATTACGTAGTATGTGTAATAAAATATGCTGAATATCGAGACGAGTAGTAGTGCAGCTACACATCGTTTTACAGTTGTCTGTTTGACGACACATCTTGGTACAATACCGCCTAGCAGTCTAATGCTGACGTCTCCACCCGCAATTACCATCGCGATATAAAAAAAAAAAAAAAGTTTTTTTGTTTCTAATTATTTTATCTATTAAGTGTTTATAGTTGATATTTTTTGTTTAATATTTCCTTCTTCTTCTTTTTTCTTTTCCAAATATGTGCGTGCGTGTGTGTTTTTTTTAATATTTTTACATATATGACGCTGCGCGATGAAGTTATATTATAATGATTAAATATTTTTCTGATATATTTAAAAAATAATTTTTTTTTTTTTAATTTTTGTTATTTTTCTTTTATCTTATGTACGCTTATCACTTTGTTAATTATTTATATTTAAAATAATTATAGACATATGTGTATATATTATTTATAACTTTCGTTATTATAATTAAACGAAAGAGAGAGAGAGAGAGAGAGAGAGAGAGAGAGAGAGAGAGAGAGAGAGAGAGTGAGAGAGAGAGTAGTGAGGAGTAGAGTTTTGTCAATCTTTTGTGTATGTTTTTTTATTTTTTTATTTTTAATTACTATTCAGTTATTAAAGTCGACGATTTTAATTTATTTATATACTTTTATATTATGCAAATTGATGCACTGAACACTCGGACGTTAATATGGGTAGCAGGTACTCTTCCACTACGATGGAGAATTATTTAATTACTTTGGCTTTATTCAATCTCATTGGATGTAATTCATTATATTTATTATTAATTATTCATACGTTATTACGAACTCGATTAAATTTATTAACCGTTAACAATATCTTCTACCTCCTCAAACAGTCTATTTCTTTTTATATTCTTATTTCTGAATCAAAAAAGAAATTCTTCTACTTCAAACAAGACAAAAAAAAAATAAAAAATAAAAAGAAAAAATCTCAATTTTCATTCGTCAATTTTTGTTTCTCTATTTTTTCATTTATTAAAGCTGCCTTTCTTTGTACTGTGTATACTATACATTTGTACAAAATTTTTCAATTCACACAACTTCTCTTGATCTTTTTCTTTTCTATTAAATATCCTTCAGTTATATGTCTGTAGCTATAAGATTAATCAAATATATAACGTTGTAAAATAAAAAGTGAAATTTATTCCATGACGATATCACGAAATAACGAAAAAACGAGAGATTCGAAAAAGAAATATGAAAAAAATAAGAAAGAAAAAAAGTAAAGTAAAATAATTAAAAAAAAAAAAACAACAAAAAACTGAAAAGAAAAGAAAAAAAAAATAAAACAAATCTCTATCAAATAAAAGCGGTGATAAGCTAATAGAATTTTAATCGGTTGAAATTGATCTAACTACTATCGATTTTGGCAAAATTTCACACATAATAGTATCCTTCTTTTCTCTCGACGAGACTGGCGCTTCAATAGCACTTCTTTTATATCCGGGTTCAAAGCACTCATGAAATTTCACTGATACACGTAGTAATCGCGATATCTCTAGTCGCAATTTGTCGTGATTTAAAAATTTCTGTAATAGCGAGAACACCATTTTGCAACTTGTACAATATGGCGTCGTCCATAACGACTTTTCGTTTAACCCATTTGAACGAAAACACAGTTTTAGCCGTTGCGGTTTATTTATATACTTTACGACTTATTATTATATATATATATACCTATCGAAGTATACGGTATAAGTTAAAGCTTTGAAAAACTTTCATCATGAGTATTTCCGTAATCAAACATAACTTTTTGACGTTGTAGATGTTATTAAGAACTGTTGGATAGTTCTCGAAGGCCTTAAGTCGGACACGACTTTCCTCTCGGTATCATCAATCAAACAAGAGAGGGTGATATTAGTTTGTCCGCTTCCATCCGGTGCGCGTCGCGCTTATTCCTCTTGAGCACCAACAGTTTCGTGTTAACGCCGTTTATAGCCAACTTTTTTCTTTCCTCTTTATTTCGAATTTTTTGTATATTTTTATTTTTATTTTTTTGTATTTTTCTTTTTTCTTATTTTATTTTTTGTTTCCTCGTTATTTATCCCCCTCCCCGATGTCATCTAGTCCTCGAATTCATCGATTTTGAAATTCGGTGAAATAAATAAAAATTCTTAGCGTATACAGTTTAAATTCAAAGGTTAAAGGATCCCGCGAATTTCCACTCCTCCTAATATTTCGTACTCAGCTTTTCACCGTTTTCACGCTAAAACCATTCGTTAGCTTCGCAAAGAAGGTCTTGCCGTAAATTCAAGAACGGTGCTGGTTTTTAACAGTGTATATGGTGCCTAGTACCTCGGCCTTGCCTTCTCTTCTCTTCTCTTCTCTCCTCTTCTCTTCCCTTTTCTCACCCTTCGTACTGTCAATTAGGGGAGACGTAGGGCCCTGCGGTTTTTACGATGTGATTTGGCCTTTATCTTTTATCTTCCTTCCACTTTCAACGTCTGCGTAGCTCCATCGAAGCGATACACGTTAACAGGAACGCGAGGACAGAAACGACTCTTCTCTTTCTCCTCACCTCACAGTTTTCTACACCCTGCTTATCGTCTTCGATGTACACAGGTTGTATTTTACCCTCATACAAGCGTTACACGGTAATATGTATGTTGAAGCTCTCTCTCTCTTTTTTTGTCTTTGTCTCAGTCGACAGCCGCATGCGTGGGTGTTATTACCTGAAACAATATAAAAGATAAAAATTAGAAAAGATTTTCAATCTGATTATTATTATCAAGCTTAAGAAATTTCGTTAGTAAATATTGCAAAAGTCATGCATCAAACTTTTATACCGATCTTTCGGAATGGATTATGAAATGATAAAGCCTGGGATCACAATTTTGCTTTAAATTATATTTTTCATTAATTACTTTTTCAACAATAGTCATTCAAACATATTGAAATAATTCAAATTGTTAACATTTACAGATTTAATAAGCGAAAACCCACAAATAATTGATCTGTACAAGGATTACTCTGGCACCAATCATTTTAATAACCAACAAAAAATTATTTTTCAATTCCCATGGAATTTTATATAGTTAAAAATTCGATATACTTAAAAATGAGAAAATATTATTCTCCGCTCTGAGTATAAGGGATGATTTATTTTCTACCTAGAATACATGACATGATACGTTAGAGGCTTGTACATATATATATATACACACGTAAAGGTATATACTATGAGGTTGAAGCTTATCGATTTCCCTGTGCCTCGCCTTGAGCGCGTGGGGGTCAAAAATAAGTTGTGGATAGGATATATAGGAGTGTAAAAAAAAAAAAAAAGTCGAGTGTAAAACTGGGCGCAACTTCCTGATCGTCATCCTGGATCGTGTCCGAGGAAATGTCACGTATGGAAATTGCGTTTAGCCTGACAATGAACTTCAATACTGTGTAGAGCTGTACGTATTGAATTTCCACGGACAACACATAGTAAAAAAACACTGAAAAAGTTACTGTACAGCGATTTCGTATAGTAGCTTAATTAATCGAAGTTGTATCAAGAATATTTCTGAGCACTGATGTAGCCCGTAGATACAATTTTTTCATTTCTATATAATATTTTTTTTTTATTTTTTGTTCTTTTTTTTTTCATTAGTTCTCTTTACTTTTCTTTTTCATCCTTTTCCTCTTTTTCTCATCCTCCGAAAACATCGCTCTATACAAGAAATCCATTAATCAAGTTCCTCCTAGGTATAGGTATTTTGGTTGCACTACGTAGAACCGGAGGTTGAATTGACGGCCGAGGAAAAGGGGAAAGGTATAAGGGAAAAGAAAAGAACAAAAAGTGTTAGGAGAAAACAAACTAAATAAATTGAAAATGAAGGAGAGTATAAAGGATAGAAAAACAAAAAAAAAAGAAATAAAAAGAAAAATTTAAGGGACGATACTGGAGAACTCGACAAGCAGATAAGGATGTCGGTTTGACATTTTTTTAGATAAAGAAGAACCGATATACCTCAGCGACGTGACATCTACTACGTATAAACGCCTATAGACTGAGATAAGCTTCACCAAATTTAATAGCTATCGTATACATATGTATGTCGCTTATATATAAGGTTCTTGTCGAATCAGTAAAGTGATATTCGGGATTTTTGATACTGAATCTATTTATATTATACTTATAATCATGAAAATCTTTATGATTATAGAATCTATGTACAACATATGAAATTTAATCGTTTAATCGAATGATATAAATCTGAATTAACGATATATTAATTTGAAGTAACCTTAGCTAATCAAACAAAAAAAAAAAAACAATTATATCGATTTAGAAAATAAAAAGAGAAGATTCTTTCAAAAATCGTACAAAAGAACTATTTTTTCTCCATGCATATATGTACCTCGATTATTTATATTTTTTCGAATATGCCAGAAAATTTTCTCAACCGATAATTAATATACAAAATACTATTATTCGATTTGTTGCATTTGTTGATTGAGTTGCATCAAAATTATAAAAATTGATATCATATTAATTAATGATTTTAACCATCGATTAAAATTCGACATTATTTCTATAAAAATAGAATCGTAGGTATATACTCGTATAAATATATCGGTAAGTTTGTAACGTTATATGGATAAAATATACGTGTACGGACAGCTGCAGGGGGTAAAGTAAAGACGTAGAGGTATAGGTTCTTAAGTTTGCTTATAAAATTTCTCGAGTTTACAGAATCCTTGGTACATGTAACGTGGGAGAATCAGAAAACTAGCCAGAGCCAGTGAGCGCGATAGCGAGATCTGTGTGTATACGTTGCCTGAGAAAAGTAATAATATGAAAATCCAACTGCAATATTCGTTTTATGAAGTATACCTACCCTCGCGAAAAGTTGGCACAAAAAAAAGTAATAATAAAATAGAGAAATATACGTAAAAAAAAAAATAATAAATAAATAAAAATAAAAATAAAAATCGTGGGGCCGCCTAAAATTGAATAGTTTTCTCATATTTTATCGTGTTTTCCTTTTCTCATATGCAATTCAAACTCATGCTATTGCTGAGTAGGATAACGTTGAATAGAGTTTGTTAAAACGGCGATGTATACCGAGAAAACTCCACGTTTCTATATCCACAATCACCCAAGTTCATAGGTCTGCATATTATACCTATATATGTATACTATACATAGATATATCCGTCGAAATGCACTCAAGCATTTGATTAATGTAAAATTTTCCCTGTGGATGTTATCAAAAAGTTTTCAAATTACAGAATTAGGTATATAGTATAGTACGAAAATATCTCAAAATTAGTCTACTTAGATTCTAGATAAACAATATGTATACCACGTCTATGTACATGTACTATACTATAATACAGGTTATCTATAGACTTTCGAAAATCTCTGTGGTTTCGTAAAGTTTACGATTTTGTGTACGGAAAGCAACGTCGTAAGAACTAACCTAGCTCAAGTATGTAGTATTCAAAGTTTTCACATCTGGACTCGGGGGGAATTTTACAACAAAGTTTTAACGCTAAAAATATATATATAAATATATACCCCGTATATATATACCGTACCTACCGTAATGTACCCGTACCTACATAGAAATTTTTCCATTTATAGATTATTCAAACATTTTTGATGAAAAACTTTGACGTTGCAAATTTTTTTTTTCCACCTTTATTATAAGTATACCTGGCACCCATACGTGTAATCATTTTGTATTTTTGTTATTTTTTTTTCGTAATTTTTCACGAAAATTTCCTCATCTAGAAACGAAAAAGCAGAATAGAAATTTTGGAGTATCTGTCTCGATTAGCGTAAAGTTTTTAAATATTATAAAGCGTAAGGATCCGCGTTTTGATTTAGCGATTCTGCGATCCGATTATTGTGCAAGAGATTTTTGAAAATTTAAAATCTACATACATATCGTCGAAGCACAATTCTGTAATGGTGAATAATTTTGCAAACTATATTAAATAACGGTGGGGATCAGGGGAAAAAAATCAAAGGTATATAGAAATGGCAGGAAGAAAAATGTGCGTAGGTAACGATCGCGACCGCGAGGTTACTCCGCGATGGAGAACGAAGGCAGACCTTTGCAAACACGGGTTTGTCGCTTGTGCACCGTCAAGCCATAAATCCAAGCGCGGAAGTTTCTCGCTAGAGCTGATGGAATCTGGGTAAGAAAAAAGAGAATAAGGAGAAAAAGAAGAAGAAGAAGAAGAAGAAGAATAGGAACAAGAAGAAGAGGAAGAGGAATAGGAATAAGAATAAGAATAATAAGAAAAATAGGAAAAATAAGAAAAATAAGAAAAATAAAGAGAATGAAAGAGAGAAGCTGCAGCACAGGAATTGAAGACTACGAGAGTAAACTGGTCTAGGTATAGGTAAACAACTGACTTGACGGAAGACGCGTCATCCGGGAATCGAGCCCGGAGATCTGAGGCGCAGCGATTTCTCCTGAAAGTATTTCAGATGTCACTCGAGAGCCTTTTCCATCCCTAGACAAGCCTGGAGGGAAACTTAGCCAGTCGCTAGTCATATTTGTCACTGTGAGATATTTCTTTCTTTCTTTGTTTTTTTTTTTTTTTTTTTTTTTTTGTGTTTTTCATTCTCGTTCTCATTTTGTTATAGTGTCAAAGAAAAACGATAATAGTTTTTTCGTATTTCGATATACGGAGATCAAGATAAAACGAGCAAACGTTCTTTCAATTGGCTCCCAGCTATTTGTAATAAGAAGATCGTCTGAAGAATTCTTTTCTTCGTGTGTGTGTGTGTGTGTGTGTTTCATCCCTTCATCTCTTTCAGTTTTTATTTATTGAATAAAAATTTCATTCTATCTCTCAAAGATATCGAGATTTGAATTTTCTTTTTCAGCATTTAGGTACAAATTTTTGACAAAATTTCATTGCGGGAAAAATTAATTGATTGAAAAAAAAAAAATAGAAGTCATCATACTCTCATTATATCGAGCATTATATGAAACAGGACTAAAAATTTCTACTTTTGCTAGAAATCGAAAAAAAAAGCAGCAAAAAAATTAATAAAAAATTGAAATTAATCTTCTGGGATTTGGAAAACGTGCAAAAAAAAAAAAAGACGCAAATACGTATACAATTTTTTCTACTCTTCTTCTCCCATCGAACAAAAACCAAAAGAAAAAAATTCGCAATCGCAGTTCTCATTATTTATTTATTTATTTTTTTTTCACGAATGACGTAACTCGCTGAAGTGCTTTTGCAGTTACAGGCTTGAAATAAACTGCGTTCAACGTACGTTTGTGGTATCTATAGCAATAATAAGTATGGGTGTGCAAGGCCGTGCGTCGTTGCGGGTCATGGAACGCCAGGAGAAAAAGAAGGTGGAATGCGGTTATAAGGAGATTTAAGGTCCGTCTTAGCTCACATCGAGGTGACGTACTAGGGGGCGCCAGATTTATTTTTACAGCTTGCTCTTGTTTTTGGAAGCGGCTTCGCCCGGAGCTGAACCCTGGTTTTGTTGTGCGTCAGGGTTACTCACGGTTATTGCCCCATCAAATGGGACCCCGATCCACGGTCGCGTTAAGCCCTAAGAAATTTGATAAATAGGTAGGTCGATATATACCTACAGGCAATTCCCGAAAATAATGAAAATCAAAAAATGATCTTACTCCCGAAATTCGAAGATAATATTTAAGCAAAACTTTTACTAATTCGCGTCTTAGATGATCAAAATTCCAAAACACGATTTTTTCTGAACAATATCTGTAAAAGAAAGTTCATTGCTCTAGCAGATTTCATAAAAAAAAATCAGAAATCCGGTTAACCTGTGGGCCAACCCGAAAACTTCCCTATAAAAAAGGTTATAAGTATAATTAGTTTTCCGGATACAAATCTTTTTTTCTTCAATTTCTATTCTTCGAATAACTTTGAAACTACTCGACCAATCGATTCCAAAATCTAATCAGATCTAAGTCTTGATGAACCCTTTCGATCGCCGCAACAATCATTCAAATCGGTTAATTCGTTCCAAAGGTATCGTACGACAAAAAGAGAAATTTTTGTCGTACAATATCTTTTAAACCGATCGTTCGATTTTGATGAATCTTACGGTGATCGAAAGGGCTATCCAAGAGCTAAGTCTGATCAAGTTTTGAGACTAATCGCACGAACAGTTTAAGAGTTATGCGTTAAAAGCATGAAAAAAAAAATTGTTTTTTAATTTTGATTCCTCAAATAACTTTGAAACTACTCGATTGATCGACTCCAAAATCTAATCAGATCTAAGTCTTGATAAACCCTTTCGATCGCCATAAGAACCATTCCAATCGAACGATTCGTTCTAAAGGTATCGTACGACAAAAATTTGTTTATACACACACACACACACATACGGACATCCATCGAAAAATAGTCAGAATAGCTTCCTAGGACCCCAAAACATCGAGATCTGATAAAAACTCGATTTTCGAAAATCGGACCGAAACCAATAACTTCCCTTTTTCATGAAAATTTTCAATTTTCATTGCGGGAAGTTAAAAAAATCGGTGGTAGTTATTTCGGGGAGAAAATAATTGACATGATTTCTTCATTATTTTATTTTATTTTATTTATTTATTTATTTATTTTTTTTTTTTTTGTTCTTTAACGAGGAGCTTTTCGATTTTTAATACGTATAAAGTAATTGTTAATTCAGTTATAGCGAATTTATACGTTGGCAAATTAGAATTTCCAAGTGCCAAATATAAAATACGATGATGATTCGTGATCGTCGTTTATATTTTAATATTTTAATATTTTTTTTCAGGTATAGGGAGAAAGGACGGACGAAAGGAAGGAAGGAAGGAAGGCGCGTTGTCGCGTAGTTTCTCGATACCGTCATCAACGAGGACCTGCACCCTCCCGATCCCTGGCATTGACAGTGATTTGAATCGGAATTGATGACGGCAAAACCCACCACGCTAATGTATTGCCGCATAAGCAGCTCGACCTAATAAAATACCTTTTCTATATAAGCAGCAAAAGTCGCGGGCGCCCTGGTGAAAACGATCAATAATAAAATCTCGAGAAAAAACTAAAGGAACGCCAGATTCCCCTGTTTTACTCTACCTCTACTCTACTCGAGAGAGTTCTGATGGGATGAGGAGATTCCGGACTACCTAATTATTATTAAAACGTATATATCCCTGCAGGCAGAATAACGATGCCTTTTTCTTTTTTTTTTCAATGGAATCTAAATTTTTGTCAAAAATTTAATCCGGTTAAATTATTCACCACTTTCATTAGTCGAATTAGCTATATGCTAACAAACAGCAATGAAAGTAACCAATATTTTAACAAAAATATACATATATATCTCAAGCTTCAAGTTTCACTCAGTCGAGGATTTGGGGGAAAAAAAACCAGTGTACCTACACATCAAATTACACAAAATTTTCAAAATTGTAATATCTCGCTCTTTGATGTCGAATGTTTTTTTTTTTTTTTTTGAAGTATAACTCGTAATATTAGCTATTGGCTTTCAAAGTTCGTCCATCTGGTTTTTCTCTTTCAGTGATATTTTCAATACGTTATAGGTATTGTGTAGGTACGTACAGAGTACGTAGACATATCGTAAAATTTTGTTAATTAAAATTGAATCAAGTTTTTTTATTATTTTTTTTTTTTTATTATTACTTTCAAGTTAGCCTGCAGTATATTCCGCGAGTTGAAATATTTCCAAAGTCCATTAAAAACTTTTCAGTCACGCAGGTGTTAATTAATACGGTTAAGTCAAGGAAAAGAAAAAAAAAAAACAAAAAAATACAAAACTTGTAACCTTTGAGGGAAGAGAAAATTTTTGCGAAATCTCGATGGCTCGCTCTAAGTTTTTTATTTTTTATTTTTTTTTTATTTTTCATACTTTCATTATTTTTTTTTTTTGCTGTTTTTTCTAAGAAAAGTTTAATTTCATCTTTTATACAAGTATTAAAATGTACTTTATAACATAGATTTTATTTTACGCCAATTTAGTTATAGCCATAAGTTGTAATACGTACGACCGTATAAATTGCGCGAGATACTTTCTAGAGAGACAGATAATTATTCAAAACAAAATATAAAATATAAAATTCGCGTTTCTATTGGTCAATTGATTATATAATAACGCAAAATATTCTAGTTCTTATTTTCGCTCACTTTTAAGAAATAGTCGATTAATGATCACGTTTGAATATTTAATCTACACAATTTTACTTTTGCCAATGAAATTTGTAAGGATAATTCTTTTTTCGAACAGTTTTTGAATTGTTTCACTGAGTTTATTATTGCAACAGAAAGTTATAACAGTCGAATCAAAACATGATCGTTTATGAAGTTTCGATAGTGAAATAGCCTCTGATGAGAGCAAACACTACTGCCGAAATGTCAGACGACATATATTTCAACTTGATTCGACTGAATTGATCAAAAAATTACCTTTCTATAATATATAGAAAAAAAACTATGAGTTTAAAATTTATTTGTTAATTTATCATGATTATCAATTAATTTCATCTCATTGATTCCATCTATAATTTTTTTTTATTCAAGTTACAAATTTTTCATCATGTCTTTCATTTCTCCCCTGTCTTTCTCGCGAATACCCAAACCTGTACCTACCCAAAAAAATTAAAAAAAAAAAAACCGAGTAAGACTGACTAAAAAGCGAAATAAATTGCAACAACGAATATAATATAACGGCGTTCCTGTGTGTATGTACATTGTACATATACATACAAACCTACCCGTTCAACAAATATATATATATGTATATATATATATACACATATATCTATATTCTAGACTCGGGTTCAATAATAATGCGATAGTTATCGTTTTCCACATCGCGTTGGTGTACATGACGATACCTATAGAAGTGCGTATAGTGAACGCCGGAGGATTGTGGGGTGAAAAGGGGTTTTTGAGGTCCGTGGTAAAGTGATGGAATCAACTGCCTGCGAGCTTGGAATATTTATTAAGCATCGTCCGATGACACGAACCGTAGTCCGACCCTATTTTCCCACCCGATTTCACCCCGCCTTTACCAACCACGCGCCCTTTTTTAGTCTGCACTTGACCAAATCGCTCGATGATATTTATTTCCTCGCTTACTACATAATACTAGGTATATATATGTATATACATATATACCAATATATAGCTATATAAAACTTTTCTGTATAACAGCCAATAGAAAATCCCGATTGATGCCACGATGAAGTTTTTTTTTCTTTTTTTCTTTTTTTTTTTTTTTGCTTCTCGATACGATAGATAGGATACGATTTGTATCGCGGGGGGGATTGGGTTTTTGAAAAATGTCCAATGCTCTTCTCTTGAATGAAAATGATTGATACGCTATATATATACCTATCCTATATAATATCTATACGCGTACACATTTGTGGGAGGATATTTTTGTATAAATTTTTATGGAAATTTAAAGATTCTATATGACAATTTCATAAATGTATTAGGCAATACACGTCTATTCGAATATCGTAATTTCCGATCGCTAAGAAAACACCGTTGAATTATTTGAAATTTTTTAGCCCATTCCCGTCTTCTTGATCAAAAATTTATTGGATTTCTTTGAACTCTGCAAGTTCAGAAAGAAAGAAGAAAAAAAAAAATCTTTTTCTAAACAATTTAATTTACGTGTCTTCGGAGGCGATTTATTTTATATACCTATATCTGTACCTGAGTCTTAAATTCTTAGTGTTAAAATAAATCAATCTCTAAACTTGATTTCTCATTTTTTTCTGTTTTTTTTTTTTTTTTTTTTTTTGATAAATTGGTAACAGAAAATGTATTTATAAATTGTATGGGATTATATATCAATGGAGAATAAAAACGCAATACAATAGAGAATCTGAAACGAAACTGATTCTGAGCCAAGAGATTTTTTTTCTTTTTTTTTCTTATTATATTTCGTACTGAAGTTGGGAAAATATTTCTACTCAGACAGTATTATCGCACGAATTTAAAGAAATGAAAAAAAAAAACAAAAAAATTGATATACTATAAATTGAAAAGCAAACGATATACAAAAAAAAAAAAATAATAAAAAAGAACGGAGAAAGTAAGAGAAAATAATAATAAAAAAGAAAAAGAAAAAACTGGTAGAAATAAATAAAATGAAAACAAAGTGTGAGGATAAAAAAGCGATAGGGAAAGAGAAAAAGAGAGAAAGAGATAGTCAGACAAAAAAAAAAACAAAGGGTAGAAAATACGGCCTGAAGGAGAATCGAGGGGACTAAACATCACTCTCTTCATCCAATTTCGTCCTTTACTTTATTTTATCTCGTTATTTATCTCTTAATTGTATTATAAGTCACCTAAATCCGACCAATATTATCTACCTCGAAACGACAAACTAGATAAGTGCCTATAATATATCTATACAGTAAAATATTGAAATTCAGCTGGCCTACAATCGCAAAAAAAAAAAAAAAAAAAAAAAAAAAAAAAAAAAAACAAATATGAACGAGTAGAAATCTGGAAATGATACTCAATATGATGTCATTATTATAATCATTCAGTCCATAAAAATCGATAAACTATCGATAAATTGATTATTAATTAACGTCTGTTAAAAAGATCGCAAAAAATAAATTTCAAATATCTAAAATCATAGTTTTTCGACGTTTTTTTTTTTGTATTTTCATTTTATTTTTTTATTTTTACCTAAACGTGTCTCTTTATACTCTTCACTTTCTCATAATTTCGAAAAAGAAAACAAAAAACAAAAAAAAAAAAAAAACAACCATTAGAAGAGAAAAAAATTCCAACATGGAATTAAGCCTATATAATTCGATCTTTGAAAAAATTAAAAATAATTGATAGATGTCACTGCAAAAATCCTATATTTAGAGAAGAGAAAGAAGATTTCAATTCTTTCTGCAGAGATGTTAGTCAAGTATAATATACTTTTTTTCTAATACAGTATAGACCAGTTACTGCTGGAGTATAAACCGCAAAGTCCGACACTATATTAATTATAATTTGAAAAAAAAAATAAAAAAATTAGAAAAATAATAAACAAAATGTGAAAAAAAAAAGAAGAATAAGTGTTAATTCGTGAAATGTTTCAGGGTAAAACGTTATCGCTGAGTGCAAGTAGCTGTGCCGAAAGAAAATAGAGAAAGAGGAACATTGCACAAGCCGTTCTTGAGATTGCCAAAGCGATTGCAGCTGAGAAAAAGAGAGAGAGAGAAAGAGAGAGAGAGAGAAAGAGAATAAGAGTGTGTGTTCATTTGTATGTGTTTGTGTGTTTGTATGAGAGAGAAAGAGATAAACATAAATATAGAGACGTGAGAGAGACGGGGGCGTAGCACAGAGTATATATTGCAGTCCACGTCGTTGCATCACCATCGCGCGTAGTTATTTGACCGCAAGCAACGCCTGGGCGGTTAGAACGGGTTTGGGAAGCTTTCAAATGAAATCGAGCAATCGGATAATATTCATTCGACATTATTGGTATTGAATCTTCAAAATGAATTTATTCACAGTATTATAGTACCTAATACGCAAAAAAAAAAAAAAATTATTGCACCGTGACTTTGAGTCTTGTCTGATATGAAAAAAAATCAAATGAGAATAAAGTATTTTTTTAATTTTTAATTCATTTTTGTATTTTTTTTTTCTCGTTAACCAGGATAGAAATTCATTTCTTTCGATTATTTTTTCCCTGAAAAATTCCATAAGAATCCGAGTAGAAAGTTTTGCTTAATAATAAAAAAAGGGCATCATATAGATATAATAATATATAATACGAAAAAAAGGCAAGAGGACTGCTGTTGAAGACGAAAAGGAAATCAAGTAGATATAGGAAAGGTAGTGAATATTAAAAAATTGATATTACGAATTTATTTATTATTTTAATAATTGTTATGTATTATGGTTTGAATCGAATTGAATATGTTGTTATTAGACTTTGTAAAAGATTTTTTTGTTCACCCGTTATTATACTCGAGCCGCGGGTATTTTGTGGTAAAAATAATAAGATAAAGAATGAAAGAAAGGGAGGAAGAAAAAAAACGAATCTTTAATATGGGTATAGAGCTCGAGGATTCGTATAGAGAAAGAAAGAAAAAAAAAAAAAAAGGAAAAACGTAAAGTAAACGAAAAATAAAAGGAAAGAAGAAATAACTAAAAAAATAAAAGACCGATTCAAAGTTCACGTACTCCACCTCCAGCCTCCAGCCTCCAGCTTTCCTAAAGTTGGCGCAGCCTCGCGACGCCAGAGTCCAATGTTCCATAATGTGATCTGGTTCACCTAGGGTCCTACCTAACCAAACCCTTGCTGCCTTAACTTAACTTAACTTCGACACAGCCTAACCTAACAAAGGTACCTCGTTACGATGTACGTGTGCGCAAAACTCGTTTTCAAGTGGTAAAAGATCACGTGCTTTGAGAAGTATATTTATAAAGTTACAGTTGTACGTATTTATATGATGGAGATATATACGTAGGTATGTAGATTCGTGTGAATATCTATTGGTCCGGTATAAGGAGTATGGTATATAACCGTATAGAAATACATTTCGAGGTTTACGATAAAACTCATTTTCGTATTATTCATTGAGGCTTAAAAAACGAGAATATATTTTTGCAATCGTGCCTAAAGGTATTTTCAGGTTCTTCTATAGTTGGCGTAGATATATCGAATCAACATCATTTCAGAGGTTCGTAAGAAATTTTATTTTTTTTTTAATAAAATATATTCACATATCTTGCATTGAAATCGTATTGCAGAAAAAAAAAAATCGTTCAGAGCTATCCAGAAGTTCAAATCGATACGGTTTAACGAAAGAAGAATTTTTAGGATTTTGAAAACAATCTTAATCCAGTATACATGGTTGACGTTCCAAATATTATTATATAAGGGCTGCTTTAATCTGTTCAAAGAAATCTCTAATCGTAGTTTCCTCGACGATTTAATATTTTTTATTATTTCAGGACCAAGATCTCAAGGCTTATTTTTGTTTTTGTATTCTGTAGTGTTTTTTTATTCAATTGAATTCTGAGTGAAAAGTTTTTAGAAAAAATCAACAAACGTTTCAAATAATTTTTTAATTTTTCAAAAGTTTAATTATCCTTTGCCTGTTAACCTTTGCTTTGAAAAGTATAAAAGACAAAAAATTTCGTGTCTGAACGAGAAAAGACAAGAAAAATAACAAAAAATTAGGTAATATATTATATTTCTGAAAATTTTTATTGTTCCAACTAAAGAAATTAAGTTTATTGAAAAATTAAAAATATTAATTAAATTAAAAAAAATCTGTACTAATTGACCGTGAAGTAACAAAGATATTGTTGAGATCTCAAAAAATAATATACCGACCTACGTATAATTGAGTTTTTTCGTGTAGGTAGGTATATATATCTCGAAATCTATATTATATCTATGTGTAAAGAATTTTTTATACATCACGTCGATTATAGTATAATTATACATTATATACATTTTTGAAAAGAAATAATTATCCTTGTTACGAAAAAGTGAAAAAGATCTTTCTTCGCTTTTATTTTGATTTTTTATCCTTATATTTTGTTTGTAATAGCTGGTATATAATATATATACATATGTATGAAAAAAAAAAAAACAAGAAATGAATTAAAATTTACTCCACCGAAAAAAAATTTCAATTGTATTTTGTTCCGATAAAACATTTCTACATTACACAGGCATGTATATACAATATACATATATGTATATGCATTCAGGCAAAAGCAAATTTTTTTTTTTTCAAATCTGATATGTCTATTAAGTAGAAGAATTTTTTCCTTTTTCTTTTTTTTTTCTGTTTTAATGTGAAATTGCGTTTTCCTTTCAACAACTAAGATCACAAGGCTCTCTACACTATACATATATACATATACTAAGTATAGTCAGTTACTAATAGAGCGATAACTGTAGGGGATTTCTCTCTCTCTCTTTCTCTCGTTTGCGATCTCGTAAATTGTCAGCCGCAATAACAGCAGTAGCATGGTAGCAAAGTAGCAACTATGGATTAAAATTGCTTATTTCATCTCGTTAGTGTATTTAGTATAGGCAGATACTGTACAGATCAAATTTAGTGTCTCGTGCGCTTCTCACGTATCTTGTTACTCGTATGTACATATCTGTTAATAAAATGCGTTAATGATATATTGTAATAAATTGCGTGCGTAGATAAACCCTAAGCCGTTCCCATACTAAAATATATATATATATATATACATATGTATAATATCAACATATATACATACATATATACATAATCCACATATATATAAATTTTCTAACAGTAATATTATAGCTCTGCGTACATTATTACGTTACGCGCAAACTATGCGGAGGCCATTTATTTGCATCATCGCTAGTCTAATGCAATGCAATGCAATGTAATGCGATGCAATGTGCGTAGTTCCGAGACGGGGACGGGGCAACGGCGACAACCACGTCAAGTAATGTACACAGATAAATTTATTCTTCATCAGAAAATGTGATACTACCACACGATGATTAAAACATATTTTATTACTATATATATATATATATGATCTGTCCATTTTTTTATAGGATGACTTTTTTTTCTATTTGCTATCTTAACGCTGACCAGCACGTGCCGATTCTGCATTTGGTTGTAGATATAATAACACATTAATTATTCAGTACGTATATATATAGATATGATTCTGTGTCATGATCAATTGTTACTTTTACAGTGCGTCTTTATAATTAATTACAATTTTCTTTAAAACACTTTAACAAACTACTTTGTTATATATAAATATTATATGTACCTGTGGAGTATAAATTGCAATCACATCGGGGGTTATGAATTAAACAAAGAATTCAGAAGGCATTAATAATTCTTCTTTATTTTAATATTTAATACCGCCAAAAGCCGCAGGGGGGGGGGGGTCTCTGCAGGCTTTCCCTTTTCTTCTTTATAATATTTGCAGTCTTTTATTTTTATTTTTTTAATTTTTTTCTGTTTCTTTGTTTTGCAAGTTTATAAAATCGAAAAAAAGCGTTGTTTGTACTTTTTTTTCCCTTTATTATTTATCTTTAAACTAAATACACAATTTGTTGACCGTGTAAACGAAAAAGAAAAGAAAAAAAAAAAAAAGAGCTTCAATAATTAATGATTATCCATATACACAGTTCACGAGCTTGCGAGAAAATTTTGTATTGCAATCAACGATCCGAAAAGTTGAAACAATTCAAAGTAATTTGTAAACTTATCTCGTAAAACGTTAAATCTTTGCTCGCCGCTCGTGACTGGATTAAAATTTCAAACGTCCTTCCTTCCTCCTCTATCTCTCTTATCCCCGTTGTTCGCGTCCGTTCGTTGTCGTACGCTTAGAATTCGCTCTACACAATCCTAATATATTAAAGAGAAAAAAAAAAAGGAAGAAAGAAATAAAGTAAAAAAAGAAAGGAAAATTACCTAACGAAAGGAGAAAGAGAGAATATATACATTAAAGAAGAATCTTAATACACATACGTTATTACAGCTGTACGTCGCATTTATATACGATCTTTAAAATATTTTTAAGGCTATGGTTTATAACATTGTGTAAATATATGTATGCTATATGATTTTCTTCTTTATATATTTTCTTTCATACTTTCGTAAAATTTGTTTACTGAGAAGTAGATAGCTTGACCGCGGTAGGGGTTGACTATAGAATAGGTAGGGTATAGTGAAAGTATCGTCGATGCGGTTATTCCTTCACAGATGTGAAATTTTTACTGCTTCGAGAGCATAAGTCTTGACAAGGGATTGTACGCTAGGAGCAGTAGACCGCGCGTTAAAGGTGACCTGAGTTTAAAGTTGAGACTTCAATACCAACCTACTGGAGAGAAAATAAAAAAAAAAAAAAAAAGGAAACGAAAATCCGATAGGTTTTCTTCTTCTTCTTCTTCGGAACTGGCTTATAGCCTGTGTCCTTCTATTGAACCAGCTATACCTGGCTTTTACTAGTATAGGAAGAAACTAGTCTAAATTTGTAATGGCGTGCCCCCGGTTTAAACGAACGGGAACGGAAATAGCCCTTCCGCATTTTGCTTTAGTTGATTAAAACTACTACCTCCAGTTTCTTCGCCGTTTAATATCGCTAGGCGAGGCGATATTTGGCACAGTTTTTGCTCACAGTATATATGGTATATGTGTATATACATATAGTATACTAGAAAAAGAAACTCTGTAAGGACAGTTTGTTATACTGTGTATTACGCACGGAACACTAACTTAACTTCTTCTTCTTCTTCTTCTTTTCTTCTTCTTCTTCTTTTTCTCCGTCTTATATTTTTTTACTTTTTCTTCACGTGACCAGCGCGCGGTATGACGGTGGTCACGTACCGCTTCGTGTGTAAATATTCTATATAGATAATATTCAGCTGAACAAGACGGAATATTATACGATAATAAATTTATACCGATGATAAAGTAAGATAGATATATAAATCTAGTTGATATAATTAGTATATATACCTATAATAATACAGCCACTGTATACATTCCTCCGTGATTTAATTCATTTGAAAATAAAGTTAATCACAATATTATCTCAAACTAGACTACGATAAACAAACTTCGATATATATAAAATGTTTGAAACAACAAAATACCAGAATATCCATTCGCGAGGTAAAATATTAAAATTTCGTAACATTCAGGACACATTTAGTTACCCATTTAAACAATAATTCTTATAATTTAAAATTTATCAGAGCAACATGTTTGCGTTCATCATGTTAAAATATGAATATAAAATAACGGTATAAGTCAAAATCTCTTTATATTATTTATTTATTAATTAATCTAAGGGTACAACTCACCGATAATTGTGGTTCGTAGTTACTGACTGACTGACTGACAGCATGAGAAAACTCTAAAACAATGTACGAAGATTTCCGTCTCGTAGTTGACAGTTGTTTCGTTCACGTGAGGATTAGCATTTATGTATGAATGCATGTGTGTGTGTGTGTGTGTGTCTATATGTGTATATGCCTACGCGAGAGTATCGTTGTCGTTTAATATTAGTGACACAGTTTATTAAGAGTTGATAGAACAGTTCGATCCGTGTGATATTATTAACGTATGATATATCTAGCAATGTATTTAGTTTATTTTTATAGTATAGATAATACGATCACGGACACAACGTAACGTAACGTAACGTAACATAACATAACATAACATAAGAACTCTTTGTCTTTTTAGAGGTTATGGTACCACATCTGTTTCTGAAAATTCATTAAATTTGATTATGTGTAGTTGATTTAAAGCTTCCTATATGGATAAGGGGATTGTCCGATTGTTGTATTATTATAATATACCGCACGTGACGCGGAACTAAACATTCTCGATTATATTATCTAGGTTTTGTTATTTAAAGAAGTTAGTTACTCCTCCGCGAGAACAAGTCCCGTACGCCACCGGCGTCAAACTGGCGTCTACGATGGAGGGGAGCTGGGGCCGAGTGAACCGAGTGGCATCGCCCGGCAAATGACGCGTCCTTTCCTAGTAGCGCATGCGCATTAAATTTAGAAAGACACGCGGTCGCGCCCAACACGGGACGACGATCATATTGATGTCTGCACTGCACTGGGTACGAATGGAATGCTGAAAGGCTTTGGGTCACGTTTTCGACCTTTAAAATATGACCGACAGTACCGAAGGCCGTGGCCTTTTATTTCCGAGGGTTTTATAAGCTAGTTTTATTTAAATACCTGGGCTTCTAGCTTCCACGTATACTGTACGTATATATTATCTACCTTTCTGTAGGAGAGGCGGACTATGGACCCGAATTTCTGTGCGATAAGCTTGTCGTAAAATTAACACATCTGTTTACAGTCCGTCATCGCAACTTAGTAAACTATATGCGTAATGCGATGAAGCGTGGTCGATTTTTGTAGTAAATGATACAGAGGGGCTACAGATTTTTTTTTTCCACTTGCCGTGTTAGATAAGTAAAGTATTTGTAATAATAAAGTTTGTAAAATATCGCGAATCGATTATAAAAGTCAGAAGGGATTATCGGATAATTCATTTGAAATGAAATGTGCAGGAGTCGTGAAATTTTAAACAGGAAAGTTGTGAGATTGTAAATAAATAAATTCGTGGAAAATATGTATGTATGTACTACTTAGGTATAGGATGTTACATGTGAAATCGTATTCATTTGATTTCAGAATCAAACAAAGAGGTAAAAGTTAACAGAAAATATTGCGGTTATCAATTGTACGGCCACATATGTTTATTCTTGTTTAATCTAGTGTGTAATGGATCTTTAAATGACCCCGTGATCTATTTGCACATAAATTTATAATAAATGAACCGTGTGGGAACGTGTGCATAATTCTTCTCTCACAATCAATTAATAATCGTATTATTGCGAAATGGTATATAGCAAAACAGTTTCGAAATCTCATATAACAGAATCCAAAAATGGAAATCTTTTTACCACTCTAGACTTGACTTGATCAAATCTGGAATTCGGAAAGGAATTCTTCATAGATGTGGCCTAGACGACTCCGCGATTTTCCATTCAAATAATTCGTAGTAAGACGCGTTTTTCCTCCATTCCACATATTTTGCGAGTAAAGGAAATCTTTAAAGATTCTTTTGAAAAAAAAAGTTTCAACTTGAAGCGTTACTTTTTTTTTCTACAAATTTTTTTCATGGGCTTTTTGAAGTAATTTGTTTCTTTTTCGACAAATTTTTATTTTTTTTTTTGTAAAATAGCAAACAAATAGAAGAAAAGAAAAAAAACAAAAAAACAAGGCTATCTTCTGAAAAAGAAATCTCAAGCTTTTCGATGATGTCTCTATAAAAATGTATAACACTGAAGAAAAGCGGCTCGTTTCGGATGTTATTTAAATGCAAAAACGAGAAGTCGACTCAAGCGCTTCTTACAGATTTTTTTTTTTTTCAGGAGCTGAAGTTTCCGAAGATTCAATCTGAAGCTAGAAACAACAGATCGGAGGGATGTATACCGGAGATAAGAAATGAAAACAAAAAAAGATATTGATTTTTCTTTTTCCTTCAAACTGTGAATCCTGTCACTGCTGTATTCCTAATGTAATTTCCTAACAACAATACATTTTTTTTCTTTCTATTCTACAACTTCAAACGAGTATCAATGACTTTCTTATCGATACCAATGATGAAGCATGTTTCTAATGAACTTCAAACGCCTGTTGATTTTACTTAAATCACAACAATACATCTCCCTGTAACTATAATAAGAGACTAAGAATTTCCGAAGAAAACACTTTTTACTTAGTTTCTGAAAGCATAGGGTATTGATCAGTTGAAAAAGTGAAGTTTGCTTCACTTTTGTACGGTGTAATTTACACAGCAACTAACGACACCGTACCCGAAGATGTACAGTACAGTGTATAAAGCCTGAAAAGACGTCTTATTGTCGTTAAAAGTAAGACGAAGACTCTTTTGCAATAGTTTCACCTGGAGGATGGGATATATAACCGGTGATAAAACCTTCCCGGATTATAGCTAAGCTAACTAAGCTCTAGACTTCTATTCTCTAACGATCGTCCTCATGAAACCAACTCGTATTATATCTACTCGTCGGTGTTGACCTGACAAATTTTTGAAATATAAATAGAAAATGTTTTCTTCGTGATATATACACGATAAGTAACGTTTAATTTATCATTTGAGATTTTCACATCTATTATGCCTTCGCTATTTTTTTTTTACTAATTATAGGAATATATCACAGAAATTAATGTTTGTGCAGTATACAACGATGTAAGTATAATAACATTCTTAGGCATGTCAGTTGAACGATCAAAGTATAACTGAAGGCCGTTCAGACTTTATTGTTTGATTTTCGTTCAAACTTTTAACCTTTGGTCCGGTTCAGTTGGTTTAAAATGGTTAACGCCAAGAGCTAAGGCACGCGAAGAAGTTGTACAAGTTTAATTTTCGAAGATACTTAATTCGCGATTATTATACTAAAATTATTCATGAAACCAGCTGTTTTGATTGTTATAAAAAATAAAATAAAATAAAAAAGACATTGCTGCAGCGATCAGTTTCCGATCAATTTTCATCTTCAGATTCTCCGTGCTTTTATCAAATGCAAAGAATTCTTGTACTCTTCAAAGTATTCTTTCTTTATTTTACTATTTTCCAATAGAAGAAAATATACCTGAGAAAACGAGTCCGGATAAAAAAGACTCGAGTCTCGTTCGGAATACCTACTGTAATGGCTTCTAATTATCAGTTGTTATACCTTGAAGGTATTCGAACTGCAGAGACATTCGAACCAAAGGAATAGTAAAAGGCTGGCTTTGAATGATATAATATTAAAAATAATGGGTTTAATATACGCAGATATATATTTCAATTGTCTTTCAAGCTTCGACATTTCCGATTTTAATTTTAGGGACGCCTTCGGACCGACGCTACGCATAGCGACGTCGTAACATTTCGAGTGTTCGTTAATAGCGGTTGGAATTTAGAATGAAAAAATGAGATGATTTTTGTCTATGGAGTAATGTCGTGTGTCTATTTCTTGATGATTTTCATTAGGCGAGAAGAAAATCAGCGTTTCCTTTTCAAATTCTTGTTGTAATTCTGTTTAGTGCCTTGTGAAGTCAGAAATTCTTCAGCGTATGCAGACGTGTGTAAACAAGCTTGTCGACCAGATGTTCGTTAAAAGAACTCCCCATTTCGTCAGCCGGGTGTTAAACGATGTGCTAAACAACCGACTACGGTAATACCTCCTTGAGACACACCGTAAAACTACCTCTACACGTTCTCTGGCTCAAACCTCTTCGGATATATAAACGCCATAACGTATTTGAATAATAAAAATAATATAATAAAAATCTCATTACTCTGAATTGCGTACACGACGTCAGTCAACGGCGTCTGTCAATTTCGAAAACTAAGATCAACTCATTTTCTTTGACACGTATCGCTAGCGAGTGAAGTAAGTATGTAGGTATAACTAAAACTTGCCAAGAAGCACGTGGTTTTTTATTTTCATTTTGTTTTTTGAAGAATTGAATTTCTGTACAGCGATCATTCTTTTCTTTTTTTTTTTTTTGGATTTCTGTGAATTTAATCATTTGGAAAAGCCAATGAATTTGCGAGTTAGATAGGTCGTGGTTTTTTTTTTTTTTTTTTTTTTTTTTTTTCATTTTTAGTTTTCAGAAAGCGAAGAATTCTTACCGAGTTCACAAGCTCGAGTAGGTATAATATAAAAAGTTTTTATAAGATATTATTACACTTTTAATTGTTACCCTTTGCGTTTATCGTTGAGACCGATTAAAATTTTACTAGCTCACGTTTTAACCGGAGTATTCCCTTGGTTGCCTCTTTTGTTAGGTAGGTACAGTAGAATTGTTATAAAGTCTGCATATAATTAAACGCAAAATTTAGGAATCATCTTCGCAGTTTTTAACTTCCAAAAAGTGAAAACTATAAATGTAGGTATTTATTTTATTTTATTGTTTTAAATTCTTTATCTTGTCACAAAAATTTGATCCCAATTATATATATAAATTACGAAACTACAGAGTTTCAGAAAACACACGTAAATAGATCTGCTCTTGGAGTAGTTCGCAATCGTAACAAATTGACAGATAATAAATCTCTGAATATACACTTTACCGAATTGATTGCCTCCTCTAAACCGTATAGGTACTATTCAACGGTTAGAAGCCTTCTTGTCTCGTGTTAAACGTCTGCACGAACCAATTGCCAACGACAATCAAAACTTCTCTAAAAGCACCCGCGTTACTGGCAACTATTCCTCACACCGTAATCAGATTTTAATTAGTTACCGCGAACTGGTTGTAGAAGGTTACGTGACGGAGACGAGGTTCTAAGAATCTTACGTTATTATACTATATAGTTTAACTTCAAACTTTATTATCGAGATAAACTCAACTTCTGTTTCTATATATCCACTTCGCTTCAATACGCGATTATAACTGAATGTTATATTTTTCCATCAATACCGTTTCGATTCTTTGAATAATTATTTTTCGAATTTATAATATATCACCACGAAGAAAGAAATCATTTATTTATTTTGTTTTTTTTTTAGTTGATATTTTTGTCTTTAAAATTTCACCACAAAAAAATTTTTCAGTCACATGATCAGGCAAATTTTTCCAATATAGATTCTTAACGATTTTCTATTCAATCTCGGCTAATAAAAAATTTCGGACAATTTTAGACTGATGAAAAATAAATTCTGAAATGATTGATGAATTTTGAAATTCTGAAAAAATTAAAAAAAGGAAAAATAAAATCCCTGCATATGTTATATAAAATATTTCTGTTTATACCATCCACCTATAATATTTCGTTGGGTACGAAAAATTGTTATTTATGTAATATAATTCCCTGAGGCAAAATGGTATCTTAATCTTAATACTTCCTAATTGTAATTGCTTTTCACGGTGAGACAAGAATTCGTTATTTGCTGAAAACGTCGTCGTTTTACGCGGATCCGATAAGTGGTATGGAATTTTCTCTCTAATTCCTGAAGTCTCGCCGATTTATAAGCGTACTCTGAAAAGTTTGATTTATCATACGGATGGTGATAAAGATAGTGATAAGTGCAGAGCTTCGCTCTAGCTTGAATTTTTCATAATTTATTGAAGGATATTGAGTTCAGCATTTTTACAATAGCATTTCAAATGCATTTTCCAACTATTCTAATTCATTAATAACTGTGATATTTCATTTATCAAGTATTTATATATCTGCTTCGATATTATTATACGTCTATACGTCGATATTAATTGCAATTAATATTCGTTTCTATTTTAATCTATACAAAATTGATATCCATATATATTTTGTTCTTTCGTAAATAAACGGATTTTTTCCTCAATCTTTCGAACATTTTGTTGATACATCGATAAAATATCAGTATCCAATATTTTCGTTTCGAAATTTTGTCTTTTTTATCTAAAACATTGTGTGTATTTAATTGGAGTAAATTTCTGGCGGCCATTTGGTTCGGTATTTGTGTTTATCGAAGTTACGTATATCAAATCGCAAATATTATTTGCAGAAATAAAATCCAGGCTTTCCTCGAAATGAATTTTTTTTCTTTTATTCCATTTACTAACAAATCAATGTTCTCGTTCTCAATTTTGAATGACTATATTTATTAAAAATATTCCTCGTATGTAGTAAAGTGGTACTGAAAATCGAGTCCGTACACGTTATACGTATAATTTATCAGATTTTGTTTAATTAAAAAAATTGCCCTGTACGCCGAGTAAAGTCAGCCCTTGTTAATGCCATGAACGTTATTGCTGTTAAGTTTTAACTCAAGAGCAGGAAATGACCCAGCATACAGCATCATTATTTATTTCACGAGGTAAAACGCCCCACTTTTCTTCCAAGGCTTTGCAACATTTTTCGTTCTGAGCTGCAAGCTGCGAGCTAAGAGCTGCGAGCTCTTGCCCGTTTTCAGTTACCTTAATTACGAAACTTAAATATAGTCTGTGGGTTTCGTCGAGTGCCTGTTAGTAATAGCCCAAAACGTAGGAGGCACGAGAAAAATTACCTCCTAATCAGCCCCACGTACGTTTCTGAAAAAAAATAAATAAATAAAAATAAAAAATAATAAAAATAGTTGGCAGCAGTAGCTGTGCTACCAGCAAGTACAATAAATGTATGAAAAATCGATGTCTGAAATGAAAACGAATGAAATACCTACGTCCAATTTTTATATGATTTTAGAAATTCTTAAAAAAAATTTGAAACCAAAATCAATAATAAATCAGTAAGGAGGAAATACTGCACTAGATACTCTGTTATCAATATACCAATAAACAATAAGCAAAAATTTTATAAAACTTTGTCTTTTATCAACCATCTTTAACTTTTACCATGTACTGCACTGACTTCTTAGGAATTATATTCTCGAGTTCTGCTGACGTTGAACAAACCATCTCTGGATTCTCGCTAACGTCCAGCCGGTCGTAGGACAGTACCTCTTGCTGAGGAACCTGGACAAATACCTGCTGTTAGTGGAACGTCGTTCAACGCTCGGGGACACTCGCATATAAGACAACTTTTCTCCTTTCTTGTTTGCAGTAGCTTCCTACTACTCAGGTGCTGTTATAAAGCCAACGCCTATGGCGTCACATCTACCTATACGTATATACCTACTACCACCATTAAGTGAGAAAATGTCTACTTGACCGTTTCTCAATCCTTCCAGGAATTATTATTATTACTATTATTATTATTGAAATTAAAGAAAAAGAAAAACCGGTAAGTACACAAGGAAAATGCTTTTACATCTAAGGGTATAGCTCTAGTCGTTATGCATAGACGTAGATATCATCATGCTTGTAAGTGTATAAATTTCATGGCTCTCTTTTGTGGTCACATTTTACGGATTTCTTTTTCCACTTAAATATATGTGAAGGAAAATTCCTATTCTATTTCTGTCTACCCCCGCAACGAGACGGGATCTGTTTGCGAAGTATTTCACAGAATTGAAAGACAAGGGTCAGAGATTTATTTAGAAAGGAAAGAACGACTTGGCCCATTGCTTAAAGGACATTTCGAAAAACGAAAAGAAGGTACATATAGACGGATTTTTACCGCACTTTGGATATTTGAAAAGATCAAATCTCGGCATATAGCAATTCTTCTAAATTTACACCATACGGTCTAAATTTTTACTCATTAATTTAGCTACCTTGTGTATCAGTCGATTCTCTCATAGAGATTATTAAAAATCAATCGAATCTCTCGTTGCTACACATGCCTTTGGGAACTGTCGATAGTTAAACGATAAAACAAAGTGCGGTTCGTTAAAAAATACACTCTTAAAATGAAAAATCCTTTATTAAATTGCTGACAATTAGATACCCATACCTGATTCGTCGAGATATAAATGGGCGATCGATATTTCTCAGTGGTTGAAAAATTTCATATAAATCGTGGTATTTCTCGGCATAAATCACCATGCACGCGCTTTGCAAGGGCCTGTCTAATAAAGGAGTTTGATAAGGCCCGAGGTGTCCATCACGTCGTGGGGGTAAACGAGCTTGGAGTTATTTATTGGACAGGTCAGCCCTCTCTAGAACATTCGGAAAGTCGACAAGGCTCTTGATTTATATATAAAGCACCGTTTCAAGCTCAAGCTGTTCGAACAGCTAAAGCTTCCGACATAGAATATCCCGTAGCTTTAATTGTTACTATTAGGCATTTATTTTTCATCTACTTGTTACACCTCACGTCTTCACATCATTTCGCACAATTTCTAAGAAATTCATTAGCCGTTTCATTCGCCACTGACTAAAAATACCAAAAACCAATTTCCAAGCAAGAATTTCATTATTCAATCAATAAATACTTATTCATTAATAGATAGATTCTTGTTGATTTCCGATGTTACTTTCCTCGATGTATAGTCTTTTTTCTTCGATCAATTTATCAAGTGTTGATCGTGACTTTATTAATGGATAAAACGCGTGTTTCTTTACTATCAGACAAAGTAAAGCGTGGAAATCAATCTACGGTTAACAGATTTGGACAAGAGGTCAAAGGCTCATCGTCAGTTCAAGCTTTCGATCGACAGTCACTATCGATTGATACAATTATCAGGTATTTGTCTATTCGTCCATACAGACCGTGCAATCAGGAGTATAGTGACGCAAAGCGAAACGTCAACGGCGTCAAAGGGCCCATTTAATTAGCACCTTGATATTCGACAGCCACATGATCCAAGCCAACTAGTATCACATAGGTATATACCGAATTCTATCGTCTTACTATGCCAAACATTCTCTGCAATAATTTCAAACCCTTGAGTAATATCAGATGCATTAATACGTGTACGTCTATGAAGTATCAGGGCAATAGATGTGGAGTTCAATTGATTGGATGATAACAGACCTATAATTTTCATTTCAATTTATAGAAGTTGATTGATTCATTATTTTGGATAAGGCTTGATCAGATTTCAAAAAGGTTCCGAATGATTTTATGATTTATTTGAATCTGAGCATGAGAAGGGAAATTTTAGAAAGATGCGAATCAAGTAAACGAATGATTTTATTATTAATATATTTGTTTATAATTTTTTTTTAATGTGCTATTCATCAAGCTGTAAATATTCCAAGAATTTTTTGGTGTATTAATAAGCACGAATCATCCCTCCGTATTATAGAGACTCGAAGATCCCACTTCGCGGGGCCAATGACCGAAAAATCTACTTCAAACTTGTTCTGACCAATATTCTTTGTCAGATTTGCCAAAAGAGAGAAATCACATTAGGGTATTCGTGCGTCACGTGAAGGTCAGTGTTGCGTGCAACGCGGCTGGTCGCCAAGTGATATATATATATATATCTATATATACCTATATGTATATTCTATATGTATGTGTATATATTTTCTATATAACCGTATATCTATAATACACGTGAGTATATATACAAGTGTGCTATAAACTGTCGTAAAGTTCGCATTGGTTGGATACGAGGTGAATTTTATTTACTCGTCTCTTGAGATCTTACTTGGCGATGCGCGAAACTAGGACGAGAGCTTTCCGATGATACCTCCGTGGTACCTACCGTATCGCGAGTATACGTATATGCCTACACTTACCTTATATTTGGCTCGACGCACGATAACCCAACTATAAAGAGACGCTTGGCCAACGCAAAGGGGATAAGCATCCTCGTCGGCATTACGGGTCAGTATATATCAACGGCGAGGCCTGACATAACGTGGGTAGAATGTGTGTGGATATGCGTGTATTTCGAAGTGGTATAGGAAGCGAGACGCCGGGGAAAGAACGATGCGTGGCAAAACAAAAAAAAAAAATCAAAAAAATAGATCTTTTTTTTCATTTCGTTGTTTTTTTTTTCATTTTTTTTTCTCGTTTTTAAGAGAATTAGCGGACGAGCGTTGGGAAAAACTGTTCTTTAACGAAATTTAAGGGGAAAGGTGGCGTCGTTCCAGACCTGAACCCGCTAATGGCCAAGGCGAAGCTTAATTGTTTTGCATCATCTAAAAAAAACGAAAAAAAAAAATTAAAAAACAAAAAAAAATTAAAAAAACGACGAAGATGGAAACAATTAAGTAGTGAGACTAGGGGGGATGAAGCCAGGTGGCTTTAGCCTTCGTTAACAAATCCAAATGTAATTTAATTTTGGGTAAAATAATTTCAAGAAAATTGAGACGCATGTGTGCAACGTTGCCGTAAGAAGTTAGGCCGAGATTTTTATTCCCTTTTATAATTTCATTCATATTTTAAATATCGCTCCGTGGGGGATAACGCTGCATCTTTTCAATAAATCAAACGCTTTTGCAGAAAGTTCAAACAAAATCCATAAATTTCTACTTAACCATCGCGTGCTTTCCGTCAAAAGTTTTTCACAAACTTCCGAAAAGTTGTATTTCTGGTTTCTCGGTCCTCTCTGGACGACGCGACGGTTTTAGTTTATAACACCTACCCTTCGGACTGCATAACGGATTAATAATAAAGGAAAGAACAAGAGAGATAAAGAGAGATAAAGAGAGAAAGAGAGAGAAGAGGGAAAACGGACAAAGCAGGAGAGTACTGAGGGAAGGTGTCCACAAGGACTGCTTCGAGAAACCGCCATCTATACTCCCTGCTGAGGTAGACTAGGTGGACAAAGGGTCTACGTACAAAACAATGGCACCTGAACGTCGTGCGGGTTGTCTACAAACAAAGCCTGTTAACCGAGGAAGAACCATGATGCTTAAATAACGATTGTTTATCAGTCGAACTACCCAGCCCCAGTTCCTGGAAACTATAATCTGAAGCTATTACACACTGGACAATATATCTATGTCTCGAAATGTAGAGAACAATTGTTAAAATATCAAGCCTTATGTTAAACACAATTTATGAATTACATATCATTGTCAGTGTTAACATAGAATGAGACTCTGCACAAACGTTTTGAGTATGATTTATTTTTTATTTTTTTAGGGTATTTTAGCCTCAAATTTCGAAGCAAATTTGGGTTGGATTTTATCTTTGACATCGACAGATAATGGGAGATTTTTTTTTTTTCTTCGAATTTTCTTCTTTGTGAAGATTGGAAAGTAGACAAGAAACATATTTGGAGTATCGTGTTCAGGTATTATGTGACGTCATTGGATAGCGTATTCTAAAAGGACAGAAACATTTTTGGGAATTGTTAAAATTGTTTGAATTTGTGAAAGGGTCTTGTGCTATCGGTAAAGTGTTTGAAAGTTTAATTTCCGGAATCACCGAAAACAGATAAACTTTACTTTATACACTTGGAGAAGACGCCTGGGGGATTTCGGACAAACTCAATAATTGGTTGCAGCTGACTGTTGTTTGCTCGTGGGTATCATGATAATACCAAGTCTAACGATCCCACGTATAAAACGATCCTCCCAACAACAATTAGACTCAATATATTCGCGTATTTGTGGAATTCGGTCAAACAACAACAATTTATGTCAAATGTCATTGTACGAGATATTGTCTGACGCAGAACATATAAATGCAATGTACCATAGAGGAGAGAAGAATAACTACTCTGTATGTGTTCTAATTTAAATTAAAATTGAATTTTTGAGATAAGTTAAATTATTGACGAACTGTGAGAGAAGGAGAATTCCGCAAGTGAAACCAACCAGACATATCCAGGTGCACTTCTCGGATTTTGATGCCAATTTTGTTTTTTTGTTTTTGTTTTTTTTTTTTAATACTTTATTATGCTGTAAAAAGAAGCCTGGCACAGTATGAAAGTATAATTTCAAATAGAGGAAGAGTAGGATGAATTTTTGAAATTTTCAACCTTTTTATACGAGCTGAAATGCATATCTCGGTGTTTAATTCCACTAGACGTGTACTACTGTACATTTATGACTTCAAAGTATCACTTTTCCTGTAAACTTGCACGCAGAATTCAAATGTTTTTCATTTTATCAAATTCAGTCTGAGTATTTTTAACATTACTTTTTTTTCGCACGACACGTGAAATTGAACAACTCCAAAACTGATCTGACCAATCTGAAAGATCTGGGTGAATCCAGTTGGTTTCAGCCAGAATTTTCCAGAAAAGTTTTAACAATTTTATATCAGTTTTATATCAGCTCGAAAGTACTAGAAAGAAATTTTTTTCATAGTGAACTTGCATGCCGATTGTTAGAGAATGCTTGTATTTCCAATTCATGACAGGCTGTGGAGGTTTGTATCTTTGTAATAAAAGAAAAAAAACGAACGAACCGAAAAAAAGAAATAAAAAATAAAAAAGAAACGAGCCTAAAATGAAACAAAAGTAAATTTATGTAGTAAATGGGGTAGAAAATGTAAAAGCATCTTCAGGGAGTGGGTCGTTTACGTATCGAGGCACGATTTCATATACCGATATTCCTGAGCAACAAGATTGACAAACGACCGATAGAGTCGGACGTGTAGTTTGTACCATAAGTTTTTTTTCTCTTTCTTTTCCCACGTGGAAAGGATTTCGAATAATAAATTCCAGCATACGATCAATAACTATAAGTACTTATATATGTATATATATAAATACAGAAAGAAATGATTTTGTTTTACATATTATCGAAAAATTGATTACAATTTTCATTCACATTACAAAATCATAAATTTTTTTTCAAAAATATTCGAAATTAATTATGAAGATTCGTAAAGCTTATGGCGATTCGGTGAAATGCAGTACGCCATTACCTTCCATAATTTCTGCGTCGTTGGAATTCTTTAAAAATTGTTTAATTCGCGTGTAATTTAAATCTTGAGGATAGGTTTTGAAACTAAACTTCGTAGTCATTCTCGTAAGATGTATGTACTATCACGAAATATAAACTTTTATGAGTACCTACCTACCTCCGGTCGTTATTCTGTGATGGACCATTAATTAGAGCCCGTGTTTTCGGAGATTATTAGACCAAGAACCGTCTGTCTCTTGCCGCCCATTCGTTCTCGGTAATTTTCTCAAATTCTTTGTTGTAATTGGCAGCGTACGCCCTTCAAGTTGTCCCAGTTACCGTTGACTCAAGGAATTCAGAGGTCAGGGTTAGTTCTAAGGGAAACTTATGCACAGTCAGATAAAGTAGGTATTCTTGGACTTTTATTTAGCTTAACTACGTTTTACCAAGTATGCAGAGTATTTTCCATCCGTCGCGTCTCTAACAATAAAGAACTTGGCACGTCGTTTTGTAAGTGTATAATTAGTCGAGAACCTCATCCCCATCCCCCGCAAGGGATGTAATAAATGGAATTTTCGTAACTCATGAGACGGAGCACTTTGAATCTTGAAGAAGAAAAGTTGGATTCGAAAATCTCCGACATCTCACAGATTCTTGGAATCTTTGAATGAACAATGCCCAACTCTATAGGTTGACATATTTCTCGGATAATATAATTCACTCTGTGTAATTAACGATTAAATATAGATCGAGTTCGCGGATTCTCAGCATGTTTCAAATAACTCGATTAACTTTCAAACGAAATTCATTCATCCAGACAACCGCATTCCCCATTAAAAAATTTTATAAAAATCAAAGATTACTTTTACTATTAATCAAAAATTCAGGTACAAAACGCATACTGCACTTGACATGTACAAATTCTGGTCAATTTTTAAGCATCCTTCATTAGATACCTACGTCGATTCAAATTCCCTAAATATTACTAACATTAAATTGCAAAGAAAGATTACAAAAAAAAAAAAGAAACAAAAAAAAAGTGAACCAATCACGCAAACCTTTTGCTATGCGGTGGGTAGAACGTTGTCCCTGCAATTTCCTCGACGGTTGATTGCAGTGAAAATTGATGCCTCAGAGGCAATCAGTAAAAGTCAGTAGGTAGTTACACAGGAAATAAAAATGAAACTAAATTTAACCAAATTGAATTGAAGCAGAGATTAGGTTAAATGATTGCTTATTTTGTTGGGTATACAAAAACCGAGATCCAGATACATAGCGTGAAATATTAACGCAACTGGGGTATGAATGTTAGATATTTCACAATTGTTTTCTAGTTTTGATGAAACGACAACGTGAGTTTTTTTTTTTTCTTCTTTTTTCGTTTCTTTTTCCATTCCGTGAACTAGTTTTGATAAAGTTAGCTCTACCGTTGCTACAGCTGCGACGTTTTATTTGTAAATTAAGATAAGTTGAAGCTACGAGTAGAGATGCTGGCTTGCTGCTGTTTACACACTCTTGCATATAATATTGTTTTGATAAGAAAACAAATATTAGAGAAGTTTCAATAGCGGACCGAATTATATCAGGGTCAAGAATTCAACTCCTCATTCAGTCACCATTCTCGTTCTATTTTATACTTTTACATTTGCTATGAGAGAAAAATAATTTGATATGTTCAGTTTTTGATATTTTTTTCTTTCATTTAGCTTTGATTCCTTCTTACCTAATTATTTCCATCATATCCAGCTGTCGACCATTTTCGTTGAAAGTTATTATGGGTATAGTATTCAAGGGTTAGGGGAACAATAGAGTGCAATCGGTGGGTATATATCAGAGCCACAAATTTACATATTTCAGTAGGTATAATTTAAAGTCGGCACAATTGCGAACTAAGTTTAAATTACGTATTTCTACAATCCATATTTCATCCTCGGCATTTAACAATTCCAGCCACCTCCACCCCTTCTGTCCCGAGACCCCGCCGTAAACTTCCAATTCCCGGTAATCGATGATCGCTTTCAAAAACCAATCGAGGCGCAAATTCAGAATGTTGAGAATCTAATCAGCGCCTCGGTATCCGCGAACGTATCGATGAATATCAGGGTGATAAAACGCACCTGGTTCAGTGCGTGATTGCGAAGTGAAATCGGCATCGAACTCCTATTTCACCAATTTTTTTATTTATATTTATAATATCGAACTATAGCGAACAAAGATTAGAACTTTAGATCTTAATACACGTTTACGTTTCGAGAGTAGCACGCGGTGAGTCAATTCTGATGAATTCAGTTATCTGACATGATATAGAATCACTGCGAAATTACCAAAGCGGTCTTTCGTCTTCTGCAACTTGGTTATCTTCTGCTGCAGCAAAACAATGAGAAGCCAAACTGTAAATTCGTAGAATTTCTTAGACAAGGATTTCCGTAACGTACGTGTTTAGCGTGTCAGGAAATTCCCAAGAATCTAGAGCAGGTATTCCCCACATCTGTCACGCGCAAGAATTAGGTAGATGTAGCTTTGTACAGGTGGGTATATCTCCTCGATAACCTACATAAACCAGTATCTAATTACGTTATATCAAGATACCTGGTGCTTCGCTCGGATGGACATTCAAATTTAGTGACTTTCAGGAAGTTTTGTCGGTCGACTTTACGCCAAACTTTTCTTGTCCTTTTTTCTAATTAACCATAATCGGTATTCCGTGGTTTACGAGCTCGCCGCCCTTCAGCTTCACCTTTGCAGAGATATTTTCCTCTGAAATATCCTCGGCTTTGATATCCGTATAATGTTGCCTGATGCCTTCAGTGCTAAAACTCGAGTTTGCTGTTCCTTTTCGTCAAACCACGGAGAAAGGTGTTCTATAAACGTTGTGTATATAGAAAGTTTTAACCCATATACAGAGCAGAGGGACGTTGGTGTCTAGATGGAAAATTCTTGGGACCCTACGTTGGCGAATATTCCACTCAGCATTTCGCAAATATTTTGCCAGTGCGGCTCGACGCGAGTGGGTAGGTATAGTTAAAAGTATTCAAAAAATTTTAGACATTTTACAAATTGTTATATTTCGAGCCCTGTACTGAGATCCACGAGCCCACGCAGTCTAACAAGAGGTTACATACATACATAGTAGGATCGTGGAATACCTGACTGCCTACCGGAGGGTCCACCATCCTTCACGTACCCAAAGCCGCGTTTTTAAGCTCCGGAAATTATCTCAGGTTCTTCCGTGACCCGAAACGTTGGACTTCAGAAGAACTGGACTACTTCTAAGACAATGGAACTAATGTACCATCCGTCAAGTCCTACTCTCACTTTATTTCTTCCAGATTTCGGGAGCATAAAAGAAAGAAATCTTGTACATAAAAGGTTTTCAAACTGTTATATAGTTCCATCAGTCCAGGTACACCGCACATAAACTCGCCTTGAACACGTTCACGTATACTTAGATCGACGTCGCTATAGGCATACACATGTCTCGGCCATTTCTGAATGGAAGTTGATACTGTGAGCGAACGTAGATTCTCTGAAAGCGTGGCATTTTACCGATATCGAAGTCCCGGTGACGAGTTAGACCGGGAATAGGACGGCTGTTGGTGCCACTGTGTGCCACCAGAATCCTTCCGGCGTTCCGACGCCCGAGGACCCGGCTTTGTGCCACCAAGCGCCGATGGAGCTGATGGAAATGGTCTCTAATGACGTTAGCTGTCCGTGCCCTGGGCGCCACGATTCGCTTCGAAGTTCCGATCTACCGACACGTTAACACGACAGGTCTGTTTTTACCAGACATCTGTCTTGTCCTGGTGATTTGGATGAATTGGTATGCTAATACCGCTGCCGAGGCGTGATCATTTCATTCCTCAATTTTCATTCCGTAAATTTATTTCGGTTTAAACTGTTTATGTAAATGTGGACACATAAGATTCGTGGAATCTCAGCTTGAACTGCATTTTCTCAAGTAAAATATAGACTTCGAATGACTCCGGTAATTGACAGCGTCTTCATTTCCGTCAAAAACTGTTTTAAATAGTTTGACAGAAATATTCTTCGTCATCGTCAGTTTGGAGAAGATTACACCGTCATGGTCAGGATGTAGGTACTCGTTTCATGGGGTTTCTTGGCACGATCATTTCTTTTGGATTCTGTTCGTGTACCAAAGCCTCATCGTGACTTTAATAATTCTGTAAGGATCATAAATATGTTTGTCATCGAACGCTGGATCCCTTTTTGCTGAGTGTATTTCATCGCTAGAGGCGACCACAGTTGTGATAGACCGTAAATCAACCGTTCAAATTTTTTTTTGCACTATTGGCTGGTGTATCTCTTCTAGTACCAGATGTAAATCTATAGCGTTTTTTTTTTTCTTAGACACCAATTCTGCGCAGATCTATTCGAATAATCATAATTCTACATCTGTACAGTTGTTCTTACATTCTCAGTCAAAGATAATTCCCTTAGTATATTCTACGGTGGTGTTATACGATCGATAACCGTCTTCACGCAATGCCTTCGTGCCAACCGGTGGCAATCCGTTAGGCGTAAGGGATAAGGTTGCATGAGGTACGATGGTGTGTAAATTGGGTGATTCATTTTTCCACAGACAAAAAAAAAACAAAAAGAAAATTAAATAAAAATCAACTGTTGAGTACAGAAGGTACGACCAAGGGTCAGACCTGGGTTTTTAAACACCAAAAAGTAACCGCGGACGATTACCCATGCTTTTTTAACTTGACCCATGAGCGCCCTTGGGTCATCACCGACTACAATAATTTTCTCGTTTTCGTTCTAATTTTTTTTTTTCAGGGTAAGTGGTTGACAATCCAACCCAAGTATATAAGGTACTCAAAATTTCCCTCAAATACTGTTAGCCGAATATTTTCAATTTTCAAGGGATCTTAGGATGTTAAGACGTTGATGCTGGCAGAGAAGAACACCTGCAGTGTCTCTGTGTCAGTCTTATGTAAGACTTCGTAAGCATGGTGCGTTACATTCTTAAGAAATTTGACTGAATTGATGATAGTTTTTGCACATTTTGACTCCGCACTTTTTGGTATCGTTGGTAGGACCTGGATATGGGGTATTTTAATCGGTTGCTTAAAACCGCTCGCCTGGCACTTCTGAATCAGCACTTTATCAGCGAGTCTCTGCGACAGCAGCCTTCCAAAATGGTTGAGGATGAAGGAGTCACATGGAGGTGTAAATTACCGTTTCTCTATTGGCTTAGCCCGAATACTAAACCAAGAAATACCCGAGCATCTTGCACATAGGTATGTGTGCTTTCACCTTAACCGTCTAGATTCTGGGTCATCACCGCTCGAATATGCGTCAGGAATCTGGTCTAGTTGGAGGTGTTCTTGTGTTTGACACATTGTTGCTATGGCGCCATTGGAAGGAATTTAAATTGACAAAAACACTAAGCCCAGATATCTGAGGTCCAAGACAAGACGGCTGTATTGGAATCGCGCTTTACCGTATCCGCATTGTGTCCACGAAATTCGTATTAGGCAGTAGTAACACAGCGAAAAGTTCCGATCAATCGAGTGTTTAGACAAATCAATAGCAACAAGGTAAAAAGTTGCCGGGTTTTACCCTGGAGTGCAAATGACTACCACGGAAAAGAAAGAAAATATAAATTCAAAGAACAGAGAATGGCGTAAGATAACAAAACGCTAGAAAACGATGAGAGCTTTGTTGCTTACGTCAGCATTGTTAATTATTCCAGGATTATGGATGAGTGTGTGAACTCGGAGTCCACATACGGAGTACCAACCAGTCAGTATAGGTATATAGTGTCAAATCGAAATGAATGGACTCAATTTTACTGACCAGGCAATTTCTCTGGGTGACAGGTGTCGCCAAGGTATGACGTTTGTCCAACGAGCTACCAGCAGAGAAAGCAATTGCCTTGAGACGGTCGAGTGGAGTAGTTCGACCGTAAGACTGCAATTGGAAATATATCGAAATTTCGATTCATATTCATTAAACGTCATATAAAAAATTTCTGTCGTTATCATAATTACAGATTGTGTTGGAATCGTTTAATTTCAACCGATGCATTTCGCGGATTTTTTTTTTTTACGATTAGTAGGGCATTTGTCACGTGGTCATTGTGGCCAAGGAAATACCAGAGCCTGCAATAGCCAACGACTCAATAAGCCGTTAGGAGGTAGTTACTTGTCCGGCTTTCAGCGAAGGAAAAAGCTAAATTGGCCTGTTTCACCCGCAGTTAACCCCAGACTTCGTCATTAACCGTTGACTGTATTAATTTTATAATTATAGTGCAAAACCTCCAGTACGTGCAGCGCTCTAGATGGTAACTATTACGTGCACATACACAACAACACGTCAGGTAAGTACCTCCTAGATTCCGAATACCGCGAATTTCTACAATTTGGGAATTCACGTTTGATAATACCGAAGACGATATTCTTCATCAGAAATGAATGACTTTTGGATATAAAAGAAAAAAATAATAATAATAATCATCTCGTGCTTTTACTACGAGAGTAATTTCAGTCGTTATATTTAAACACATATTTTAGAATGCTGAAGAGCATGTAGAAAAATACTCTCACAGATGTGGACAAGAATATAGCACAGTGTATGGAAGGATAAAGAAGACATACCAAGGTTTATTGTTGCAACCTGTGGTTCATGAGCTCTCTAAACCTTCAGTATTAAGCTCAGATTTTCGGAGAGAAATTCCCGCTTCCTTATCTCGAGGTTCCCGTTGACGTTTATGGATCGAGCTTAATGTAGGTTAATGGTGCTTCAAAAAGCATGAAGCTTCAAGCTCGAATATTGTTATGATTATTTTCTGGTAAGTGTATTAAAAAATTTAGATAGATCGAACAGACGTGACCACGCGGCTTCCGCAGTGGGTTAAAGACTTTTTGACAGGTTACGTCAACGAGAACCTATCACGTGATAAATAATCAATAAGAAAGTTTTTTTTTTTTTTTCATTTATTTTTTTCTTCTTACTTTTTTCTTCTCGAAAATAAATGGTCTGATGTTTTATTCAGACACCGGCAAAAGAAGAAAAAAAAATAAAAATAAAAGAAAATAAAAAAAAAAAGCTCAAAAGTTTTTTTAAGAGCTTTGGATCATTCGACAGCTGCACAAAAGTATTCTGTGTGGTTTCTGCCAGGGTAATATTATCTTTACCACGCATGGTCTGCAGTTGCTGGCAAATCTCTATAAAAAAAAAAAAGTCGAATTACATGTGAATTTTGCTCGAGAGCGAGGGAGGTCTGGCATTTAATTGCAAATTCAAATCAACCACTTTAACCGAATGGGTTGTTTTGCTTCGCTACGGATGTGGAAGAATCAGCGTGCTTGGCAATACGATTCAGTCAAATAGCTACCACAAGGAATCCAACGTAGAGATCCTTTCCCGAGGAGATAGTACCCACATTTTGTTACTTTTACGAGCGATAAAATCGATCGATGATAATCGTTGTGACTCATTGTTCATTCAGTTTCCTTTATTAACGATTAAGCTCGGTTATTATCGTTCCATGAAATGAATTAAAGGTTATGTGTGCATGATATTGGTTTGCCTAATTATACACTGGGAAAGTAGACACATTTTTATTTTTTATTTTGTTAACCCGACTAATCATCTCGATATACGAATAACCCATATCACCTCCAATGATTAAATCAATAGAAATTATAGTCTCGTTTGGATTATTTATCAAGAACTGTCGATATTTGTTCTTGAAAATTTTTTGTGTAGACGGTACATACATCACTGCACTTTTCTCACAAGTAGGTAAGGCCTGCAAGCACTATCAACCTTCTACCCTTTCGCCCTCAGGCGACAGCGAACCAGGAGAACTTTTGTACTGTATCGCGACTAAACCGATAAAAAGGAAAGAAATAGGTGGCGTTGCAAACGTGGGATAACCCCCGTACCGGATGGGGTGGAAGCTTCTATTTTATGGTAAATAGAAGTTGTGGTGTCCTTGTATATGTTTATACATAGGTAAAATACGTACGTACATACATACATACAACGAGTCGGAAAGTGATAGTTATTTTTTTTATTTTACTTTTTGTTTTCTCCCTACCGGAACGACGTAATGTGATAGCAGTTTAAAAGTCGTCCTATTTGCGGCAAGTTCTGATTGAGAAGAAAATAATGACTACGAAAAGCGAATACCCATGATGTAAAGAGGGAAAGGTTGGTGGGTGGGTAGGTAGGTACATTATCGTAGGATAAAAGTTTATTCAAATAGGTTGAAAATTATAATGGATGAAATTAGCATAGTTTGAATAGGTTCAGTCTCTTCACGTATAGGTGAGAGCGACTAATTTCGTAGGTGACAGCCGTGATATTTCTATCCACTGAAATCCACTGGGTTTGATACCATCCCTGAGGCGCATGCATAATTTGATGGAGGTCTGCAGGACCGCTAATTTACCGTTTAGATTACGCCGGAAGGAGATTCGCAACTTCAATCTTCACAGAATTGCTCTTATAGTTTTTTTTTTTTTGGGAAATTTAAATATTTCTTAGTCGAAAGAAATTCGTAGGTAATCACGATGATATAGTTAAAAATCGAGCTCATAGGTAAAAGCAAGCTTACATTGCCCGCCTTTGCGAAGGGATAAGGAAAGGCGTCGTTACGTTATAGTGGGACAACTTAATACACAATTCACAAGCAGATGGTGGTAATTGCCGCTGCAACGTTTGAAAATTTCTCTTAAAAAATGGAAGTAAAAATAAATGTGGAAGTATTAACGTTAATTTCTCAGTAGCTATATCGGTATAGTAGTTGGTAAAAGGTGTTAGATTTAGTGATAGCTGTGTTAGTACATACCTTTTTAGCGTAGCTTTCAAAGCTGGCACTATATCCGGTACACGTGTTTCCAACAGTAGACTAGAAATTACTGCTATATTTATAGTGTATGCAAAATTATAATAGAACTCTGCTTCGCCACTTAAAAAGCAACTAGGATATTACCATATGGTATTTTCATCATAGCAATGGCCTTGCGTAATAAACGGGCAAAGAGCTAAACAGTATTTAAATGAATAGCTTCTCGTCCCACGGGACGTCAGTAAGGGTCTGCTTAAATGTAATAAAATTTAAAAGGGCTTTATGGCCGGGATAGCAAATCGAAGCTTCGAAGGCGGTGATCTTCTTGAAAAGTTTTTCTTCTTCGTTTTTTATTTATTTTCTTATTTATTTAATTTTTTTTTTTTTTTTGGTGTTATCTAAATTGAATAAACTTCGAGTGTTTGTCATTATGTTTGAGGGTGTGCTTACCTTGAGACAAATAAATTATCGTCATGAGTCAGGGAGCCTCTTGTTGCTCGGGGAACAATTTTAATTACAATATTTCAACGGGGGTGCCAACCTCAAAACTTGAGCCATTACCGTATACCACCATCAAAGACGAACACCAACACCTTAGAATGTTCGTGAGTATAAGTTTCTAACGCAAAGTTGGTAGTCCCGGACTCCGAACGTGATCCGCGTGCCAACAACGGACTTTTTGGGAAAGAGGAGGGGAAAATTGCATGTCCGTATATGTTTTCGCTTATGTTACCTAGCCAGCGAAGCGCTAAGCTATTTTATGCCAACGTCTGCGATGCGAGTATTATATATGCATAGTTTCATAAATTTCAAGCTGGTATCGCGTAGCTCAGAGTGAGGGAGAGGAAGGGAGAAGGTGCTTTTAATATTACAACGTTAGGATGCTTCGCGAGGTACCTACAGATTGGCTCAAGCAGCTTGAAGGTAGGTATATACGAACTTACATTTTTCAAAGACTATAATGCGCGACGAAAGGTAGAAAATCTTGAAAATCAGAAAATTTAAAATGTTGTTTTTCAACCAGAACGAAAAATCCGAAACTGGAGACCATCAAACTTCAACTTTTCGGTAAACACCGAAATCTGATAATAACTGCCGAATTCGCACTCCGTTTTTACAGGCTTATACTTTCACCAACATAAACTAACTTTTCCACAAAATTGGTACCCACTCCCTTTCCATATTTCAATTCTTTTCAGTCTACTCCACACGACTTCTCCATTTCAGCGATGTGACGATAGGTATATGAGTCGTTAAGCCAGCTGTCACGAACTTCGGGATCATCAACAGTAAATTATGACACCCAGTTATGAAAGGATCAGTGTGGGCACCGAGAGACAGGCGGACAGATAATATCGTAAATCGTGGAATTTCCTAAAAAAAAATTTCGAGGTGAAATTTCCGCGCCGGCTGCATAAAACCAGGAAATGAATATTATTTGCCAGTTGAAGAATTCGTTTATGGAAAAGCCGTTCGTATAATAATAATAATGATAATAATAATAATAATCATAATAACAATAACATTTTATGAATGATTGAGATTCTTGCGGAATCTTTGAGTATTACCCACCTGACCAGCCTGCAGGCAGCTAAAGGATGATTTTCTTCTATTGAGATCGGTAGACCTCTGCCCTTCTTCTTTACAATTTCAAAGGAAATTGAGTGGGATTTTTTTTTTTTTTTTTTTTATTTTATTTTTTATCAGACTAAACGAGCGAACGACCGCGCGGAAAAATAACTTTGAAAAAAGAAGTTACCTATAATATCCGAGTCCGCCTAACTTCCCCACGTATCAACCAAGCCAACAGGCAGGATTCAAGGATTGTTGCCTGTGGAAATTGTCTCCTCTGAAAGCCCGTTTTTATGTTATATACCAACAATGGGATTCCGTTACAAAGAAGCTCCGGAGTGGATTAGAATATAATAACGACCTGATTTGAGCACAACCCATTATTGGACTCACAGATCCTTATAGTCTAAAGTAGGTACAACAAACTAGAGGAATGAAATGTGAAAAAAGATATCGAGAGAGAGAGAGAACAGAACTTCTTTTATCAATGAAATATCCATATCAAACTTCTATATTTTCGATAATTTTTTACTGGACAAACATTATCCTATATTTTCTGCTGTCTCATTTACTAGCGTCAACGGAGATGGTTTCATTTGGCTCTTCAATGCGAGTTTGCAAGTTTTCTAATTAGTACAAGACCCCGAGCTAAGTGAACCGAAGTTACTCGCTACCTAGCGTCGACACTGGCGTTCACCAATCTGAATGACGGACAGCGTTGTGGTAACTCCGTTTTGAGGCCATTTCTACGACGACTGCTTGATTAACTCGAAAATTTCTCTTACGGTTAGATAGTCCGCGTTCATTTGACGAATTTTGAAGTCTGGCTGTTTGGTTGTCCCTTGTTCGTTATAGATGCACGGATATGACTATCAACGTTCGAATAGCGTCCCATTTTAACAAACATTTTATTCTGTTGTTGTTGATTCAATTAATTATTCACATATACCTCCGGTGAATATTTTTTTGAATTTTTTTTCATCTTCCCTTACGGTTCGCCGAGAAATTCGGCATTTATAACGTGAAAACTTTGAAATAATTCAATGTCCACTATACCCTATCTCATTAAATTTTAATCTACGTAATCACGAATGTTGATCGATGGGGTTGCCGCCGTCGTGCCTAAAATAACTAAACCCTCCCGGAAATTTTCATTCCCAATTAAATTTAAATGGTGTAATAGCTCGTTTCGGTTTTTCGCTTGGAATATACTCGGATAACAAAATTTTATGTATTTTATCCAATTAAAAACTTTACCATGCGAACAGATTACGTCGACAGAGATAACAAAGCAAATCCCTTTGATATACTGATACAAATAAACGTCATTTCGGGGTGTAAAATATTTATTTATCTGGTTTTTAAACCGTATAAAGTTCTTAAGTACGCAATATGCTAGTGTAGTAAGCCGGAAATATGCGACCACCGAACTGGACTTAGACCGAACGATATTCTCATACCTTTTCATTGATCTCGACTGGGAAATACGATTTGTAACTGTGAACTTTCATCGTATCAAAAGAGTAATGGAAAAGTTCTCCAGTAGCTGTAGAAGCGACGAATAGAACGAGAGACGTATATAGATGAACGAAAAAAAAAAAAAAAGAATCTCTCCAGAGAAATTAGTACCAAACGATCAATAAATTGATCTCAATCTTCAGACGAGTGTATGACTTGATAACGAGCCGACGAGACTAAAAAGTAGGTATGTACCTACCTACCTATAACTACTAAATAATTCATTAGTCGTAAATGCGGACGACGTATAGGTAGGTGCTAAAATCAGTAATTTATTACAAAACAGTTTATGAATTGCAGACAACTGCCTAATGGTGTTAAAATACTGAAAAATTCAACTAACGTATAGGATTGATAGGTTCAGGTTCGGCGGAGAGGATAGAGATAAATTTCCAATCGAACATATATGTCATATTATGTCACATCGTTGCACAAACGGTGGTATAACGTTGCAGTGATACAGAACACCCAAAATACTGATTGGTGGTTTGTGGTGATGAAAACCAGACTGATCATTCTAGCCAATCAACGACTTCATATCAGGCGAAATATCATGTGGTACCTGCAAACAATCTTCGTACATATACGTTCAAACTCAAGGGTTCTTAACGCCGGGGACACTCCAACTGGGGACTTTGACTTGATCTTAATGTTGGCCCAGTTCCTAGAGTTCAACTTCAGATTGTCATACGTATGTACATACGTTCACGAAGTAGGTACTATCATCAGCATTCCGTTATTTGGCAGTACCTAGACATGATCACATCTCCGTGAAGAGGCAGAAATAGTTTGTAATAAAAAGCGAAATAATTATATACTTTTTTGTAGTACAGATAATTGAGGTAGCTTGATTTTACTTTACAATTAATTTACATCTGGATACGTCCAAAAGTGAATTTAAAAAGTTTGCATGATTATGTATTAGTATACATATGTAGCCCATATCTCACTCTCATCAGCATTCAGTGAATTTCCATGCCACATGAATATGGGGCATAGGTCGGACTTCGGAAAGCGTGTAACATAAAATATGAAACGTTGAATGTTGCATGAAATATGTTATCAGTGTCGACACGCAATACAAAACATGATTTCAGTCAAGTCGTCATTGTACTCGCGTCAATGACTAGTCTACAGTATGACGCAGTGCCCACACACATTTCACATATTTCTCTAATTGTGTACGTCATTCGCTGAACGTGGATGCAAAATCGCATCAAAATACTTTACACGAATGAGGCCATCATCAATACCGAGGTATTTGACTGAAAATTAATAGAAATACTCGTTCAATCATATAATGGCATGTCATAGGTGCTATGACATGATTTAGTTAGTGTAACATGTGTAAGTCTCATACAGAGTGAATGTTCCAATGAATTACCATTCAAACTGGTCTTTCTGCTCGGTATTGTAGTAAACATTTTTCAACATCATTACCAGTTTTATTTTTCCATCAAAAATTTTGATTAGATTAATTTATATTAGTTTCAACTAAAGCAATGATAGATAAAATTTTAACCGTAGGATACAAAGTGCAGGTAGTCTTATTAATAAATAATATCTACCTGAAAATTCAATATTTGAATCGTTCTTTTGCTCACTTCGTTATGTAAATACCCTTCGAGATTTTAGACGAAGGTTTTATCACGATTTTAAAATTGCGTGTCAGACCAAGGAGCTTATAGTATTTCGTGCTGAAAGGCAGACTTTTTTTAATTGGAATTTCACAAAGCTAAATCACGAAACTATTTTAGTTATAATTCATAGTTTTTTGTATCGATTGCCGATAGTAGATTGCTTAGAATGAGGTTCACGTGAACTTACCTACATTAGTAGCTAATAACATTGTTATTCAAATATTACGGTCAGTGTGGTTATCCACTATTGAGTTCAGTCTATTTTACGGATCTTACGACTCTCAACTCGACTCTCAACTCCGACTTTCAAACAGATTTAAACAAATTACTGGTTTATACATACATACATAAGCTGCTTACGGCATTCTATTCTACCGTTAATATCATCATCGTTTCTTCATCGTGGGAGTATACTTAAGTCTTGAACCTGTAATACCATTACGCCTACCCTTCCGCTATGATCAAGGGTCGGAGTACGTACCTAATTAATAAGCAGCGGCTAATTAACAAACGAGCAAACCAGTAAGCTGAAAACAAACATGTCAGAGCTTTATTAAGCATACGACTTATTAAGAAGCTTTGATCACTTTGATCGCATTATTACGTAATTGTGACAATGATTATAATAATAATAATAATAATAACAATAACAATTCATCTCGTAATCATGCCAAAGAGTTAAATAAACAATATGTAATAAGTTTGGCAAGTTAGCTTAGAACGTTTCGAAAATGTGGGTCAATATTTACCGGCGAATTGCATCTGCTTGCATAAGATCAGCAAAGATACGTAGTTTTGACGGTCGTTTCAAACTTCCTAGCGGGTTATAGGTATGGGTAGAGACATGGTAATCTAGGGATGGGTCCTAGCACCGGTATAGAGGTAGAGAAGTATAAACGGCATTTGTTTTATACCAAGGAGTTTCAAGTCAAACAAAACCGACTGGTAAAAGGAGGCCAAACAGTCGCAAAGGAAGATGGTAGAGCGACGACTTCTTACGCCCCATTTGTCAGCTAATATTATACCAAGTTTTGTCTCGAGTCAAAGTTTCCCGTGAGACTTCACCAGCGAACAAGGACAGTACGAAATTAGAAGTCCTTCAAATTGCAGACTTATTGTCAGTCTACAAGGTCTGAGGTTATGAAAAACCGAAATTCTAACATTGATTGGAGGTATTGTATCTTTCGAATTGTATGTATGTACTTACCTATCTACCTACCTAAATACTAATCATGGAGATGGTGAAGACTCTTTGTGTACAACTGAATTGGAAATAGCTTTATACTATTTAGAATTAGTCAACTCTAAATCGATAAAAGGAGCTTCTAAGCTCACTTGTAGAACTTCGATAGAATGAGGCGAGGGACGCAAAGCGAGGGTGTCTAGAGTTAACTAAAGGTAAGCTGACACCTTTGAAGCCGTAGACGGTAAACCTACCCACGCAACCTTCACCGTACCTTCGACGGCTATTCATCCCTATACATTTGGAGAAGGAAGAGGAAAAGGAACAGGATGAATCCCCATCTCGCAGCTAATCGAACGATAAAAACGCCATTAGCCTTATCAACAGATAAACCCTAAAATAGTATTCAGTCTCACTTCTATTCATACCACAGTCAACATTTCTCCTCCCTCTCTCTCTCTCTCTCTCTCTCTTGTTTCTCTTCTTCTTCTCTTTTTCTCGCATTCTCTCGTCCCTCCATATCAGGATGGATTTAAAGGTGGGTTGGGTTATATTCCTCGTTTTACCTCGAATATCAACACAACTGGTGCAACGATATCTGGGTAGCTCGTGCGGCTTTGAACCCAGCGCGATGCAGAGGCCTCATTTCTCGGGACTTTTGCGAGGGCGTCGTCCCATTATCAAGCCCCGCATTCGAGATACGGCTTGTATTCCCACGGCGACGGAAGTACCTCTTCTAGAGACGGCTTTGGTGGTATAACGGCTATATAGCTATCGCGAGATCACGCTGACGAGACCAGATTCCCTCGAGGTATGGAAATATGCGATATCCCGCATGCATTCGCTACGGGCTTTCGATTCAAAACTAGTCACTGATCGTCATGCCAACTTCGCTGAGCTTCATCTCACCTAGGATCTACGTTTATATTGTAAAAATTTACCTATAAGCTTGGCTCAATTTTGAAATTTATTTTTCACCCAAGTCAGTAACTGATTCATTTTTAATTGAATTTCAAAATATATTGCTAACTGGAAATGGAATTAAAATGTGTTCGGAAATAAGCATCAATCCAAATATAAAATAAATTTGAAATCAAACACGACCGGGTAACAATAACGGTTGAAAATTTCACTGGCAACACAGCTCGATATCAGATTAACTGATTTCAGAAAAATTCACTGTACAATTTTGTTTTATCATAAGCAGTATAAATTTACCAAAATTTTATACCATACATTTATATTTCTGATTATACGAAGTCTTTTATGATTTTAAACGATAAACACAGCCTGCTTCATCTCGCATACGTTCCCAGTAAATTTAAGGTATCTGCAAAGCCCTGTGGAGTACAATTTCTCGTATTTCTGGGGGTGCAAAGGGTTGAGGTATGTTCATGCTTTTCGAAGCCAAATTGAAAAACGCCCGTATATAATATTTTGTACGTTTGCGTAAACCAGCGCTGTTGAAGTCGTCTCAAACTGTATCACGTTTCGTGTTTCGTAACACACCCTCTCTCTCCATCACAAGTAAAGTTTTGTTGTGCACGCGCGAAAAAGAGAGACATACGTTAAGCGGTAGTGCCAACTCGAAGTTGACCAACAAACTTTGAAAGTGCTTACTTGTCTCCCTTGGTCAACCTTTAAGAATGCCCTACCGTTCCGCACACATTCTGTTAGCTGTAAGCCCGCTACTTTTATTTGTGGTTTTTGTTTTAGTTAAACTTTGCTTTTGCGACAGTTCACGATATGATTTTCGTCAATAAATGGAACCATATTTCCAATTGGTTTTGGTTGGATTAATCGCGACAGGATGTGGGATGTATCGATTGATGGAATTGGGATTATATGATTGAATGGACTTTTATACTGGCGGATAGACAGGATTTAATAAATCAGAAAATTTTTTTATCAAATTTGAATACTTTTGACGCGATTGAAGCGTCAAACTCAAGTTTTTAGTTCCTCGATCGTGTAATCGCTTTGAGAGTCGACCATTTCCCGTTATAAAACCAATTTCCGTTCGTTTACCGTCTTTTAGTACATCCGAAGTTTGCCTACCTCTCAATCCCCCTCAAAAACCCAATTATCGAAAACAAACTTCCCATGAAGACTTCGGAAAAATCAACAGTCTAAATATTTTAGGCTCAACTCCTGGATCCTTTTACTCGAAAAGTTTTATGCAGCCACTTCTTTTCAGACACAATCAATCACTAATTTTTCAAAACTCCTTCTCCCATCTCTCATCAGTTTTATCTCTACTTGGTAAGCCTGAAACAAAGTTCTACGAACTCGGTAGGTATGAGATAATCAAATAAAAATTATGTCTCATCGAATGAATGATCTATCGGTTATTTCCGCACCTACGTCAAGATTTATTTCAATTTTACGTAACAGGCTGATCCTATATCCTAGTCTTTGAAATTTTTTCAATATATGCTGAATAAATTATGAGAAGCTCACAGCGTATAGATTTAAGAAGCATCGTCAGAATCTCACCGGCAATTTAAATAAATATAGGACGAATGGAAAACGTAAGGGATGAAAAAAGAAAAAAATGATGATCGGACGTTAAAGGCGTTTTTGCCACGTCGACAAGATTTCAAAATAAAAAAAAAAAAAACGCCTACGAACCAGACGCAATAAGGTGTGAGACTTTTGCCCTTATTCAACTAAAAATGGTGAACGTCAGGCCTCGTATGAGCCACATTTACCAGTATAGCTCTTAAGGAAAAGGACGTAAGTCCTCACCTTTAATTTCAACCATTTCTGGGTACTACTACCTTCTCCCGTTCAGGAAAAAAAGCTTTCCTAGCAGGAATTCAGGACTCTCATTACGAATTCGGCGATGGGGCTTATCCACGTGGGTATTCCTGTGTAAATAAGAAAAAAGTCGAATTCCAGAACTTGAAGGTTGAAAGCTTGACGTGACAAACTGTCGAGGCATTAAATTTAGTTACTTAAAAAATAAAAACGGAATTTTTAGAGATTGTAAATCTGAAAGCACGTTGGTAGCTTTGAAACAAAAAATTGTCTTAGGTACCTGACTGTATTTTCCGACCCGTAAATTTCCGAGTCCAGAAAATGCAGTCTAGACTTTGCAGGACTGCAGCGGTAATAATGCCGCGGGGATAAAATATGAAAATTAATTTTTAACAAAACAGAAAACTACGAAGTATGAAGTTAGTTTCTCTGGAACGAAGTCATACGTACATACATACATAAAGTATATATGTATAGTATAGCTTGAAAAGAACAAACAATTTCATTAACGCAGTTTCTGCCAGCAATCTCAATCTCTCGGAGATAAGATTTCGTAAATGTACCATAAGAATTCCTACTTTCAGCTTTCAGCAAGCACCTACTCGATTTGCATTTAAAACAGAGACTTAGAGACCCAAACTTAGGGTACTCGCAAAATTGACTTCTTTATTTCCGGTATTTCTCTACTCAATTTCCTTAATCGAGGCCAGCCGCCCTTCGCTTAGAATGAATTCTCGAGATGACCGCGTTACAGTCGGCCAAATGTACAAAAAGGAACAAGTCTTCCTACTTCGTTAGGACGTGATAAATTCTACCGAAAATTTTAACAAACGAGAAAATTGGAAATCACTATTGCAACAGGAAGTAGTATGAACAAACAAAAGCAATTTAAAAGCTGCCTCGATTTTTTTTCATACAAAGTAAAACCATTGGCTTTTCTTTTCGTGTACTTCATCCAGTGATAGTGTAGTATAACTTTGCCTAGACTTAGCGCTTGATTAGCTCGTTCAAACCAAAGAAAAACTCCTCGTTCCTCACTCAACTACACCCTAGCTATCCGAGTCTAACCCCTCGTCTTCGGCTCCATTTTCTAGTAAAGGAGAAAGTTGTGGGCCTCGGCAAGTCTTCCTCCGATGGGAGTCTTCAAACGAGCAACAGTCGTACGAGCCTCTCAAAGACCACCCGACGACACTTTAGGTTTTGCGTGACGATGAGAGGGAATGAAGAGAAGCCGACCCCATTCTCTACTATTCTTTTGAACAAAGAAGAATGAAAAAAAACGTGCTTGAAAGGGGAAACGCGATCGTATTCCGGCGACCGTGAAGCGTCTGTAGAGAGAACGGAACGCACTTACTGCAAGAACACGACAGTCGACAGAACCAAGAGTGTTATGTTCGTGTAATGCTGGGTCAGGGGCCAAACTGGGTCGATAATCCCGCTAAGACCCAGACACTATTTGTGTTGGGGTGGTGGTGGTGGTTCTCTTATACCCCCTGCGGAGGTGAACTCCAATTCGTGAGCTCGAGGTGGAGTCGGGTAGTTCGGGGTGAGGTGTAACGTACGTACCAGCCACCAGCCCACCTGTACACCCTTGACCTCTCAGTTTGAGTTAACCGAATTGCTGAATTCTCACATTTGCTTCGTCTATTTTTGTAATTTCTACTCGCTTGTGGATAGCCGGCAAGATTTGTACAACTAGATGACTCAAAGGTTGGCAAATAATTTAAGAGAAGTTTGAGTATAAATTGCGGCAGGCGGTATACAGTTTGCATTTCCAACCGACTTCAGAATTTCTAAGTCTTCATGGGTGGTCTATGTATACACGAGATCGTTTGATCTGATCAAGAGCCGCGCAGAAATAGAGGAAATTGACGACGGGTAGGAAATCCTGTTGATGATAAATATTGTGATAGTCAAATTACCTACACCATAAAGAGAAGCACTCTTAGTTTTCTAGTGGTCGACTTCACATCGAAGCCTCACTCATCCCACCAGGTACCACAAAAAATCCCTTTGAAATCTGATAGCTATCGGTGAATTGTCACTAGGGAGGTTTATTCTTTCGACAGAAGAACCCCTAAGGAATTTCGAGCATCCTGGGTTTCTCGTAACTGACCCTGGTCGATAATATTGGAGAAATATTTCGCGCCTCGATATGGTACATTTTTGCGACTTCATATTCCATTTATATTCTCCAATATCAATCGATGAATAATGCGTGTCTTTAGTGGTGAGTTCAAATGACAAGAAGGCACAATGAGAATATGTCAGATGAAAAGCATCTATTAAAAATCTGATCGGACAGTGTAAAATGTATATTGATTAATTTTAGTTCGACAACAAAATGCCATTTTTCAAAATGTAGAGAGAAGAGAAAACCGTCTGACACATTTTCACATTGTATTCATAATTGAAGAACATAGACCAGAATGTTTGGATTTAGGTAAATATACTTCTCCGTGTAAATCAAAAATTTTCATTCAACCAGTACTCTCGTCTTGGTCATTGTTCACGTATTATTTTGCATTCGTGAATTTAAATGATCGACCCAGCAGGGTACCTAATATTGGTTTACGGAGGCTTGTTAATATACAGAAAACGGGGGTCGGCTGGGTTGTGACTGGCCTGACGGTAATGTACGTATGCCTTGCGGGTTCCAATTATTCCCTGGAGACCCAAAATGTGGCCTGCTAAGGCGATTCGTGGGTGACCCTCGTGTGCGGGTCCATTTCGAGGTCGTTTGACCAATTAGCCCCAGTCGGCGCCTGAGTGTCGTCGACAATAGACTCCTTCGGCAACCACTCCAAACCGCAAATCTTTAACGGATTTCTCCTGAAAGATGGGTATATAGGTATATGTACTAAAGCAGTGAATAGAATCTTCGGTTGTCATCTTGTAACCATCATTCATGAATCAGACGAGTTTTCCTTTAGAATTTTTTTACAATTTCAATTATTTATGTCAACTGTCACTTGTTCCCTAACTTAAGGCTCAATTTTTTACCAAGTATATAAACATTAATAATAATTCTTCATATCTATACTCCAATGATTTTTCCATCCTGATTCTTAATGCTCTTGTTAATACTGCGGCAACAACAGCGCAGCGCAAAACCCTAAAAGAAATGCTACTCTTTAATCTGATGAAAGACGTCGACCAACTTTTTAGATAATCCTCTCGACGTAATCTGAGGCTTGTCAGCAATTAGGGGAACAATTTATCTCCAAGAATTTGTACTGAGTACCTAACCGTTTGGGTGGATCTATATATACTCATTTGATGAAACCAGCAAGCCACGTTCCCTCTTTTGCGCCAACGTAACTATGTACAATACTATGTGTATAGTTATGTATAGTATACTCAGGGTGAGAAAGATAAACGCATATTTCTTTGGGGCTCAATTTTACGCGGAAGAAATCGTATCGATTATTTTCGGTATTCAGACAGTTTATCGACTTTAGTGACTGCGGTGAATGAATGCGTGACCGTGCAGGGATCACCAAAGAGAATTTAATTCAAGGTTTCAGATGAGCTATATGCACTTTGTGAGGATTGATTGAATTGGAAACCAAAGTCTATTAATTAATGGAGTAATTGTTGAATGGCAGTGAATTCAATTCTTGAGTTTGTTACTATGAAGGGAATTATTTTTGGATATTTTTTAAACGGGATACTAATTCCTTTTGATCTCTCTTATGAATCAAGCTCTATAAATATATTCATATCATTCGTTATAATAGTTTTAAATTAAGTCTGAATCTCGGCAGTATAAAGAGGCCACCTCCATTGTTCTAACTAATTGTTAAATTACTTTCCTGTCACCGTTTGTTCTCAAATGATTGTTTGTGGCCTCAAAAAGTACACCTCTACACTATGCCGAGTATAATTTCTCGGAATATGTGTCACGGTTAAATTTTTCTTTCACAGTTCTAAGACAATTAATTCAATGAACTGTTCCGCTTCACTCGGGATCATAATTGCCTAGAGTTAAGCAAAGATTTTCACAGAAATGAGATTTATTTGAATTTAAGTTTTAGACTTTGAACTTGAGTTAAGTGTTTAGAAAATAATTTAGTGACTACTTCTCTACAAATATTCTAGCATCATAGTCAAAAATGGGTTGAAATTAGATTAGCTTTGGAATTAGACTGTGGGATCATCACTAGCGCCTAGTAGCGTCAACTCGCCTAGCGAATCACGCTCCAAAGTGTACCCAAGCCTAACCCAACCCAACCTAACTCGAACGGGATTTGTAGAGCTAACCTCGAGCCACCGTCCTAATGAGGGCGTTTCAGAGTGCCATAAGCAATTTCGAATAAGTGGATGCTACGAACAGCTTACTAATGTCTGCCTGTGCTGGATTAAACTTTTAATGTAATCCATCCGTGCGATGTGAATCGATGTATTTACATCGTGTTTCGGACTTGGTCAGACTTTTACTGACAATAAGTATCGATTTTATAGACGTATGTATATGTGTACGGTGCTGTTAGTGCTACGATATTTATGAAACAAAAGCTATTAAGCCTAATTTATACCATAAAAAGCTGCTAAAGCCATTTGGACAAAGCACACGATGAATTACACCATTACAAAAAGCAAATATACGGATCAGGCAATTGTTATATTCAAATTCTCCAAATGCCCGGTTGACAACAACCGAACAAACAACAAATACTGACGTGTATGTGATCCATAATCATATAAATGTACATATACCTATATTGCAGTTGCATGTAGTGATCTTAAAGACCTCGTTATACTGGGGGCTCGTGTGGTTTACAACTCGGTTAAGCCACGCGCGTAGCCCGGGCTCTCAATTCGCTTGCGCTCACGTCTTACGGGTACGGTAGTTAACGATCTGTAGATAGCAGATGACGCTCCGGGGATATACTAAGATGTTAATTTAGCCATTACTTACATTCACCTACCACCCCACCTCGGGGCACTTCCTTTTGCCCTGTGGAAGATACGCAATATATACATCGCCAAGGACGAAGGTGACGGTAGATCGTGATACTGTTTAATTTGTACTGTGGTTAACGTGGGGGTTTTTAAACTTTAATTATTATTTGTTTTTCAGAACGGTGAAGAAATTTTTATTTTTTTCCTTTTCTTTCATAACACAAAGAGTTCAAGCTCGTTTCTTACAGCATTGTTGATTTTCTTGTGCTTTTTATTGCTAAACTAAAGCAAGCACGTCTCGTTCATGTATATACATACTTTACGTCACCTTTTACAAAGGACGTGATCGTTTGATGTTTTGAAAGAAATGGGCATGGTTGATCTGGGTAAATGAAGGGTTGAAGCCTCGAGACACAAAGCAATTCTCGAATCTCGAGAAAGCAAGATTGAACGGGAATTAAAGAGAAATTAGGAAGTGTGAGGTGAAACAATAGATTCTGTGAAATCGTTGGGCATATAGCTGAGAGTCGGTGGCACCGTCTATAGGCCACCACCTTACGAGCCACGAAAACCCTTCTCTGCGAAGTGGAAATCTTTTACATCCAGCAAATATTATGACCAGCTCCATAAATTCTCAGGAATATGAACCTCGATCCTATTCTTATACTTTAAGCGTTCCTTCAGTTGGACAAAAGAAGAAAACTTTTCATAATGCTGAACGATATCAACGGTATGAAACTCTGATCTTTATTAATCAAAGTTTGAAAATACGTATAATGAGCGGATCAGCGAAACCATTTCTTGGGTTAAAATATGATTAGGTCTGATCGTAAGATTCGTTAAAAGGTAAATTCATTCATTACAACCGAATTTCTGAACAATGCGAAATGTCCTTTCTTGTCGTAATTCACTCTTCTTCGTTACAGCATATCCCTTTCGAGTGTTTGGTAGGTACTTTGATCGGAAGATCCCAGTGTATTGAGCATGAGGATTTCTCGGGAGTAAATTGAATTCGATGCTGACTTAGTGATTTGTTGCCGAAGCGAAGGTGGGTATATGTCGAAGGGTATAAGTCGTAGAATGAAAGTGAGAGATAGAATTTTCAACATGTCAGACAAGGATTAAACCAATTTGGGATATTTAAAGGTTTATATCCGTTAAAGGTCGCTTTTCTACAAAATCGAATACTTCGGTTTTTATTTTCACCAAAAGCTACGTTTTTTTTTTTTTTCTAAATCTTTTTCTAGTGCACGTATTTATTTATTTAAAACATTTCCTCGCTGAGTTGTTTCCATCGGGGAAAGAATCTGACGAAGTTGAGATTACTTAACTAGAGAGATGGTCCCATTTCAGAATGACCTGGCGAGGGTGGCTGATTCGATCGTGGCTTAAGACTTCCGTCCTCTTTTTACTTCTATCTCTTCCTCTTCCACCTCCACCTTTCTGTTGGATCAGTCGTTGTACTTATAACGGAAATGTTCTTTTCTGAAGCTACTCGAAGGTTCATCTTCGACGGACCGTTAGGATTCCATTGACAAATCGATATCTCGATTCAATAAACGTAGACCACCTCGTTTCAGCTCGCCTTCTGGCGACCACCACCGCCTTGTTATATCCTCAACTCCACTTTCATCTCCTGGTACAGGATGGTGAAACGACAATATCGTTTTCTGGCTCCGGACAGAGAACTTTTCGTTCCTTGAAGCAAGTTCCTCTCGGTATACTTACTACATCGAAAAATACTTCCAGAATCCAGACCACGGTGCAAAGTATCTCGGTTTACCCACTTGCTACGAATGACGCTAAACCGTTCAGATGCGTCAAGTTGAATCGAGCTTATAACACTAACCGACCCTGAGACATTCTGAAATCCCTATATTCCTATATAATCGGAATAACACGTGGAGACAGGAGTAAGGAAATTTTTGTATCTCCCGGAGGAAAAAGCTTCGCGTCAGATTTTCGTCACGGATAAAAAAAAAAAAAAAAACAGTGCGTCGTATGGAATAAATACGTAAGAGCTGAGGAATTTAACGGAATTTTCAGTCACTCAAATATCTCGGAAATGTATAAAGCATTGACTTTTGCAATTACTTTTAAAATCTCAAACCGCACCGTCATGTCAAAGAAAAATCATAAACTTCGAGCCGTGGCCTCCCTGGCTTGTCATTCTTCTTTGCAAGCTTGATGTTCAAGGATTTCTTGCTTGTTATACAATTCCGTAATTTTGAGCATTCCCTTTCTCTACCACTCAGTAAACACCTTGGGGAAAGAAAGTTGGAAGTCGATACAACCGGGACTTTAAGCTGGATTAGAGATACGTGAGTTCTACAAGACCCAAGATTAACAAGATCTCTAGTTAGTATTTTAATCAACCATTAACTAGGAAATCAGTAACATGAGGGAATTGCAGCTGACAGGTTAAAAATGAAGTTCATTTACATCTTGTAAAATCGATGCTCCCGGTTCCACAATTATCTTGTTTCTCGTGTCTCCTTCATCGCGAAGAAAGTAGCAGTCTAGTTTGAGTCCGGAGTTGGGTGGTTATACCTATTGCAGGGAATCTTCCAGGAAATCGACTCTGCGACAGGTAAGACAGGAAATGAACTGTGCTTGGCGTCGAGGGAAACTGTTGGGCGGAGCCAGGAAAGAGAAGCGGAAAAGCAAAGACCCTTGCTAAGGTACCTAGGGCTGAGCAGGTGGAATGGGGCAATCGAGGTTCTCGTGGGAAGGGCAGATAATTGCTCGTCGGCTAAGAGGAATCGAGAGGATTAAGGGCCCAAAGTCACTAGGTAATAATTGCGCCTCCGTACTTTTGGAACGGCCAATTTATACTATGTGCTTCTTTATAGCTCGACAATTAAGTCACATTTTATTCCGTCATTTACATGTAGACACGCATTCACTGTCACGAAGTTTGCGACAATTTTACCGGTCTTGAACGAGAAACAATTTCCGGGAATAGCGGATGTTCAGCATCGACTCTTAACGGCATCGTGTTGTCAATTGAAATTCCAAACTACAGTAACAATTTATTCCAAGTAAAATGTCAATTGTTATATTTTTTTTTTTTTTCGAGAAGCTGAAAATACATTTTCTGTTTTGAATTAATAATTGCGAAGCTTTAAAATTTCACTTAGCTATACCCTCAAGTGTCGCTCGTACTCTTTTTTACATCACGTACAGATCCTTCAGATAGTCAAGGTCTCAAGACGACGGGCTCACTATGGAAAAAGAGTTTTGACGCGACGTCTTATCGGGTGAAGATTTCTAAAGGTCGGTTTAAGTGAGGTGAAGGTAAGGTAAGCGTAACGCGTTACCCATGCTCTGATCAATTTTTTTTTTTTACTTTTCTCTCTTTCTCTTTTTTTTCTATTTTTTTTTTTTTTTTCTCTCGAAGTAAATGGCGTATTGATCAAGTCTTTTGAATCGTAGTCATCAGCTGAGAGTGTGGGAGATGTATAGGTGCGGCTCGTAGCAACTGGCCTAGATTTTGCGGTAATCTGAAGGAAAGGGAAGGTCGTTTCGTCGTTTAGTCGACGAGGGGTCGAGAAGATGACGACGAAGAGTTGGTTGGGGATGGATGAAAGTCCAGACCTTTTTGTACGACATGCGCGCGCCCACTCTTGGGCTTATTCTCTTTCAAGGTATCCGCTCCTACCCCTCATCGGTCTGTAAGGAGTCGAGACTCATCAGCATTCATGCTTGGAGGGTGTGACGCTTTGTGGCCAGCCGGTCACAAAGTTCGATCCATCGAATGCGGCTAGCTAGCAAAAAACCAGATCAGAGAATGCCTCGCGAGAGGCACGGGCAAGAACGGCTGATTGGAAAGCTAAAAGCGGTCGATCGAGGTCAAAGTTCGTTTGGTCTCTTGCTTACGGACGCAGTCACCCTGTGATCACGTCGAAGCGTAGATTTGTTAATTAGAGAGAGGCACTGGCTTCAATTGAGAGAGGTGGAGGTGCGCTGGTCGCGTATTGGATGAAGGGTGACCCATTTGCGATTCTAAATTTATTTCTACAACAAGTTATTTAGCTGTTGCTTTTTTAAAAATTCAACTCCACAAATTGCTACTGCGAGCTAGTAAACTCTCTTACTATTTGATGCTACTAATCCGAAGATAGCGTACTAAGAAATACACTAATTGGAAATTGAAGTCCGCTGATCTCACAGCAATAAAACGTTAATTTAATTCTCGTCTAATATTTTTTCAAAGCAGTAAATTGTATGATTAAATTGTCCGCGTAAAATCTACCTGAATAATTCATTATTTTTTAACGCTTGGGTATTTTAACTAAACTGTACCACCAATTATAATTTTAATCATTGTATGAATGAATAATTCTGGATTTTCAAATTCAACACGGTAAACCAAAACGATATTGAAATCGAAGTAATGAACAATATTTTATTATACACAGATTTACAAATTAATAAAACTATTGATTTTCATTACAAAATTGTAATTGCCAGAAGGTTTCATTCACCTATTATTATATTTCGAATAGATTGATTCCAATAATTTCATTTGGATTTAAATATAACACGATTTGCAGTTACAGATGATAGAATATGAATGGAAAATGGTTCTTTTCCCAGCATTAATTCGATTCATAAAATCGTGTAAAACTTTTATACGGAATAATTTTTCGTATTATAGAAATCACATGAAACGATCAAGTTATAGTTCACTCCAGTAGCTGTTATATTAAATGACATGGTACACCCAATACGTATGTAATAGCCCTCGCGATTTCGACGTTTCGAGGCGAAGCGTAATCAATCGCAATCCGAGTGAGCAAAGTTCTGTAAAATGCTGAAGTAGACGGGAATCAGTAACCGCGATTACATTTGTGATATATTAGCGAAATTTTCTTTCTCATATAAAGACAAAGATTATTTTATAGATTGTTAAAAAAGTTGAGACTTGAAATTTGGCTTTTGCTCAACGTTATTAATTATTTTGACAAGAGACCGCAAAGTAATGAAAAAAAAAAAGAAGAAAGTTTAGCTGTACGCCTTGCTCGAAGAGCTTTAGCATTGATCGATTTAACCTCGGTCTCCAAGCGGACAGTGATTAAAAACATCAGTCCTATACCAACCATTGCGAGTAAAATTCGCGGGGTAGTAGGTATTCTTTCTCGGTTTGCTAGCTGCAGGCGAATTACTTTTTGTCGGACCGGTTACAAATGATTCGGTTTTTAAAACCTCCGTTTGGAGACGGCTAACAAATGCTCAAGGACTTTAAAGATTTCGGCTCTTTTTCAATCTACTTCTTCCATTAAAGCCTGATAAATTGATCACAGCTCACCAAAATTAAACCCACTGTTACGGTAAATTACTATACATATGTATATATTATACGTACGTACATACCTAAATTAATCGTAATTGAGTTCTTGAAGTTCTTTACTCATCCGGAATACAAAGTTGATTGGCAGTCGTGATAGCGTCAACGACACGTAACCAATCTTAAGCTCTTTCCCAATTTCACACGGCCACGTGTAGTCGAGTGAAGTGACAAGCCGTGAAATTGACAAGGTCGAAGCGGCATCGGATCTCGGCTGTTTTACACGTTCACCCTTTTAGGTATACGATCGTCGTAACGGATCAAACTTTCAAAGCAGTAGTGGATATAATAGACAGCATCGGTACAATATAGCATCTCTGATCGGGTACACATTCTGTATGTACTTTATGTAGAGTGTTTGTGAAAATGGGGTATGGGAATAGACATTATAGTGATAGTAGAATGAATGGAAGAGAATCCGTTTGTCGGAAGGGCAAAGGACGAGATAGACCGTAATCGGTGTGACAACAGCGTGATTAAACTCCTCTTCGTTGCTGTAGTTCAACGCACCAGTCGCTCGGGCGTAAATTTGAATTGATTTGCTATCTGCTATTCAGTTGTACTAAAGCTCTTCTACAGATCTGTCGATGGTATCATTCCGCGTACTTTCATTTGAGATAAACTTTGATTGAGATAATCACCGAAAGATTGCTTAAAAAATTTTTCTGAGATATCAGTTCTTCTCATACAATAAAGATCTAATTAAATACAGAGAATCAAAGTAGTTTTATTGTTAGATAATACTAATTAGAAATAGAAATTTTTACAGTAGAGTCAATAATTATTTTGGTTAGGGTTGAAAGCTCGAATCGATACTGTCCAGGTATAAGCGTAGTATATATATTGAACGCGTGACACTGACGCCTTGTTAACTTCTTTGTCGTTTCGTTGAAGGTAAAGCAACGTGTGTGAATGACGTCGGTGACTGCCTTGCGGTCTACCTTATTTCCTATCAACGGTATATCGTACAAAAGAGAGTATTTTGTTAAAGAAAATAATTGATTGAATAAAAAATATGTACAGCACCGTTGCCTCGTTGACAATATATTTCTCCGTAGTATAAATATTTTTTTAAAATTGACGAGTGAAAGATCGATTTTACGAAAATTTCATGACTTAGCAATCAAGACACAACTTGGAATGGACCGCAGGTCGTCTACTACGGTTCCAATGATCACGAACGATATAACGGAACTATTTGTTTGCGCATTGTTGCTGTCTATCCTTTGTTTTGTCCGGATGGACTCAAACACGTATTGTGCGTTCGGCAACTCGAAACACAATTCCAAATATACGGGGTGCTGTATTCTAATTTCCGTAACCTCCTGTCGAATAATTCTTCAGTTGTGGAAAATTCATTGAAGTTTTACTTTTAAAACGTTGGATATATAATATTGTTTCATTCGAGACAGAACTTGAGATGAATGAGTTCATTCGTCTATTTTTATCAACAAGATTCAGGTTGAATTCATGAAAGAAATGTTCATGTCGGGTTTTCAGAATGGGACACTCTGTATATAAAGCGCACACTAGTACACACGTGCATACTCACTGCCGAGAGTAGTTACCGCATTCAATTTCCTCGTATACCAAGTTGATTGTTGGGGCTGCCTGAACACCGGCCATTCATTCTTGAAATTGCATTGGGCTTTCTGAAATATTTTCACATATTTTCACCTTGGAAAGTCGAGTGACTAATCATCTTTCAAACAATATATTATGACATTACCGCGCTGGTCAATTAGTATTAGACGTAAATTTCACACCAGAGTTTTTAGGAAAATGTAATTTCATGTTCTATTACTGTTTTGAACTTGAAAATCAGGGCTAATATTTCTGAGACTTATTTTCCCTGGTGCAAAATTTCGAGGTGGTTTGTACGACCTATTTATCTTCATGCTTATACGTTAATTACAAAGTTGTAGAATTTATGTTGGTACGTACACGTACGCGTACCCTCAAAGAAACTAGTCCAAGTCTTCCGGAACAACGTGGATAATTCTCTCTCTCTCCACTTTTCATTACCAAATTTCAGTCGAATATAGAGATTCATCCTGTTCAATTAGATTCCACATCATTAATGCGCGAGTCAGGATCAGTCGGAAGTGTATGATGAGAATTGAATGTGAAATTTCAACGGTCGAAATTGACCCACGACCATTTTACACAATTATAAACGCTTTTTACCCAACGCTGAGTAAAGCATGGAGTTTTTTGACGTAGGTAATCTGGTATTGCAGAAATCCCTACGGGCGTCACCCTACCGAAATTGAATTTTTTTTTTTTTATTTTTTTTTTCTTTTTCCACGATTTGGACCAACCTGCAGAACTCGGCTTTTGAAAAGCCGTGGGTACCCATTCCCATGCGTGGTACGGGTGTAGCATATATTTATATAGGCATACATACATATATGGCTTCTTCGGTCACATCCAGACGTTTATACCTACGTAACTCACCAACAGTTCACAAAAATCGAGTTTTAAGGTCTATGTGCCGTTCTTTTCTTGAAATATTTGTTTTATTCACAGTTTAAGGTGCTGCCAGGTCCAGTAGAATTTTGTATTGAAAGAGGAGGGTCTTTATTCGTCGCAGAAACAAGATTCAATTTGTTTCATTCAAGCAATAAATCAATTTCCCTCTCCGTTCAATCGCCTTTACTGTTCCCGTTCGGCACCGTGTCAGATAGAACAATCAATTGGCTTTGAAAATCCGCTTCGAAGTGTTCAATGTTTTTAAATCCGAACAGTCGTCTCGCTTTGAAACGCCATGTCACGTTACGTAACGCAACATATATAACGGATACCTTATTTTCCCGCGCATGAAATTCGAATTTATACAGTAAGAAAGCAAAAAAATAAAGAAAGATAAAGATAGAAAAATAAAAAATTTCCTGTGTCGCCACGCTCATGTCATTCGTCCAACTCGTCCACATACCATGCAGGTATGTATACACATACATACATACATACGTATACCTAGTATGTGAATGCAAATCATACTGTATCGTTCGTGTAGCGTGAAACCAACGAACAAACGAATGGACAAACCTGCAATGCTAGCTCTGACGATATACAATATCATTGTTTCTCTTTACTCTAACATAGGTAAATTTCTCTTCATTTATTTGCAGTCTGGATTAATAGATATCGTAATCCACCGAATAACAAGCGTATGACTTTTTATCCCGTTACTATATTCGATAAATCCGATATTTGCCTAAATATTATTTAATTAATTATTGGCGTGTAGGATTTAGTCGTATACCTATAGGAAGAGTGATTGAAAAGCTTTGGGCCACTGCATGTGTGTTAAATATTTAATAAACTGGACTGAATTATATCAAACTAATCTATGAATAATAGGGAGCTTAAACTTTGCATAATTTCTCTCGAATTCCAAGCAGATTGTTTCACTGGTACCGATGATAAAATCACTACCTCTGAATTTGTACAAAGACGATGCCTTTAACCCGAGTGTTTTCGATTGAAAGTTTCGTTGCATATAGGAGCAGCTGTGCAATACAAACGGCCCAAAGTGCCAATAGAACCACCAAGGTACGAAGCTACTATAACTTTAATATCTGATGTACTGCAGTACACTCAAGGCGACAAGGAGTGAAAGGAGCCAAGATTATTGCTTCAATATTGCTCGATGGCAGCCTTCGTAGAGTCTCGTCTGTATACCCAAAGGCATGTACATATATGGTTCATAACTATATTTCCGAGGATGTGTATTGCCAAGTATCCATGTATATTGCACATAGAAACGTGTATAGATACGAGTAGGTTGATGCAGGATACAGAACTGATATCAGGCTCTTATTAGAGCATCTTTAATAACGTGCACGCCGTAAATTATTTGTCGAATTCAGTTGAGAAATAAAAACGAGTGCCGCAAAATTAGCTAGGGTAGTTATTTTATCGAGAATCATGGTATAATTTTGAATCAAGGAACATCCCTTGAAAGGTAACCAGAGACGATCTTTGACCCGGCAGCAGATTTCGATCTGAGGACAGTCGAAGGCGTTCCCTCTTTTTACATGAAGATTTAAGACTAGAAGGGTCCTCGAATATTCATGGCCACGGGAGGGAAAACCCGAGTGCGAACCAAAACCTCTCTGGTGCAAACCATTCCTAACCATTACGTTCTGTTATTCTATGCATGGCGTCGTTGTACGTAACTATATCTCGCCTGGCCAACCAACTTTATTTGACCTTAAATCCAGCCTAGTTGGCTCGCTGGCGGTCGTTTCGTGCCAAAATCGCCTACTAGCTTCCGGTCCTGTCACTTGTTAGGTATAGTATAGTACTACCGACTTAACCGTAGTCATTGATATAGTGGCACGCAGGATTCTACAGCTTAAAACAACCACGGTCGTTAAAATGCATTCGAAGTAGAGACAGTATTTTAGATGTAGAGAAAAAAATCGTTGTTCCGAATGTAAGTTGAATGAATATGGAATGGTGATAATTGTAAGTATGCTGATTATATGTTCTTCACATAAGTTTTATAAAAATAAAATATGAATATTATCATAGAATTGGCAAAGAAAAGCAGAAGAAGATGATTCAAGAATCTATGTGGGACATTATTCAAGTTTGGAGTAGTTTTGAACCTTTTTCTGAGACTCGAGAGTCGTGTTCGGAAGTTATTCAATTGAATTTTAAGCTCACACCACATATAAGTTTTGACGAAGTTTCCAGATTCTACTACTGGGACTCACAGCTGAACAATACCGATAGTTCTTAGGGTCATTAACCACCCAGCGAACCAGATTTTGTTACACAGTTTCTCGCAAGACGTTACACGGACTTACGGGTGAGTACTTCAGTATATACAGTGAGCTTTGCGTCGCCTTGTACGTTATTGCGCGAAGCAGAAGTAACGTAATTCAAATTCTCATTAGACTGTCGTCATGAAGTGGGAGCTTTTGCTCTGGTTGCGAAGGACACAGGTATAGAAACCAGGCTGACGCATGGAGGTAAGGACTCAACTTTTTACATTCAACTTCCTACTTACGCCACTATACGTAGTTGTAAAATAAAAAACAAAAAAATTACGTTTTACGAAAGAAAAGAAAAGTCAGGTGCGTTAAGATTGTAAAAATTTATGTCACCGTAATTACCCATATGGAATATCAGAAATATTACAATTCTGAGCTTTAAAAAAATTACACATTAGTGTCAAAATCTGTTCCAATTCTGTTCCAATTTAATGTGCCAATATCCAGAATTTTCATAAAAATTTGATGAAAAAATGTTAATCATGTCGAAAAAATGTGAACCGTTCGAATGTAGGAAGCGTAAAAGAATATGTTTACGTCTATACGAACTTTACTTATCTTGAGGCAGCCATTCGAAGAGCATTAAATCATACACTGTGATTTATAAAACTGTTACATCTCGGATTTTAGACGTTCCAGTTCAGATAAAAAAGAATTACTTCTTTCCTTTCAAAACAGTTTTCCCATCCTACACGAAAAGGCAATTGTACCGAATGGCATTCTCAACAATTTATCGATACCTAGTGGCAAGCTTGACGTGCTATTAGTCACAGTTATTAAAAATGTGTCTATAGCCTACGTGGTCCAAAGAATGAAAAAAAGAAAAAGGAAAATGTGAAATTTACGCATCATATTCACTGTGCATTTTTTATGTATGTGGATATGGAATAGATGGATGACGTGAATTCGCTTGCTTCACTGTGCGTGAATATTATATAAGCTGCTTGGCATGAAACTGATAAGGCGTTATGCGATTACCAGGCGTAGTGATGCGAGTGAAAAGTATATATAGTATGACTGATAATACGATCGAGTTTACGGTGAGTTGACATCAAAGCAAGTATCATGGTGTGAAACATAATGAATAGCAGAGAGTGTCAGAGTTTAAGAGTACCTATAACGAAACTCGACGAACGTGTGTGCAGAAGGATAGAGATTGGGAAAGAGAGTGAGCGAACGGAAGCGCTGGAAATTGCATCTAGCCATTCTAGTCATATTTACGATATTGTATTCAGGGAGTGGAATATTCTGGACAGTTCCCTCTTTCAATCTTTTCATTTTTTTTTTTTTTCTTAAGCTTCTTTTTTCCCCGGTTCTTCCAACTATTCTTCTTCTGCTTATTCTTCTTCTTCGCCGGTACTTTTAGTTTGTTCCATGGAGACCCATGAATACCCCCCTCGGGGACTTGGGGGTTGCCAAAGCGGGAACGGACAGAAACTGCACCAGCTATACGAGGAAAACGGAAGTTTGCCAAAGTTGGTGCATTGTTGTGGCGCGCACGAGTCCCAAAGTTGTTTGGAAGCCACCGAAAGAGTTTTCCGTGCAAAGGGTGTCGCTAAAGGGGAAAGAGACGAGAGTGAGAAACGAAGGTTCGCCGAAGCCTTGGAAAGAACAGCGCTAGACACAATATGCGTGAACGCGGCATTGTGGGAAATTGGTGCCGACTTTAAAACTTTCTGCAGAAAACAAAGACAAAAGCAGGGCGTGTCGACCTACCGAAGTGGTTCGTCGCTTGCAAAGAAAGGAGCTGCTCCTCCGACCCATGGTGAATTAAAACAACCACGAATAGGATTCTGGATATAGTTCAGGTCAGGCCAAGCCAGGTCAAGTCAGGTCATCTAAGGTAAAAACCCTTTTAAGTATACAATCCGGTATTTCGAGAGATATCTATTTGGAGAATTTAGTTCACGATACTCTCCAGTGTTACCAATCTTCGTCATGTTTTCTAATTAAATGAAATTAGGTTCAACTAATAGCATTCGTTATGAGAGATTGTCTCTTACGCCGATCGGAGATGAAATAAGGATAAGAAATTTACTAGAGTAGAAAATACCACTTATCTTCTACCATAAAACGATATGAATGAGAGAATGAGAGAGAGAGAGAAAACCTTGATACATCACTTCGCGTGCCGGAGAGGTTTAAGTTAAGGAATTTCTATTTCACGGGAATATAGTGATGTCCATTGCCCAACCATAATTTATACGCGGCGACTGGCTTATCGGTATAATCTTCTCCTTGAGTCCCTTTCATTTCGACTTAAGAAGTAATTACATGTGCATGGAACCGGTGTAAAGGTACCTGCAGACTATGAAGTAAGAAACAATGTTTTAGAAGTAGAAATGGAAATGCCTACATAAAATAAGAATGATTCGTCGCGCTCTCGACGTAGTAAAATTATGAAAGAAATCTATGCATAGTAATTCAAAAATACGAAGTACGCTACGCGGTCGTAAAATTTTATTGCAAGAGCGTGTTTGAAATATATTTTTTAATTCTTCTCCCATACGGATGAAACAATTTTCTACGCGTTTCGTCCGTTATAACGGGAAACCTGAATTTTTTGATAAACGGATAAAACTTGAAGTAAGTTACTCGAGGCGAGGCAACGGACACTCAGAAAATTACTTCTGATATCTTCTTACGAAAAATAAGCTGTTTGTAGAGCTATGAAAGAGGCTTAAGCTGCTTCGTCTTTTACCTCAAAGAGATTCGTTCAGAGTTTCTATTTCAAGTTAACTTACTATTAAATAAAACCACATTTATTACAACGATTCGCCCCCCCCCCCCCCCCCCCCATTTCCCCCCTCATCATACAACTAAACATTTTTTTGAATCTTCACTTCAGCCTTTCACTCGACCAAAAATTAAACATTTTCATAAATGTGGCAAATCTTCTCTGGCTTTGGTAACGTAAAATAAAAAAAAGATTGAAAGTCTTATAGTTGTAACAGCTGCCCACTAAACATTAGAACCAAAGAAAATAAGTACTAAGCAGATTTCTCTTCCCGACGAATATACCTGCTACCAATTGTAAGAATATGGTACCATGGTTCTCATAAAAATCCAATAAATATGTATATAGTAGCGAGCGTTTGCTATTACATTTGCACGTGAAAGAAATACCTTGATTCAAATTCTGCGCCTATATTATTATGTAAATTTGATTACCTCGCGTGGAAAAATTCAAATAATTGGATATACGATCGATTGTGATTATTGGCGGAAGAACTGCACGCTTCATGTTTGAAACCTTTCGATTTTTTTCTATCGTGGCTGCCAGGTTCATGAATCGGGTCTAATATTATCAGGTGAGAATTAATAGCAGCGGAATATATTTGGCAGAAATCAAATCACAAATTATTTTGAAATAAATTAATGATTTTATATTCGACGTGGGGGGGGTATAAGAAGAAACTCTCATTTTACGAGAGATTTCGTTTCCGGTCTTTGTCCAGTTAACAATCAGACGTTTCTCATTGTGAGCTTACAGTCAAGGAAGAAAATTATATTTGCCATCTTCTTTGTAGGGGCTTTTAAGAAATTTTATTCTGATATCGCAACGCGTAATGACTCCCGTCACTCAGTTGGTTGTGGGAAGTCTCTGAGACGATGGCATTTAGCATTTAGGGTTTTGCCATTTTATTAGCTCTCCCGTGGTAGCAGAGCCTTCGCCCGGTTGACGGGACAAGAAAATTAACCGGATGATATAACCCGCGACGTACCTACCAGCTCGAGCTAACCAACCGAGGAACTATATGAAATAACTGACGGCTTTACCCTAGCTCTTCTTCGTCCCTTTACTACTTCTTGCTTCTCCTTAATTCTTCACGCTTTCAACTTGGTAACTCGAAAATTCCTATTTCGGTACTACGCAATGCTGCCTCCTAACATCCTTAGCTTTATTGTTAGGTGAGTTTATTAATGTTGTCATCAACTCAACTAGTGAGGGTATGTATGTACATTTGTACTCCGTCAATACACACGCGATATGTATTCATCTAGATCCAAGTATGCCCATATTTCTGTACGGACGGTGTACGTCGTATAATATTATGATAAGCTGTATGGTGCACAGCGTACCCACACATTCGTTCTTTTGTTTATGAGGGTGGAAGTCTGTATATGACGTAATGAATGGAGGCTTGACGACCTCCAGTACCTACTACCCAGTGTCCAGTGGCAGGGTAGAGTAGTGAGTCCAGGAGGAAGCGGAAGATAGAAAGACATGTTGGGTGCAGATAGGAGGATATAACCTGATATTTGGATACGTATCAGGCACGTACAGAAAAACTAGGAACATGAGCAGCGGAGAAAATGGTGGCAATGGTAGTAGCGAAAATGAGGAGAAAATGTAAAAAGTTGAAGGGAATGGCGCAGTCTACTTCCGCGTATTTTTATTTGATTGGAAAAGTTGCATCTGAATTTTTATACGAATAGAGGTGACTGGAGCCGTATTGCTTTTGCCTATGTATATATACTCACTGCACTCTGGTTCCTGCCCGATATCACAGTTTCTTCTATTTTTAACAGATTTCATAACATCGTCCAGGCAGACCATCTGAATTTACAGAATTTCAAATGAAAACTATCGAACATACACGCCTGCATCAGACCAATAATTTAATCCAAAAATTATATTATTACTGATCTTTCGTTCGAACTTTTTATTATTTAAATCAATCGCCGCGAGGTACTGAATGAATCGTGAATAATTTAAAAACATACGTTTCATTTCATTCCAATTTTCTGATTATTTTTTCATTGTTTTTTTTCTCTTCTGTTTCATACCTACGCATGATTTTAAGCGAATTTTTTTACCAAGAGACTGGTCTGATCTACGGTGGACCTTCAATGCTTTAAATTACCCAGAATAACCCCGGCTTTTCTAGAAATAAAAAGAAATTAAAACTGGGTAGCTTTTAATTGGTCGCAATTAACGTTTGCTCGCATACCGCAATGCTCTATTACTTTCCCGACTAAAAGAGTACGAATAATATATTTTATGTCAACTTTTATTTGTTCCATTGGTTTTAGACTACAACTCTAAGAGTAATTCCATGTCGAATTGACGAGTGTCTTCACAGGACCTCTTACTATCTGATTGATTATTATTTTCTCGATTTATTCTCTAAATAGGAATACGTAGTGCAATTTTAGACGTCTAAAAAATGTTGAAGGACAGCTATAAAGATTTTTTTTTTTATTTCTCAAAATAAAATTTCTTTACTATATTTTGTAGAACGATTCACATTTTCTTCAATCGTGGCTTTTAAAGTATATTCGTAAACTTGATGAAACGCTACGTCAAAGTTTTCTCTCGAAAATTTGAACCGTCAATTTTTTTATCTTGATGGTTATTAGCGTTGAACCCAAAAGATTTTGTAATCGTCGAAGCGGAAATCGACTCGTTTGCAGTGTGTAATGAACTACCTACAGGTAATAAGCGGTAGTGTTTACTTTACCATTTAACAGTCTCTCAACGCGTGGATTTCCGCGTTGCGTAAATCTGACGAATCGTTAGAATTACGTAAGAGAAGAAAATTGATCGCTCCAAAGTAAAATCTTAAACCATGTACAATTACGACGGTAAAGAGAAACAAAAATTCAATTTAAATTTACCATTAAATCCACATAAATATGGTAAGAGCGTAATTTATCAAAAGCCTCATCTTAGCCTTCAGGAGCGAGTAAACTGTAGCGAAAATATTCATTACGGTATAAATAAATTATCGTTACGAATTAAAATCCACGGTGAAATTTTTTTATTTATTTATTTTTTTTATTTTTTTATTAGGCCTTTCCATTCCTTATTAAGATAATATTTCAATCTCCCTCATTTTACCTACGCGTGTAATACCGGTGAAAAATTTTTCAAACCCAATTCGTATATTTATCTACTTAGGTAAGTACTTCGTCAATATTAATTTTTCATATCAATTTGACGTATTAAAAATGATAAAAACGGCACCGTCTACCATTTAAATTATACGAAAAGTCTTAAGTAAGGTTTTTTTAAGGACTTTTGCCGAGGCTTGACCGCATTTTCCACTCTACAGATTTTATATCGCAGTTCCAGAAATGAATTAAAACCAATTAGAACTTCACTCCACAAGAAGCTCGGGGCCCAGGCTGGTTCTGATTTTCTTATACGATCACGGTTGTAGTTCGAAACCGTGACATTGACTTCACTTTAGAATAGTAATAGTATAAACCAATTAGAAATAAAGGGTTTTATTCGATTCAGCGTCAAGACTTAGGTCACTTTTTCCATCAGTTCACTAATTAATGGAATGGAAACTCATTGTACTGAAAATATTTTCGTACTGGTGATCTAATGTGTACGTGGCTCGTAGGTATATATATATATATATATATTTTCTTTAAAAGTATGTTCACCCAGATATTGATCTCGTTCAATTAACTAAGTACCCATCATGCGACCATTTTCGTAATTAATAATTATTCCCAGTCGTCATATGACTACTTGGATATTTATCAATTTTCAATTCATTCTCACATGTTAGTTCATCGTGTTGTTACGTCCTCAACTTACACGATAATTGTTGTGGTTAAAATATTCATCCTGAAATTATTTCCAGAACCATCAACGTGCTTATGCCTTGGACGATATAAGAGCCCGGAAAATTCTAGGCAGTAAGTCAGTTGGTTTGAAGTTGCACGGTTCACCTCACCTCCGTGATGTTTTCAAATACTTTGGCAATGTACAGTTTATTGTTTATCGAAGTTTCAAATACTTTAGATCCGAATTACTTCAATTTTGAAAAGACTGACTACTCTCATTCTCTTTACAAAGAAATCATGGACATTTTTATTGACAATCGTAATATCACTACTTTAAAAACTATTGAATTGATAAGCGATAATCCGGATGAATTCAACTTTCCCATCAAACGACTACACGAGGACGAGAAGTCGGTTATATTGGGGCAATACCCACGAGTATTCACCCATTCTTCATTTATTGAAATTAATTGCCGTCAAGATGAGACCGGCGAAATACTGGACGAGATTTTACCTCATGTTGTCGCTTCCTACACGGCTGTGGTGATACTAAAAAATACACAGGATCTTTATATGCGTGAAATTGAGACCTGCATGTTCGAAGTGTTTGAAAAATTTTGGGAAAAGCCAATGATGAACGTGGTGATAATGTTCCCGAATAATTACAAGATGTCATTAAAAAATTTCTCAACACCGTACAAAATTTTTACCTACGTCTACGAGCCTTATCATGAAGAGCCTCTGAGGAGTGTGGCCGAGAAGAGTTTCGATAAAGTATTTTATGACAAGGCAGCTAATTTGCACTTACATCCATTGAAAGTTCTAGCCCATGAGAGACACAGATTTCACATCCATATCAAAAATGGAACCTTGCAGGCGGCTGGGATTGACGGTTCTCTGATCGAAATTCTCGGCCAAATATTTAATGCAACCGTAATTGTTACATTTCGGATTCCGATAGAATTAGACAAGGGAAAGAGAGTTTTACGCCAGTATCTAGAACCAATAAAAAATGGATCCATTGACATGTGGATAAACGTTTGTTTTATTTATCCTCAAATATACGAGGGAGTCACTTATACATATCCCAGAGAGCGAATGGACATTATCTGTATTTTGCCGAAATACAGGGATGGACCTGTGAAATATAAAAGCATTGCTGGTGGCAGAATTTTATGGGTTTTGTCATCGATGGCTTTCAGTTCTTCTGTCCTTAGTTTTTTTGTATTTTTAAGCAACAAGCTATTGATACAAAAAATGCCAATTTTGAAGCTAGCCAAGGTAGTGCTAAATCAGTCAGACACTGTTCTGCAGAAAACGTCTTTAACGACAATACGAGTACTCTTTGGTACTTGGCTATTCGCTTGCCTCGTGTATTCTACTTCGCTGCAGACATTGATCACCGCCAGGATTATACGACCATCCGCGGAAGATCGACTGACGACAATCCAGGATATAATAGATCTCGATATTCGCTTAAGAATTGATGAAAGATTCTGGATCATTACGAAGAATCATTATGATAAAGAAATTTTAAAGGGAATTAAAGACAACATAGATATTGTGTCGGTCGATGAGCTCTTTAAAGTCCAAGGCCCAGATATCGGCTACTTGACGACTAAAGACACTATGCGATTCATCAACGGAGAAAAAACTTATGTCTACGCACTAGAGGAAACCATTCTTCCCAATCTTGCTGCTTATTACTTTTCAAATAAATCTCCATTCATTCGTAGATTTAACAAGGCTCTGACGGCTATCACAGAAACTGGTATAACACAAAAGTGGGAGATGGACAATCGTTATCGATTCATGCTCAGCATGGAACGTGAAATAGTCCCCCCTGTAAAATATATCACCTATAAAAACTTGAAATCTGTCATTTATGTTTACGGTATTGGAATGTTCATTGCGTTTGTGGTTTTTATTTGTGAAAATAAATTTCACTGAATTCTTGAATTGATACGAATGAGATTTTAGATGGAATAGAATTTTTACACACTTATTTTTAAATTCTAAGTCCCTAGTTCTTTTTATATCACGTCTTTCTACTATCAATAACTTATTTATCATCATGTAACTTTAACCAAACATGACGATTATATCATGACTATTAAATTTAATTAATGATTAGTCGATCAAAGCCAGATGATCGTCGTATAAAAACTTCGTTAAGAAAGAAGAAGAAAAAAATAAAAATAAAAAATCATAAGATAATTCGTAATTCGTCGATTATTTGTTATACATATATACCTACAAATGCGTTTATCTACTGATGCACGAGGAAAATGTATGTCAACTTGATAAAACGTAATAAAACTGAAATGTCCTAGACGAAAGTCAATTTTTCATAGATATTATCATCGTAAATTTGATTCGACAGCAGTTAACCTAGATCCATCGTACATACATACCCATTTCCAAGTATATACTTATAAGATAGATAACTTATATACATACATTTATGTAATATAAGTAAGACCAACGATATTGTAGTAGATGGCTTCCTGAACTGGATATATCATCCGAAAGATAATCCTAATAGCTGGAACTAGCATATCTGCCAACATTAACCCAAGTGTTTCCATATAATAATTCTGATCATAATATATGCATCGAAATTTAGTTCTAAGAAAAAATTTTTCACGTTTTCGTATATGATATATAAAATTGTCTTACATTGATATCGATATACTCTGTCAAAAGAAAGACTGTAATTATTTTCCCTACTCAACTGTTAGGTATAATTTACTTTAAATTGGGAAAGAAATTACATTTGAGGAGGTTACTGTGTCGAGGTAGGTATATAATCACGCTTCGAGCGTATCTTGTAATGGTGTAGGGAGCAAGTTGTAAAGTGTTTTAGTATACATATATGTGATACACTAATACACATAGTCGAGGATGCGACCGCGAGAATTTCAAACGACACTAGGAACAAACGTTTGGAATGTAAATGTACGTTTCTCCAGAATATTAAAAGCTTGTAACTTTACTCGACCCTTTCACCCGAGAAATTATATTTTGCTGCTGCTTGCAAAAAATATTATGTACCCCCTCCAACACGAGTGTCTCGAGTCACGTGGCAGCCACATTACGTAAGGAACTAGACCAAGTTTAATCAATTTTATTCTCTCATGCAATTGGATTGGTCATTGAACAGGTCAGATAATTTTATACCTATGTCAGTTTTGATTACGTGATTAACTTAAATTCATATAATGTAACAATTTACAACGCTAGTTGTGATAAATTTTTGCAAATAATTTTTACAACGAGATGATAAAGCCTAATTCTATATAATTCTATGCTTTTTGTGGTAAGCTTATTCAGTAAGACGATCACGAGTATTTATTGTAATAAAATGGTTGATACTCAGAAATTTACGTTTTTAGGTATTATTCGATCGATAGCATCCGTTACTTTGGTAACATTTCGGTTCGGTTTTAGAAGTAAAACGCAAAAAAATAAATAAATAAATAAATAAATAATGAAGAAATAAGAATGAAAAATGTCTGAAGAAAGAAGCTCAGAGAAAACAATTTTCAAATATTCTTTTTCATATTCCGTTTATTCGTTTTTTTTTTTTTTACCCGATGGCAAGGGTGTATGATACGCTTCAGTATCGAGGGAAACGGAATTTTCCGAAGCGGGTAAAGAATCAGGGAATTTCATTGGAATAATATTAAGGAATTGAGCTGTACTGCTGCCTCGACTATAATGTCGTCATTCGAAGTACTTTTATTTTTCTTTTTCTTGCTTTTTTTTTTTTTTTTTTGATTTTATTTTTTAAGTACGGTTTCCACAGACACGTGTCCCACTCTATGTACCTTACTACAGCTTCTTCTATAGAAAACGTAGGTATTTATACGTGCAGACGTATGTATAGAGAACGAGGGTCTGCACGAGGCTGCACCGTACGTTGGTATGTATTACACGCATTCACATAGGCCTAGATATAGATGTAGATCATAGTTAAAAATGTAGATATATAGATATATACATATATTTATGTACAGTAAAGCCACGAGCGCGTAGATGAGGTCATCATACATATTCAGAAATGCAAGTTGAAGTACTGTCTCCACAGAAGAGAGCTAAATGAGAGTAAAAAATTGGAAAAACTCGCCACGGTGAGGAACGTGAATAGAAAAAAAAGAAAAAAAAAAAAAAATTTGAGAAAAATGGTAAAAAAATGAAGCAAAATAATAAAAAAAAAAATAGAAAAAAATCTAGAGATTTTTTTTTCCAGGTAGATTAAAAGTTTTTTGCCCTGAGGCGCTAGGCATAGGCTTCTGCGGAACTGTGTCGTCTTCATAATATGCAACTGAGGCGAGGGACTCCGTAGGGGGCTTGACGGTGCAGGAAATAGGAGTGAGAATGTAAAAAGGTGGAAAAAAAAAACGGCGCTTGAGAAAAAATAAAGAAAGACGAGAAAGTTTACTTCAGAGGTTAAACGAATCGGTACTTGGCACCTCTTAAATATCACTCGACGTCTTTGAGGGTTTAAACCAGTTTCTTTTTTTTTTTATATTTATTTTTTTATCTTTCCTTTTCTGTTTCCTTTTTTTTTATTCATTTTTTTTCTAAGGATGTTACTGCAGTTTCGAAGAACTTTATTCTTAATCAACCTGTATATAGATGAAATTCCATGTAACTTTTGTATACATAAATTTTTAATTTATTTATTAATTTTTATTATTTTTTTTTTTTTTCAACAAAATGATAAATTCCAACGGCGATCGCAACGCGGTATCAAACATTCGCGAACATTCAATAACGGAATATGCCAATTTGTGCAGTATTCGTGCTTTGAATGGTATGAATTTACGCATGGCTTTTCCATGTATTCGAACATATTTGAAATTCTCACTACCGAAAATCTGTTTCCGTCTGAACCGCACGGAACTGCAGAGGTCAACGACTAGAGTTGTCGGAAGCTGTCCCGACACTGCATTCATATTTCATACTGCGTCATGACACGTAGAGATGCTTAAGTTTACCCGAGAAAAAAAAAATCCACCGTATACAGTAGGTATATAATAATTCAGAATTTTAACATGGAAATCCTTTAAAATCTCCTCCTGATAACAAAACAGGTCAAATACGGCTGCCTCCAAAAGCAACAAACAACCGATTTACGTGAATTGATTCGAACTTGCGACGAGAAAAAAAAAAACGATTCTATTCAAGTGAGTATACAATATATATCTCCCCGATACGCTCTGTTATCGTTTTTACTCTCTTCAAGCTCCCACACCCCTGCTTCTTCCGTAGTAGCTTTATTGGAAAACGCATCGAGGTTTCGGAACGCCCGGGAGTTGATTTTCACCGTGGAATAAAAATGTTTTACACTCTTCGCCTTCTACCAAAACCACCGCGATACGCGGTAAATTCCTTGGATAATTCTAAAAAGTGGTATCAATTCGTTTTTCAAATAACGGCAAGGAAAGTCCTTTCACAGTCTATAATCCAAATGTAATTTTAATCCGGATTACCGGGGAAAAAATAATCCACGATGATGAAACCGGAGTATTGTAGCTTCGATCTACCTTTCAGTTATGGGTATCCCGTTATATCTATACTATATGGTATATAGATATACTTATATACGGCTATAGAATGGTACATTATTGAAGATAAGCTCAGCGTACTGATAGCTTTAGGTACAGCTTACTTTAAATATTATCGGTTCACGACTTACAAAGCCGTTGATTCAAATGCTCCAAGAGTTGTCGATAATACCGATTACATTTCACATTTTTCTTAATGGTATTAAATAGCTCGATGTAGAATCGCATTTGAACAGGAATAACACGCGTTCAATAGACGATTTCTATAATTCTTATAAACTGAACGGTGCTTTTTAATCAATTCATTCCTTCGTCCGTTCGTTATGAACTTAGAGAATATCAACAGCTGATTAGTGTTTGTTTTACAAATTTTATATACGTACGTGTGAGGTATAAGCTTAAGAAATTCAATATCCGTCTTAGCAATGATCTTTAGTTCCTGAAAATCTTGGATGGGGTGCAGTCGAAGCTGAAGTGGTCCAAATGAAGTTGTTAATGATTTTGTAAATTTGAAATACTGTAACAAAAAAAGGAGATAAAAATTCAGATTATTGTACATTGGTCAAATTTATATACATATTTACTTTATTTCTCAACTTTGCGATTTATAATACCCAGCTGCCGAGCAACAGCTGTAAAAATGAACTTTTTTGAATATAAATATAATTCCAACTCAAAACTCTTCTCTTCGTTAATACAGCGAACGTACCGACATGAACTACTTCATTTTAACCAATGTTAATATATTAAAATAGATGTACATTCACTTGGATACGCGAGCTTTTCGTATTCCGTACTAGACTTGCGAGAGCTCAAGATATTTACTTTTCCTGAATTTTCTTATTACGTTATGGTCTAGCTCGGGAATAATATTTCTTATGTACATATTTCGTATTCTTTCACAGCTTTACTGGTCACCCAGGTAGTAGCACAGCCCATTACATCGAAATGCAAATTCATGTGAATTTGTAAAAATTACTCGATGGTGGCTTTCGTACGGTTTTCTGATAGAACTCCTTAAAGGGGAAATACAGTACTTGGATTTTTTTTATTCCAAAACTCGGATAAAGGAGTCGCAAATTTTATTCAAACTGATCATAACGAAGCTGCTACTCAACCAACAAATAATTTTTCCTTCCATATTGGTTAGCGTTGTAAACTTCGTTATCAAATTAAAGTCTCGACGGTTTGATTCGAAATAACCATCACGAGTTTATCGACATTACTGTATGGTTTCTGATGACCTGTCAATGTTTCAGACAGTTTTTCTAAATCTGTGTAATCAATAGCTATTATTTGGACACGAAGTTCGATAATGTAACCCCGCTGAATTTTAACAAAAAAATAATAGAAAAAAAAAAATACCTTAAATAAACAAAACCTGAACAGTTTGACGTTCCACCGGAAACAAAAGAAGGTGGCCAATTTCCTAGGAACGGAAACAATTGCACATTGCAATCAGTCAAGCCTCGAAAGCTCCGGATTCATCAGTGACGATGTGCGGTCGACGATTCGAGGTCAAGCTTCAGTGAATCTGTTGTTTCTTTTTTTTTTTTTTTTTTTCTTTAAGGTCGCTTGGGCAGTTCAAACTGCACTGAAAAAGATTCTTCCAAGTTTAAATCTCTTCGACGTAGCTGCAGCAGTCTGTCCGTCGCGTTGAAGCTATAACTCTAACTTTCTTTTTTTTTTTGTTTTTAGACTAACGTAAAGTTTATTCGTATTCTGCATCGAAAATCTGAATTCTCTCAGATATGTGATCGCTTTTTTGTTGGCAGATCTGGCGCTCGTAACTTCTCGAATTTCCTCCACATATATGTGAGTAGATGTTTACTAGTAACGCGACTATTGCAAGAGATCAAAGGGTATTCACTATGTAACAAAACTCTCGTTTGTACTCAAAATATTTGAATACTTTTTCACGATGTTTAATGCAACAGTGTCATGTATGACCGAAAAAATTTGCAGTAAATTCTGAATTGTTACACAGCAATTGGTCAAGAGATGTTATAGGAATGAATGTGAGCGATAATCTCGTAGCGATTACAATTATATAAATCCTCAGAATCTAAGAAGGAATTATCGTAATTGAAGATGAGAATAACGGAGGTTTAATAAAATGGTCCTAATCAAGGTTTGATTAGTAGAGATTTACTTTAAGAATGGTCATCCAGCTTTTTTTGTACTCGTTTTATTCTTTTTCGAGGATTCCAATCAATTCAACGATCCTCGTTAACAATAAACGACCCAATCCTCGATTTTACTCATGTGATTGTGAGTCACCGACATGACGTTGGTTCTTTTACAAGTGTGTTAGTTTTCCACGTAAAAGTAGACGGGCAGTACACGTAATATAGTTGACGGTTCTACGAAGCAGGAAATTCCTTGAACGTCCTAACCATTATTATTATTGCCACAGTGGACGCGACTGGCTGTCACTTCTTGTGAGTGTTCTCACGTAAGCATCTTACGACGTAGTAGTACGTGTCAACGTCTGGCCCGACTAGACGGACTCAACTGATCCATAAGCAAAGTCTCACAATCAGACAGTGAAAGAGAAATGAAATCATGAGATGTTTTCGAGAAAAGCTGTGATATGTATGTATACATGTATGTATATACCTAAGTACGTTACGTATGTATAGTTATTCAAAAATAACCGCGTCATCACTAGGTATAGTTTTCAGGAAAATAACAATATCGTTAACCACTGACGACAGTCTTACAACTAAGGAGGTATGCTCTGAAATTCGGAGTGTGGAAGACAAATTCACTCGTATAATTCCACGAGTAGTACATACATACCTACTATGCCACGGGATTCCTTAGTACGCGGCTTATGATGCAGTAGTATCTGTCAGCGTGTGAGTTGACTACGTGATAGCTCATTGTCAGAAAGCAGCCAGTATTGGTGAACTTATTGAATCGTTCTATCTGATACGTGGTTCACTGGGTTGTATATTATTTCAGTGTATTATTATTGACAGGTTACTATTGATTGCTATTAAAAATTGTCATTACTGCTATCATTACCGTTCTTTTTTACTCGTGACATTTTAAAATTCGTGTATTCGAGAGTTTGATTTCGGAAAGTCTTGTCCATTGGTAAGTTCGTGAATCTCCTTATTTTCCCAGCTCCTAATCGATCCGTCGTAAATAAATTTTTTTTTCCAGTCTTATTTTGGTTTATTTGGAAATTTTCAATCTCTGATATCGCTGCAGTTGCGATGTCGTTCACTCTTTCGAATAATTTTGAATTTCCGTTGAGTTGGTGGCTGCATCTTCCCTTTGTTACATCTGAATATAAAATACACATGATCTTCTTTTTAGATTGCTTTAGAATACTTTTGAATGTGAAAGTTTCCCTGTATACGATGTGATATTGAATGTCTGCGACTCAATTTCAACAGTCTCATCGGTTCTTTGACAGTGATATGTATCATTTTTCTTTGCCTACAAGATACAGTAAAAGAACATAAAAGATATCGTGTCACTGTATGTCACATATGTATACTCTGGTCCACTATAACGTCGACAGACAAATTTATCTCTGGTGGTTTCCGGGACACGCTGGACCTTTGAACTATACTGAAGAGGGCACCCGAAGGTTGCAAAAATAAAGTTATTACTTTGAGCGAAAGGGTGCAATTTTGTTTCTTTAAAAAAAATTTTTTTTTTGTTAAGAAAAATATTCAATCAAATGGAAACGACTGAGGAAATTTTTATTAAAAATAGTTGGAAAAGGTAAGGTTAAAGACTAAGAAAGATATAGAGGGAGAAATAACTTTTATACGTACCCGCAGAGTGAACGGTTGGATATTTCTCTCCATTTCTAGTAAATGAAATTCTGTCTCATGCCGAAGCCAGGACGAAATAAAAGCAAACTAATGAGTGAAAAGGAGCAAATAATCCGACAGCAAGACGTGGGGCCGGAAGTCAATCGACGTCTACCCAGCAATTCGGAGATAGGTTTGCTATTGGCATTGGCGGCATCGTAGTCGTCGAAGTTGAGTTGGCGAAAATTTGATTTACTAGCACCGAGTAAAGGTGGCGGAATCGTTGACGAGATTAGGAAGGAAAATCGCGTGAAAACGAAGGAATCGTTGAAATGTTAGGAGAGAAATGTACGAACAGAAGCAAAAGCAGAACTTCACTCCTGGGACGAAGTCACGAAGACCTTCGATTGTACCCGGGAGTGAAGACGTCCATGAAATTTGTTATATAAAATATGCATCTTAATTTACAATTTAATTGGAAATTCTCATGCGGAAGGCAGAGAGCCACCTGGCGAGGAAAGAGAACGAACTCCTTTGAATTGGTAGTATCGATTTGTCCCGACAGGAATGGCACCCAAAGGGTTTCCCTCTGAAGCAATACATTTGAAAATAGAAGCCGGATCAGGTTAAAAAGCAAGGTAACGTTTATTCGAGTTTGTTTAATCGATTTTTCTGATTGAATTCCAACCGGAGAATCTCGAGGTAAAATTAAAAAAAAAAAAGAAAAAAAAAAAAAAAGAAAAAACGTAGCGAGATAACGAAGAAAGCATTCGAGTGGTTCTTTCAACGTTTAATTTCAAGGGGAAATTAAAAAGTTCAAAGCTTGTACCGACGCGACGTACGGTCGAATAACTGGCCTGTTTATTCGGTTTATTTTATTTTATTCCTTCATGTTTGGTTTGAAAAAACGGTTTTTACTTCTCCGCTCGTCGAAGAAATTCTTGTACAACGATTAACAAGATACGGTGTAAATTACTGCTGGAAATAATCATAAAAGTTTCATCCTCTGTTGACGTCCTCGTATCTCGAGACCGTTATTATAGGTATAACGCAATCTTTCTCAACCCGACAATCATCTAACCCTCCAAGCAATTTTAACCTCTTGGCGTTAAGGGAGCGATGAGATCCGACGTTCATTGATCAGTATAATAAAAAAAAAAAGATTACCGTATGATATAAAGTAATGACCAGGGTGTTGTTACACCCATACCTACATATGTCAATATTTCAAGGGCTAAATAATTTTTGTTAACATTTTTATTTCACTTTCCCCCCCTGGCTTGCGACTCGGTGTACACTGTATAGTTTCATATAAATTATTATACCATCAACGCACAAATGACGTCTGTACCGGATGCAGGACGATGAGACGGAGGGTCGAAGTGTAGCAACAAACGTACGATACTCCCGGGTAGCTAATGGTTACGCCGTAACCATAACGTGGTTAATTGTGCTCGCACCTGTTAGTCACGCTAGGAATAATTGGGTAATATTTTTTCAGCAATTGTCATTGAGGTGCCGTATTTATATTTCTTCGAATGCAGTGCCAGCGGTGATTGGACTATCTTTTAGGTAAGACTCGTGCTTTGTAAGGAATGGTAAGGTGGTATTCTCAATTTGACTTACAAGATACGATTGTACTTTTAAGAACAGCTTAAGCATAATTTTCCCTTCTTATTGTATTCAATTAATTTAATTTAAAAGCGTGGAGAATAAGTTCAAAATAGAATTAAAAATTTTTTTTTTTGTTTTTTAATTTGTTGTAACTTAGGTACTTCTGTCTTCTGACATTCCTTATGAATAGATATTATATACGTATACAAAATTATTTGTATAAATAGGCATATAAAAGTATATATAGGACGTTCCTTCTTCCCATTTAGTGAATCCAAGAAAAGGGCGTTAACAGCAAGGCAGTGAGCATTTCGCGAGCCCATAATAATTACACTCCCATTGCAAGTAAGGAAACCTTTATTCCCGCAAATAAATAGGGTGATTAGCAGCAGAAAATTTATTCTAATTACCACGTTATAATTGTTACCCACCGTGGCTTATGAATTTCTTCCCGTTTCGCTGGTTCGCATCCTGTAGAGGCCGCTAGACCGCGGGCCGGTGCCCGCATTGTCCTTTACCGTCAGCCACAGTGGTTCTGACAGAACCAGAAAATGTGTCAAGCTCCGTGAATACACCGAAATAAAACATATTTCTTCATGTTAATAAATTTACAGTAAGTGAAGAGAAAAATGGTGGGGTTATATGAGATATGACGGAGGTAAAGATACGGGGTCGGACGAAAAGAGGAACGTTCATCCCCAGAATTAAACGAACATATACCTACATACAAGGCAGAATAATATCGCATGAAATTATGAGCGATAGTTACAGAAAATGGTAATTTATTTTGAACATTATTTTGTTTGTTTTGTATTTCATCTGATTTCATTCTTCATGTAGTTAATTTACTTAATTTGTAGTGATGTCTCAATTTCCGGAAGTTCTCTACCTGCTGGGAAACAACAATTTGGTAGAATTACCGGATCAGTTTCTGATGGTGTTGTTACTGTACATTGCAGACGGAAGTTAGCTATAATGTATTATACTGACCTAATCTAATCTGACCTCGAATTTCCTGGCCTATCTAATTGTAAACCCGAAACCTACAAGCGTGGTATAGACGAGCTGTTAGCCAAACCAGATCGAGGAGCGGCGTGCAATGCATTTGAAGATAATGCTGCAATTACTATGCCTACGCAGGCGCGCCGTCTAACTCTACAGTGTCCTGTTTCTCGTTGTGTGTATTGCGTGTTCAGTGTTTAGCGTTTACTATGTTATCACTATTCAGTAGCAAATGTTACCTACTACTACTACTATCTGCTTATCCGTGAATACAGCAATTGTACCTACTGTCTGATGGACGCCTGTTTCTACTTTGGTAGATGAAACTCTGACGGGAAAAAAATACGGTGTTATTAACCATCTGTATGGTTACATCCGACCTCAACTCCATTTTATGTCTTGTCTATTATCAAAAACCTAGTTTTTAGTCACTATGTGTTATTTTTTGTTTCGTTTTTTTGGCAGAGATAACATTTTTTCAACCTCATCCCTCATTCATATCACGTTTGAGAACAATTTTTATCAGATATGTCTTTCAGGGTAACCTCAACATTGATTTATGGTTGAAATGAGATTGCAAAAATGTTATCTTCGGGATAAAAATAGTGAAAAGTTCCATACCAATTCAGGGTACATCAACTATAAAATATGGTTAAAAGTATACCAACTTGAACAGAGATTAGAAACATACATATATGTCAGTAATGAAACGTAAAGGAATTTAGGATGAAAATTATCTATCGACGAGATTGAATTTAAATCATGAGAAATAATTTTCGGTCTAAATAGTACAAGTGTGGAATTGTAATTTGGATTCTGGGATTCTGATACTAGTAAACGTTACTTACCAAACTGCAATGCACAAATTGTAAGACATGACAAAACTTGGGAAAAAGAAAAGAGATTTAAAAGTTTGGTTAAATTTTTTGTTTGAATTTTGTATATGTTTTTCTGGAGGATTGGTGACTATACTAGGTGCGAGTGAAACGAGTAAAAGACTGAACCATTCTGGGTCGGAGTTAGAGTCATAGGAAGCAGATCGTATATCGGTAAACCAATGAAATTCTGGAAATAGTCACTGGGCTATAATAGGGACGATTTCGAACGGTGGTTCTCCAAATATAATGCGCACAATCTGATTCTCTCGCTTGTCGAGGTCATAAAAAATTGACCGCAGGGTCCGACCGTATAGGATCGTATTGCCCATGTGTATAGGATTTCATAACCCTCTTTGCCGTCCAAAGCTTCGGGCTCAAACAAATTAAGCCAGATTTTCACCAAAAAATTTTAGTGAATTCATACAAAAACAATTTTTGATACCATCGTTACCATGACGTTGGCTTTACGTAATAAAAAATCCAGAGGCAAGAAGGAAGTGACCATTATTCAACAGTTTATTAGGGGTAAAATTTGATGAAGAAAACAAATTCGAAATTAAACATTTCATCACGGATTTAGATTTATTCTGGGTCACAAATTTCCCCCAGAGATACTATACATGATCAAAAGGGTTTTTGCAAATGTTGAATTTCATCAAATTTTTAACATGCCTCCATTACCTCATAAATAAAGTTATATATCGGATAAATCAGAAAACCAACATAAAATAACAGTAAAAAGTGGTAAAAGACGATTTCTATTTCGGGGTATAATAGCATGGTTTAAATTCATTCAAAAAATTGTAGTCTCTTCAAACTGGACGGTTGAACAAAAACCGCTGGACCATATTTACTGCAGAAAACTGTAAATAGATTCTTGATAATCCCCTGATTTTATTTATCAAAGTACACTCAATATTTTTTTATTTTTTGTATCTTGATAACTTACTTTGTGGCAAAGGTAAAGCTTTCCAAAAACAACATTTTTTCGTGACTAGTGTTCGTATATATTCCTCTCAAAGGATCAAGCATATATAGTGCTACAAACTCCGGAAAACTAATTTCGAACTCTCGTTTGATATTTGTTTATATTTACTGTCAAAAGTTGATACTTAGCTATAGTATTTATGAAAGTGGGAAACTTTTCAAAGACGAAGATTCAAACTTTTGGTAAAAAAAATATTGCAGCTCAAAGGATAGTTGTGATTTCTGAATTAATTTACATTTGACATCAGTTTCATTTAACTATCATAAAACTTGTTCGATGTAATAATGTGCTAATTATATTCAGCAGTTCTTTAATATACAAAAAATTGTTTCCGAACTGTAATCACTAACTGTAAAATTACTCTCCTGATCACGTTTAGCCTTCCAAAAAAAGTCCCTCACAGATATACGTTTAGTATTTAGAACGTAAATTGTACTAAAATTTGTTTAATGATTTAAAATTGAAGAAAATTTTTTTTAGGGTAAAACCAATGATTCCACAAATTACATTTGTAGGTATCCATAACAGTGTTCTGAATATCGTAATGCTATCGTGTGATGCGATATCGTAACGTTATCGTGTAACCATTTTAAGTATTGCATTTCAAACTATGTATAATTATTATTGCAATACTAGAAGACTTTAATTAACGCTGTATTGTGATACTATTGCGTACAGGTATACTGTGATGGTAATATACAGCCTCACTCTGCTCTATTATATGTATATTGTACACCTATAGCCGTAAACACTTGTAAGTTTGTTAGATTGGCAGAGCGAATGAGATTGTATATGTTAATGTATAATGTTGAAATTTCCCTATCAGAAATCCAATTTAATTAAACACACATTACTACAGGAAAATACATTTACCTTAACATCTAAATTCATTTTGAATTTACTACTCGATCAGTTATTATATAAAACTAATTCGTTATTATCATAAAACTGATTTGTCTTCGTAAAAAAAAAAAATTTGATTACACCATCATGATGAGAAATTATCGCTTCTTTATGAGAAACGTTTGATTTGATGGTTTTATGTGTAGAATGAAGTCTGCGTAAGTGTTGAGATCGCGGTAAGTGTGTCTCTTGTGGATAGGTGTTTGATTAACGCAAGGCCCCACGGGTGTTCTTTGTAGATTGGCACATTGTTGAGCCATTCGTGGTTGGCTGTAGGTGGTCTGGTACATATAGTGAAAGAATCGTGCTGAGTAGTGGAAACAAAGGCGGGAAAGAAAAAGCATAAACGGAAACAGAGAACAGAAAACAGAAAACAGAAAGCAGAGAGCAGTAGCGTGACGTAAAAGAGTGAGCAGTAAAAATAAATCGAGGAATCAAGGGATACCAAGAGTCAAAGAAGAAAAATTCGTTATCTTATATAAGAAAGCCTTGGTTGTTTTTGTTTCATCTCTTTATGTTTCGTTGTTTCTTCTTTCATTCCTTTGTTGCTTTCTTTTGCGTTGCTGGGGACGTTTGCTGTACTGAGAGAGGAAACAACTAAGTCAACCAGAGAAAGAAAGGGAGAAAGAAAGAAAGAAAGAAAGAATGAATGAAAGATAAAAAAAAAAAAAAAAAACAGAGACGAAAAGTGAGCAAGAGAAATAGAATGAACGTGTTCTGGGTGATTGTGGCTGGAAGTTATATGCCTCAATGATGTATAAAACGTTATCCTTACGATTCGGACGAGCCTATACAATTGTTGAATTTCGATTGAATCTGCATTTACCATATTTTACTTTGGTGGACTGAATTTAAAATTGTGGTATCGATCCGCGTAATATTTTACATCGACATTGATGTCGTAGCAAAAAATGGAAAGAATAAAGATTTGGAGGACCAAAAATACAGTATCTTGCTGTTCCGTATTAAATTCACGCCATCCAGGACTCTATACGATTTTCGTCGAGCTCGAATTTAGATTTAAAAAAAAGAAACAAAAAAAACGACCGTTTAGTGATTGAAAGGATGTTAGTTCACAGTCTCCGCGTAGTGGATCACTGAACGAAGACGAGAAAGCTTCGTAGCTGTTAGATACGAAGGGATTATGATAGTCCCTGATATCGTGGTAAGCGGTGTATTACTTACCCTTAAGCTTTATTCAATTCCAACGGTACAACCGTAATAGAAATTCTAAATCCCTAACGGATATGTACAAAACGAAGGGAAGTTCTCTGGCTGTAAAACAGATTTCAATAATTCAATGGCTCACAGTGCATATTGAGTGAGAAAATGAGCATACCCACGGGAAAGAAAAAAGGAAAAGAAGAAAATGAAGAAAAAAAAGAAAACAACGAAAAAATGGAATTAAGAAACACAGAATGAGAGAGAATGAATATTACTCAGTTGAAGAAAAAAGTTTTTCATATTGGAGTTGATATTATGTTTAATCTAACAGTGACATACCGAAATGAGGAAAGAAATTTTTTTTTTAAATCACATGTCTTTAAGAAAATATATGAAAACGAGGGAATTGGTTTTCATGGGATTACGAAAATTTACGTTAAGTTCGCCGAGCTCTTCAGTGCCGATATTAAAGTGGGTACATTATCTATAGCTACGTGTCTACCTGGCAGATTTATCTTCCGGTTAGTAGAATTACTTGTTGTAGTCGTAATATAGAGCGTGGACACAATGGCTAGGGCGTGAAAATATCGACGACATAAATACTGAATGATATATATTTAATCTTGATATATTATTTTCCATTTTCGATCCATTACCCCGTGTCGAGTCATTACGTAATTGCATTTTCATGAAAATTACGTCACGGCACGCCTCCGTAATTTCACACGATTTTTCACAATTTGTTACATCGACTACAATCAATCGACGCCACCTGGATGTTCAGAAAGTTAAACAGCCAGAGATTAACTTCGATCCGTACTCTTGCGATTTACTAAATTGTACAAATATAATACATACATACGTATACCTACATGTCCTACCTACATAGCTGACATAAAATATATTTTTTTAAATATTGCAGCAGACGACTAAAAACCTATATATACATATATATAGTATATACATAGTTTCACCGCACGTTACGAAGGTCCAACAATAACCCAAGAATTTGGTATTCAAATATTTGTCCGTTCTAGCATCCCTTGTTGGATGCACCCCGTTCTGTCACTCTACTGTACACCCGGATGCCCCTCTCGACAGACCGACCCGAGGACATGACACGGCCGACACATGCGTCAGAATGCCCGTTGTGGTCACGTCTACTTCTGCCAACCGGTAACAGGAACAATAGCGTGTGAGCTTGCGAGCTTCTCGGGGGTACAAGCTCTTGTGTCTGACGTTTATATACGGAAAAGAAATATAGACGTGATTTCGTTTGGAAAAATTCTGTACATATTTTCATTCAAATTTTTACTTACAATTAGTTATTCAAAATAAAGCAAATATCATGGGTAAGGTTTATAATCTCTAGCTTTGTCTAGTGCAGAAAATGGTTTGCATGCATTGTACATACACCTGGGTAAAGAATGGGAGATCAAAGCATCTTAACAACGTTGTATTACACACCAGGATGGAAATGGCCAAATATCTCGGTGTTATCTCAGTCGTGCTTTATGCAGCTGACTGCTATGCGAGACCACAGTGAGCTCCAATTAGCACCGACATAGCTGCTTGTTTTACTGTACGGGGCTTATTGTTTGAGTATAAAAAATAATTTTTATATTCATATGTTACCTCAGGATCGAGAGAATATTTTTGCCAAATGAAAAAAAAAGAAATTTCAATTCGAAAGATAATTTGAGGCGTGTAGACAAATATTAAAAAGGTTAGTACAAATAGGGTAAAAGTGATAAAATTCTAGATTTTGAGATTTGTACTTTGAAAATGAAAACATTTTTTGCATAATTGCAGTACCTAAATATTTTTAAATCTTACATTTTATCATTGATATCCTTTTTTCATTGATTTATTTAATGGTTTTGCTGTTGTTTGATTATTGATAGCTCACTACAGATGTCTGCAATGATATTCCTCTGTGAATTTTAAAAAATCTTCTACTATCTCAAATTATCTGTGGATAAATCACACGGACTACTAATTAGACCACATCCTGTAAATTGGGATAACCACTAGTCGAACCAACACGTAATTTGAGGTTCCCGAAAATTTACCTGATGGAAGCATTTCCATTTATGTGTACCTACATTACATCATCGATCTTCGCATAGCTCAATTCCGTTGGAATTATGGGTTGGCAGTGATTCTGACATAGTTTTCGAAATAGTAAGAACTCAACGTTTTCAGAGCTTCTGTACGTAACCGGTTGCTTTGTGGTCACATTAGTTAAAAGAACATGGCAATCGGATTCTGATTTGCCAAAGCGCGTGGTCAGAACTGCCCGGTATGTAGTTAGTTAGCTAGTTGTAAGTTTACGGTCGGCGGAGAATCCTCTAAGTGCAAAGTGCGAGGACCCAAGTGTGCATAAACCAGTAGTACTGTTTCTATTACCAAACCTCAGTTCAAGCTTGGCAACAGTTCACTGGCCCGATATCAAAATGATAATATTGTCCCAACGTCGTTCTATATTAGATATACCAATGCCGGTAGACGGTCATTTGATATTTGGCCAGGATTGGCTTTGAATCATTTTGAAGATAGATTAACTTCATTAATAAAAAAAGAGAATGAATTATAGATCAAAATTTTACAATGGATGAAATTATTTACATTAGGAGTCAATTTGGGATAGGATCCAGGAAATCCCGAGCTGTTACAAAGACGTGTAGGCGCAACGACGATGCCAGCTTCCACCAATACTAGTTAGTAGCATCGTACCAATGTTGGCTTAAAGCTGGAAGGCTTGTCACAAGTCAAACTCAGTGGTCACCGTCGGAAAGCACACTTTGGAAATCAGAGAGAGAGAGATGAAGAGTGAAAGAGAGCGTAATAAAGAAGAGTGTTTTTCTGGATGAATTAGTATTTCAATTAGCTTAAACTCGTACTCAGTCTACAGATATTTTGCTTTGATTAATCAATATGTAGCCATAGAGTTTAAAGCGAATAATTACACAGCTGAAATATGATATTTAATAATTAATTAATTAATTAGCAATGATAATAAATCCAATTTCAAAAGAGCATTTCATTTTACGGTAAAAACAAAATTTAATTAGCTTCACAGGGTTTGGTATTACTACACGATAACCACCCAACGGGGCAGCAGTCACGCTTTATAATAATTAAACAAAAGTTAAATAGGAATTTCGAAATTCTACTATGTACAATCAGAAAGAGAGAAAAAGACAGAGAGAGAGAGAGAGAGAGAGAGAGAGAGAAGCAGAGACACCGCGCGGAGCGAATTGGAGGGTGGGCTATGGTTACATGGAGGAGAAAACTAGTTTCGAACCTGTCGTAGTTCCATGCAACTTGCTATGTTCTATTCTATTCTCATATTGTCTCTCAATACAGCATTGCGTATGTGCAGATATACTTAAGAGTTATTCGAGTATACATCCGTTGTATCGTTGCAGGTCAATCAATAGATAGACGTATATGTATGTACAGAAGGAAAAACAATAATTAAGTATTATACTAGCGATGTCAAGTTTACCACCTATCAGAAATTCCCTGAATATCAATTTCGAACTACCTGCGGCTTCTGCTCTTCCCTATCAGAATTCCAAAGCAAATCTCGAGTAGTACCAAGGGAATTGTCACTCCACTTTGCTCTAAATTTAGTCTGAATAGGTACACAGGTAGCTACTATAACCCACCAAAAATTTTCTGGCCAACTAAATTTTTTTTCTTCTATTCTTATTTTTTTGTTCTCTACCTCTACTAAACTTTCTCCGGACTTTTGCCATGGCAATTCAGATTTCCCTGTTAAAACATACGTCGTCCGGGAATTGCCGACCCTTAAATAAAATCAGCACTCTCGACCCGCTGTCGCTTGACGTACCGGGCAACATTTTCCCTTGGTATAAGGTCTGGCCGGGGATTGAGGATAGGGATACACCGGGAATAGGGGAAGCAGAGGGACGCGCGGAGGTCGTAGATTCCTTGAAAATGAAAAAAAAAAAAATAAAAAAAAAAAAACGAATAAAAATAATAAAAAAAAAAAAAAATAAAAAAGAAGGAGCCACCATTTAAAGTTATTAATAGCCACTTTATCACAGAGAAAGTCTTTCCCTACCAAGCCAACTCTACATATTGCTCGAGTTTCATTAAATCGACCGACTAACTGCATCGTGACTGGACTTTAAATTCAGTTAGTTTGTGCGTGCCTCGAGGCAAACTGGACAAGTTAACTTAGGGGTGAGGCTAGCTCATTCCAAGCCAGGTCGGGGTTAACCAAGGTCTCGCCTAAGGGTGTTGATAAAACAATTCACGTCTCGCTTCATACTCTGCAGGCTAAGAAATAAAATTTGCCTGAATGAAAATTTGTTTTCGTTTTTTATTATTTTTTTTTTTTTTTACACGGATTATCAATTATTTCATGCGTTTCGAGCTCTATACATACGTATATATGCATTACTTCGTATGATTATAATATTTCCCAATTTAAACTGTACGCTTGGAAAAATAAATGTATAATCACGTATACGCTGATAGGAACAGCCACCCTTTATACTATCGCATGTAGTGTTGGCGAAATGTCGAACCCGAATTTGATTCCAAGACACAATTTGTACCGCATGAAATTCTGTCAAATGTGTATATGCGGTATTTAATTAAGCCACTGTATACTGTCACAGCATGTTACGTAGAAGTTATGGATTTGGTGTATATCCATACTCGCCACGGCACATGTATGAATGCATAATGTTGCGCATGTTAACAGCTGTGAATACGAACTAACGTGTTATATTATATCGAGTGGTTGGGCACATTCCACGTATACGTCTTGGTATAAGACACCTGTCACGTAACAGTGAAGTTTGAGACAGTTAATTATTTATCCTCATCGTCATATAACTTCCTCGCCATAATATCCGGGTGTTAGTTTATTGTCCGTGGTTTATACTATTTTCAACAATTTTTAATATTCAATTTTCAATCAACGGCTATACATATAGTGTATCTGAATATCTCAGTAACAACAAACAATACCCTAGAATTAATTAATTTCAGACTCACGATGGTGAACGTAGTACCTACCGTATTGCTTCAGTCTTTGATTAGGATCGCGTGTACAGTAGATGCTTAAGGCCTGTTGCCTGTATTATTCTGTATGAACGTTAAATTAAGGCGCTTAAAGCCCGCATTAGCATTGTGTCAAAGGAGTCAACAACATAAGCTCTCGTTACACGAAGAGCGTGTGCCGTAACATATATACCTATAGCAGTGCAGGAAGTTGTCGGGATAAAAGCAAAGTGCAAAGAATCTGCTACGTAGTTGTTAAAATAATCTTTTATGTATAGGTATGTACTTTATACATCGAGATATAATATAAACACGTTCTCTTATATTCTTATCACTATTACAGCATTCTTCATCTATCATAGGAAAAAAAAAGAAATAAGAAAAATAGCAACAAAAAAAATCTCCTCTATATTCTGAACACTCCCATTTGTGATAGAGCCATTAAATCGTACGTTTTCCATGCTCACGGAAACGGTGCGTGCATATTTTCACAGAGAATATTATAGCCCCTATACAGTATTGGTGTGTGGACATGTAAAACGCAAGTGCTCAGTATCGGTACACATGCAAAGCGTAACAAGTAATCCTCCGTTCATTTTACGTATAATAGGCTTTATTGTGAATGGGTATATATATCTAATGCCAGTACTTTCATAAATCGTATGCCAATCGTATAATGTTTGAGAAGGATCATTTATGGAGGGGCTTTTAGAGCGGGGAAAATCAAGTGTCGAAGCTCACGTCAAAAGGGGGAATTGGGTAATGGGAGTTGGTGTGCGGTAATGAAGTATATGTATGACTCGGGAGTAATGCCATTGGAAACACAAAACAAATATGGCAATTAAAATTAACTCAAGTTTTTAAGTAAAGGATTAATTGTTACACAGGGTTAGGTTATAATTTTTATTTTATTCAATGTAGTACTGCACAATTACTGTAAATGTTTCGAAAACATTTTTAATGATTAAAAAGTTTTAATTAGATCACAACTTTACCAAGCTAATCGAGATTAGGCTTCACTGGACTATGGTACGAATTATTTTCAAGAAAACTTTGGATACAGTAGCTATACATATACACATATACAGAGAGAGAGAGAGAGAGAGAGAGAGAGAGAGAGAGAGAGAGGCAGTTTAATCAGAATCGTTAAAACTTGCGAAAACCGAAATGTTTGGAGGATATCAAAAAAACCGATACAGGAACAATTTAATTCCTCGCAAATTTACTTGAAATTGGAATGAGAATTACACGTAACTTTATATCGGTGAATCATCGCGTATTTCAAAATTCTCTCTGCGGAAATTGTATGCGGCTTTGCGAGTTTGATTTTAATCTCGCCAACATATTTATGTCTTACCGACACGCGTGGTCACATATCCCGTATATCTGTCATACATACATATATATATATATATACCAACAGAATAAATAAATATAATTGTTCTGGGCAAAATGTCGCGTTGTTTAATCGTTGCGAAAAACATGAATTTATTTCGAACCTGCTCGCTCGATAAAACACGAGTAAATAATAATGGTTCGATAAATTTCTTTCCAATTCAACTGAACGATAAAAATTTGAAAAAAAAAGTATATATACATATATACCTATAGGTATGTATACCTAATGAAAAAATTTCAAACTATAAGGTTGTAAATTGATTTCAATTTTTGATCCAATTGAGTAATAAATGGCGAAATTTTCATTCAATTTATACACGAATTTATATTTTTAACAATCCCGATTATACAATTCGAAAATCGACAGTATAGCCACGTAGATTGAATATCGACAATCAGTTCGAACTTTTCAGCCAGTTTTAAATTGGCAAAAATTCATCTCGAACGAGTGTTAATAACGACGATATTTTTAAGTTGATGTATATTTCCGTGGGAGTGATTTTCTATGGCTATTTTAACTATAAGAAAAAAGGTTTTGCCTCCACGACGGTACTCTTACAGAAACTATAGAAATAACTCTGCTCTTGAACGGTATTACGGTTACATCAAACTCTAACGGGCACGAGAAGTGCACTAAAGTGTTTGAACGGTTGCGTAAATTTTGCATACTGGAAAATTATTGCGTCATAAATATAGGACTAAAAGGGTGCTTTAAAAAAATTCACGCATGTGTGAAACACGTATATGTATTATATGGCAAGATTATTCATGAACCGGTAAGTCTGAGCGGTTGTTTGAAAGAAATCTTCGTACTATATGTACCTACTTGTATATCATGCGCGAAAATTTTTTTTTAGTATTTTTCAACATCTACGGAAAGAAAAACGCAGTATTGTATCGATGATGTAGCTTGTACATTCTATCGAGGTGCTCTTATTTCTCTCTATTATAATCATAATATCTCTAGTTGGTTGGATTGAACGACCCTATCAGCATAGTCGAGAGAGATTGAAAAATTCTCTAGTCGATATGCTTTTATACTCCAATTTGTTGGGTATTTTAATTGAAAGAAAAAAACCAATATTTTCCTATAATTAGTCAGTACCTTGATTAATTAAAAATCGTTAACTAAATTTGTAAAAAACACCAGTGATTTATCAGCCATTTATATATAAACCGTAATCCCAAAATTCTAGTAATCTCTATATATCGTATTACGCGTTTATACCTTTTACAAAATTTTTTAAAATTATTTTACGCATCATCACATCGGCGTATTTCATACTTTCATCTAAAAATTTAATAGCATGGAGAAAATTATTGTCTAAAACTATAAAAATTCACAAAGAAATGTACATACGAATTTATTTTCGTGAGATTTCACTTATGCCATATTGTATCAGTATATGTATTGCGTATTGTCCACTTTGGTAAAACACCCTCGGCTGATCTTCAATCATATGTGCTTACTTGCTGGCGTGTGAGTTAGTCGTAATGATGGAGGCCATAATCTGCAGGATTTTGCGAACGTAGCAAACAACTCGTGTTGACGTGACTTTGAGATAAATTCTGGTATTCAAAATATTCGTATATGGATAGTCAAGCTACAGTAGAATGTCATGTGTTAAATAGAATCACGGTCTAATCTTCAAAAGCAAATAATATAATAACCTTAAGCGAAAGGACGGTGGAATTATTTGAAGCCTACGACCGGCGTATAATTCCTATTAAAATTAATTGAAATACGTTACCTCTGGTCTGCTAATGAGGGTGCCGACCTTTAGTCCTTAGAATCTAAGCGACTCCTTTAATTTGTTGGTAATGATCAATGAAGCTGTGCCGCGGGGCGTTTGGTTGAGTTTTATCAAAATTCTAACTTCCAAGAATTTTCGCCAGCTGTAACTATAAATGTTAAAGATTCTTTGGTTCAGTCTGAAAGTGAAGTTTTCTAAGGTGTTATCGAGAGTCAAAAGATCAAACAATCGAGAGTAAACAAGATCTTCTTTGATCACAGAAAATTAATTAAGTATACAGCATCACCTTACGTATACGCGGTGGATCGATTGGTATCGAAGGTTACTCGATCGGATCTCACGTCCTATTAAACATTGGCAAAGTTCGTATAGTAATTTAAAAAATTTTTCCTCCACCAAGTACTCAAAAGAATTCTTTCATGTTCCCAATTATCCTTTGGCAATTTATTATAATTATTCAAACTTTTGCAAACGATAACTAAACGCCAACTCTCCATCATGTCTTTGTATTAAATACGATGTATTGTAACGAGAAGAGCTGTTCAACGATGGATAAAATCTGTGAAATGTCGTCATTTTACTATTGTATGTAGGCTTTTGAGATACAATTTAAACAAATACGACTTTGAAATGAAAAGAAAGAAATTAATACGACAATTTAAGGCTTAATTTAACAGACCCTCCATTGCACTCCTTTGGAAATAAATAAATAAAATATAAGTAATATGAATTGAATCTGGAAAATTGAAGGGTGCACGGATAAAAGTTCTTCTAAAAATTTTCATAAATTCGTAAAGTCTCATTTTTAAAATTAAGTGTATCACTAAAACCGTTGATATCGTACAAAGTAAAATATTAAAATGTGAAAAATTTTCTTAAAATATTATAGTTATCAATGGAATATGATGCATGATGATTTATATCTATCAAAAAATAAATTTGGAAACGTAAAAGCAACGCAATGCGATAAATTATCAACAAAATAAACCCCAATCGTGTTTATTTTCGCCGTTTAAAATAAAAGTTTAAAAAATTCATCCGGAATTCCAGAGCTTAATACGTACAGCTCTGCATCCCTTTGTCAAGTCCCTTAACCCTTGTTAATTGGTCAATGATATTTGTACACTTGTTGCGTTGGGGTGCATTGGGTATAATCATCAACTGAATGGCTTATTAACCAACGAGAAATGTGAATAGGTACTTGTATAGGATAGTACCCCTTGGTCCTATAGCCTCGCATAGCCAAAAGCTTGGCATTGGGAGAGACATAACTCACGACTTCCAGGGCGAGTTCTCGTCTAGAGTATCTGTACGGTTTATTAGTGGTAGCTTTGTGATTTACAACTAGATACAAGGAATATAATAGAACTACAGTAGCAAAGCTCAACAGTCTGCATTAGGCAATGTGTCATTGATAAATTATTACCGTCTAGGAAATTGATAAATTGCCGGCCACGGCCTTAAAGTTAAATTGAATCGAAGAGGACGCGTGAGGCTGAGTGAGTCTAGCGTCGTATCCTCTAAGCCCTTCGCGTTTGAAGTTGAAATTGAAATTGAAATTGAAATTATCTCGACTCTAGAAACTACATGGAATTACGTATTATCGCAAACCCTTCTCTGTTGTCATGGAAACCATTTGACTCCAAGTAGTAGATACAAGTTTCAATTCCACCATGGTGTCGCATTGAGTTTCTACTTCGAATTTTACTAATTGCACTCCTCGACTCTACGATCAATTCTCTAATTATCTTATTCTCACTATATATACACACTCGACCTCTCTTAACCATACCAAATAATATATATATATATATATATATATATATATATATATATATATATATATATATATATATATATATATATATATATATATATATATATATATATATATATATGTATATATATATGTATATATATATATATATATATATATATATATATATATATATATATATATATATATATATATATATATATATATATATATATATACATATATAGTTGGCTATTTTCACCTAGGCTAGTATTCTGAAAAGCAAGAGAATCGACTGAGTGCGGAGCCGGAGATGCACTCCGAAATAGGTATGTACGTGCTGCATAATAAATACTACCGTTTAACAATTTATATTTAGATCATTATTTCAAAGACATATACCTATCAGATAATTTTACTCCCAGTACTGCAACTTGCAGTCTAATTATCGACTCCTTTATAAAATTATTATTATTATTATTATTATTATTATTTTATTCATTTCCATGCGAATAGCTGCTAGTCTTTCGTGACTACCTCGCGTAATTCTTCGGTATGATTTATCGTTACATATACATACTTTACCTTACCCAGAGGTAGAGCCTTTCTAATTATCCACTGCAACTGAAATATATGTTAAAATAAAGTGAAGGCGAGTTGTTTATCGTACGTAAACCAGACGAATGTATAAAATATTGTTAAATTAATTTTTATGTACAATTTTTTTTTGTTTTTTTTAATACTATTTACTAAAACTTGTATAATTTATGGAATATTCCGAATAATTAGTGTAACACGGCCAAGTAATTTTTACGTTTAAGTATAATTTCTATTTTCATATTGGGTTATCAGTCCAACTCTCACTTTAGGTATGTATATTTTGCATCTGGTTTTGTCAGGCATTTTTAGCACCGGAGAAAAAAATCTCGGTGTATGTATGAAGCTTTTTCGCTATCTTTCAAGCCATTCACAGATGTGATCGTGGGTCGGTGTGTGCCTTTGGCTGATGGGACTCGTTTGACCTATAAAAATACCTAATCTATCTCAGCGTGAGTTTGCCCGATCGATCGAGTGCAGAAGCACGTTCCTTTTTTAGACTGACAAAGTGCCAGAGTAAAATTATTCGCCATTATTGTAGCCGTTTTTAACCATAGTTATTTTATGTTTTAGAAAACGATAAGAAAGAAGAACTCATCTAGTACGTACGATCGAAAAGTCTAAACCCAATTTTTCACTTTCTTAAATATAAATCAGAGATTTATGGTTAATGTAGGTGCATACTTTAGGCTTTAAAATTGGGGTGTAAAAACCGAACTGATTAAGATTTACGAATCCTTAGAGTTATTGGTCATAAAATTGTCATAAAAGGAGCGCGTAAAATTATAGTGATGATTTTCTCTAATATATATTTAAAAGATGAAAAATGTAATAACTGCATAAATATAACTTAATACAAATTGTCTGGAAGAGTGACGAGAACAAAAATTTTTTTTTTTTTTTTTTTTCAACAGTACCTATAAGTTTCAAAATCTCTCTGCACGTTCATTTGACTATTAAATTAATATTTTATATTCAAGTAACCAAATTTCCGGTCTATTATCGAGTAAGCTTCGATATTTCCATTGAAATCCGCTTATCAGGATTACAATAAATTCAATCCACTACCGGTACCCGTATGATCATTCAATCATGTGAACGCAACAATATAGATACGCATGGAGATATAAATATTCACATTAGGTGAATTGAAAGAGAACCGCATCGATATGATACGTTTTCTTTTACGTCACTGCATATCCTATAGGTATTTATATTTCAACAATTCATTTAAAATATTATACCTATCTCTCGTATAAAATCACGTATGTATTTATACCTGCGTATAATACAGGTAACACGAGCAACTTTTATACTGATTTAAATTCAAAACGAGTTTCAATATTAATCGACGATAAATTTTCAAATCGTTCGGAATACTATGTTTGAATTATCCGGTCTAAAGGCTTGTGGAAATGAAAAAAGTTGCTCGTATTTTGTATTCGTTATGGGATGAATGATTATGGACGGGATATGTGAATTTGTACGGTTTATTGATTGAACCGGTGAAAAATATTCCCAGATATCGAAGGTGATATACAAATTCTATGATAATTTTTTAGCAACCCCTCATAAAAAAAAAAAAAGAAAAAAAAAAATACGATTTATTTGAAATTTTGCTACAGGTCGAGTTTCCGCGGTATGTAACAATCTTTTCGTACTTAATCAAATAAGGTGCGTAGATCAAAACAGGGGTGCGTATATTATGTGACTTGATGTAGTTACACATGCGTATATATTTGTATATATGTAGGTGTAGATGTAGATAGCTTTCGTTCCCCGGCTACGTACCATATCATGGCAGTAAATTTACCGTCTCGTTTTCAAGGGGGAAATTATAATTTTACCACTCGCGAAAGAGTCTACGACGCTAATGCGTCCGTGCATTAGGAGAGAAAAATAGCAACGAGATTCTTTCGCTAAAGACTTGAGACTTTTATACACAAAATCTGCGTATCCGTAGCCAGAAGAATTCAATTATTATAGTTGAGCCTACCGGTGCAGCGAATGACACGATCGCGGTATCGGATTGTTGATTAAAAAAATGAAAGAGGAAAAAGAAAATAAAAATAAAAATAAAAATAAAAACTGGGCAAATTTCTCTTGAAGAAAAAGGCAAATACCCGGAAAAAAATACGTTAACACAGTGTGGCATTTTTTGTATATAAAAAAAAAAAAAAAAAAGAAAAACTTCGCGTGCACGGTTAGATCTGCAGGACGCAGATTCTGGAGACAAGAACACTTAGTATTAGCCAGTCCTTATTGTGACTAAGTTCTACAGCGATAGAGCAGTGGGGATGACTGTTACTGACGTGGAAGAAAAAAGAAGAAGTCACGAATAAGAAAAAAAAGAAAAAAAAAAAAATACAAAAGTATAATGGAAAAGGAAAAAGCTTAGAAGTAAAAATACGAGAGATATAAAAAAGGATCTTATGGCGTGTATACAATGTCAAAATTGAGAGCGACTCGAAACTTATAGCACAACTAATATCGACGCCCTTGATATAGGTCACTTGTCAAAAAAGAAAAAAAAAGGAAAAAATAAATAAATAATAAAAAAAAGAATAGAGAGGGAGAAAAAAACAAAAAAAAAAATAATAATAAAATGAGAGAAGGCTGCAGAGGCACGTGCTCCAGATTTATGGAGCCTATTAAAATCGCGCATAGGTCGGTATAAATTAAACCTGAGTTGGGGAGAAAAAAAAAAATTTACGATATTTCATGAATTGCTATGAATACATTTTTCACTGAGCTACGTTTTCGTCTGGTCCCTCAACGATTCCAGCGATTCGTTGTGTTTGCTGACTCGAACAATAAGGTACAGTTCGTCGTGACTTAAACTCAAGACAATTACGTATACGTATAAATGTGCGTTACCTATACTTACATACAGTAAATAGAACAGAGCTGATTCGTAATCCTATATAAATAATAAGGGTAGCCGAAAAATGCGTTACAGTCATCTTCTTACCGGTGTATCTATCTCATTCGTGAGGATTGAAATTGCTTGGAAAATTAAGAGGTGTAAAAAGGAAGAGAAATGAATGTGATTTGGTCCCTGGGCTTCTCTTCTTCGCCTTCACCCCAGATTTTTTGTTCCGGTGTACGCCTAGGGTGGGAAAATTGATCTCCCTGAGGTAGTATGCGTCACAATAATGAAGCTGGTGGTTATGGACGCCATTTTCCATTTCATATACACATACAAGGTACCTTACTTTAATTAAACAATCTAATTTATTCTTAAACGATATTATAAAAAGTTTGGGGGTAAAAAGTTTTCCGAAAAAGAATCGTACGTAGATATTTTTTTAGTGTTAAATTAGGGCCTTCAATCTTGCACAAATTTTCATCTGGGTATGTCATTTTCCAAATCAATATAAAACGTGAGAAAATAATTCTCGATCCCACCTGTATAAATTTATATAAAACGCTTTATAAATTGTACACAATCACATTTCAAAATCTGCAATTCTGAAAATTCCATCTACGTTTTTGTGTCTACATTCGACTGGCCCATCGCGAGATTTTCCGGGCCAAAAGATATGTCCGCGGCGGACTACGACGAGGAATCTATCAGTCCCAGGGATAGGTGATGTGTTTTTTTTTTTGTCAGATTAGTCTTTTTGACCATTCTTGACTGAATTGCGTGCAAAAACTTAAGTCGAACAATTCCAGTAGTGCAGAGAGTGGAAACTAGGAGATTGATGAAGCTAACTATACCGTTTGTTAATATTTTTTCTTTTTCTGCTTAAATGCGACTGCAGTTTTTTCAACGTGCAAATAGACAGTAGACAAACGGATATCATAAAAGTATTTCTATAGTTAGTGGGTTGAATATTTTACAGGGTTCATAGAAATCTGCAACGCTTCAAAACTCTCTGTCGTCGTTTAATTTGGTTAATTTTCAATAAACCCTGCACATATGCGGCTATTCGACAGCACGGAGTAAATTTCAGTACCTGCACCTACACGCTTACACTCAGCTCATACAATATTCCAATTGTGATACTCGCAGCTATGGGGTTTCCACCAAACTTTTCAAATTGGATGGCATACGGTACAGTTGTATACATATATATGATAACAGAGGTAGAGTCAATCATAATTGCAATAATAATAATGATAATAATAATAATAATAGAGGATTCCCGTCTACCAGAGATAAAACGTTCATTAATAGTTAGCCTTTGCCGCAAAGGCCACCCTGGTGTAAGGTCTTTTGTTCGTCGTTGTTTGACGTGGTCAAATGAGCCAATTTTGACTGGATGGTTTCAAGTATTGAAATAGCTATTTAATTGCAACTGTACAATTAGGCATGAAAGTTGCTTGAATGAAAACTGGGATAATATGTTGAGGGAAGTCAAATACTTGTGAGTGAGAGACATGAATATATAGGGAAGTAGATGAGTAGAGAAATGGAGAAAATGAAAGAGTAGGTAGATACGTTTTTTTTCCAAGTACCAAAAGCAGTTTGAGTAATACCATCAGGGTAAATGTTTTCCGTGATACTCAGCCAACTTTACTTTTAAATCTTAAATTCTGGATGAGCTAGGCTTCCAATGAGGAGGAGGAACTACTTTCCAATAGTTCTGCTTCATAGGGGTTCCAAGTAAAATATAAGGCCAGTTCGAGGCAGTAGTTAGAGCACAAGTCAAACAGCGAACACAAAGCTCTGCCATCGAGTTCTGTGCTTTTCATGGAGAAAGAGGAGACGACTAGGGAAACGCCGGGGAATAATAGGACCAGGGGCAACGCTACTCAAGTAGAATTCATTTCGGTCATGGTTTCGCCGTGTGTTATTCTCAACTTCTAACTATATATCTTTGCATTCTCAACAGTTCAAATAACGTTAGAACTGAAAGGCGCAGTCAACTTTGTTACCTTTTCGTGTTTAACTAGTCCAAAGGTTACTCAGCTATGGTTTAATATCGAGTCGAACTGCAAAGATTATCTCTCAAAGAGAATGAGAGCATTAAATGGAAGTAAAAATGAAAAAAAAAAGAGAAAAAATTGTAATAAAAACGTTAAATTATACAGTAGATATAAATGCGAGAAAAACGTAGTCATAAAACACCATAAGATAAAAAAATAAAGTAGTAAAATAAAAAATTAAGTGAATTATCAATATGGTTTAGTAGCACAAAATAATACTGGAAAAGGGAGCGTGGAAGATCGTTGGTACATACATAATGAAATCATAACATAATTATATTATGGAAAGAGATGACGGTAAAGAATCCGGAGGGACGTGGATCAGTTGTAATTCTTGATGAGAGGATAAAGGTTGGTAAAAAGTTTAATTTTTTACTCATCGTTCAGTGAGATAAAAATACACTTGCTTGTTAGAATTTCGAGATATTACAGACAGAAATCTAAGGCAGTTACAGTTTAAAAAAAGTTACCGATTCCCGGATCCAGGCCAATTAAAATGTCACTGTTTCATACGTTTTCAGCCACGTCAGCCAATGGTAATAGTTAAAGTAGCTAAAAGTATCGAAAGTATGATCAAAATTTTGGGTCAAGACCATTTCACTTGAAAATAGTTAATTTTCATTATGTGCCCGATATGTGGGAAGATTTTAATCGTTATCGCTGGATCCAGGGTTTCAAAAACTGTGAGAAATTGTGAAATTTTTATTGTGCTGTGGGCATAAATCAAATTTCTTTTTACCTACCTTCCTTTTCAAATCATGGAATGGAGTATGAGAAGTTTGGTTGATTAAAGTAAGTAGCCTTGAGTTATATATAAAGAATAAAAAGTTGATTTCGGAGAGAGATCTGGAAGGAATTGACTAAATGAATCACGAATATGTGTAAAATATGCGAAAAGCGAATAGCTATATTCAAGTCTATACGCACTTGTGCCTGGCGTTGGTAAGTGTAAAGAAAAAAAGGGAGAAAAGCGTGATGGAGAGAAAGGAAGAAAAGAAAAAAAAATTCAATTGCAAAATGCAATCAAATAAATTTTATGTAAACGGCTCGAGGGAGAGAACAGTAGGTACCAGGACCTTCCTGGGAGTATATACGCTTTATACATATCTACAGAGTTCCTTTAGCGTTGCCTATCGCGTCCTCGGGCGTTTAGTATTCTACGTAGTACCGTCATTTGTATCGGGGCCCTTTTCGAGGCCCCCTTTCCAACCGGCTCTAGGGGCTCTTGAAGTCTTTTGATAGAAGAGTGGAAAAAAAATACCACGCTTTAGGGCGCGTTCACACAGGCAACCAAATCACCCTTACGTGTTCGTTGAGGTTAACGAGGTATTGAACCAACGCGTCGATATTTTCCCGAGATTTGCGGATATGGTATGGGATCTTCGTTAAATTGGGTCAATCCTGCGGCATATCAGTTGACTTTGTCGTTAGTGTACGTACCCAGATTGATAGGATCAGATGAAGAGGCTTCAAACCGTAGTATATGTAAAACCCATGCCGCAATGTCCGATCTAGATACCCGTCTCCTATATATGCCGTTACGATTTATACATAAATACATCAAATATTCATAAATACATCAAATATACCAAATGGAGAATTGAAAATATATCACACCGCAAAATTCAAATCGTATATCGAACAACGGTGGTGAGAGTAAACGGACCGAAACACGGAAATACCTCTGGGTTCATATTACACGTCACATGTTATCGCACTTTGGTATCTATTTTTCAATACTATCGGTTCGCCACTACCATCGAGTTTTGCGAACTGAAAAAGGGGAAGAAAGGAACAGATGGGAGCAGAGAAGGTAAACGAAAAAGAAAGAGAAGAACCAAGCCCAACAACCTCACTTCCCACGTATCTTCTAGCCAGTCAGTTGTTTCGCGCTTGTTGGGCATCGATTGTTATGCGGCCCGTCAATCCTGTGAATTCCTGGCTTTGGGATCAGAAGAAGTAGCGCCAGTGAAACCGAAGGAAAACCGTGGAAAACTGTACAGTGGAAAGAGGCGGCCGAGAAAAATCCAAGGAAAGCCTTTCAAAATGGAATTGTTTCCTTCCGAAAGCTTGCCGTTCGTGGCCGGCATAAATGTTGCTTGATTTTTTTTTACTTTTTTTTTTTTATTTTTTTTTTATTTCTTCTAACCATAGGCCATTTTCGTTACCTCAAACTTCACCGGTAGCCTTTTTCCCTTTTTTCTCCGCAAATAACTTACTTTCCTGAAGCTAAACGCTACTTACGCTGCCTTGTAGGTTCGACGATTTTCTTCGATTTTATCCACCCCTCATAGCCAACTCATTTTTTATTCATACCTATATATCCACTCATCGTAAGGATCGTCACGGCGAATACTGCTTGCGGTTCTAACTTCTACTTTATCTTACTTTTTCCAATCTGACTAAAATAACATACCCTTAGCTATTCCCGTATTCATATTCACATTCTAAAGTGAACAGTAGGTGAGATGATTATATGTATAACGAAAATAGTTACCTGGAATAGGTAGAATGAGTTCGGTTAATTATCCAAACATAGAACTATCCAAATATGCGAATATCAAAATGCAAATCAATTTTCTTCAAGTCGTTGGACGGTGAGCGGAGTGTAATATGTTTTATTGTCTTTGAATTGAAGTTTATCATTCCCATAAGGAGCACTTTAGTTCTTTTGTTTCTCAAGTATGGACTGAGTTGCAAAAAAAAAATAAAAAGTAAAAAAAAAAATAAATAAATAAATAAAAATAAAACCAAAGAAATGGGATAAAAAGGTGGACGTCCCGACGGCTACTTGATGGGATAGACACGTTTACCCGTAAAAAGAGTACTTGTATAGTAAAAGCATCGCAAGAACTATTTCGAAATTGGATGCCCTCCATGACTACCACCGAATACAAAAGATTCTCAACCCTTAGAATTCCCAGATGTTTTGTGCAATGGACAGTTTGTATTGTAGCTCCCCTGTCTTATACACACATACCGAACGGATGAAAGGAAGCTAGGCTTACTCACCTCCCTCTTTGATGACATGGAGTATTTTAAAGCGCTTTCTGAAGCCACTTCACCTCCTCGCACGTACATACATACATACCATATTATATCTATATACATAGACTGTGCCTACATGGATGGAGTAATGTATTCCTACGTACATGTCGGAAGGACCGTGGAAAAATGGGGTAGATAAAAAATTTGGTGAAAAAAGAAAAAAATCTAATAACATCGTCGTTTAAATTTATACATAATTGCATTTTTTCTCTTTAAGTACCCCATTTCGTCCCAGGATCCGTACATGTTTGCTTTTATTACCTAACGTTCACGATGTCCCATCATCTATTCATATAGAGTTAAGAGGAATTGATGATTCAGACAATAGCCAATAACCTCTCTTTACATAAGCAAAGTAGAATTAGGTATTTGGGTTTTATTTTTTTACGATTAAACTTCAAAATTAAAGCCTATTTTAATACAACGGAAACACTCAACGTCTTGTCAGACAAAATAAAATAGAAATACAGAAACCTTTTAGATATGAGAGAAGAGATTTGATACGGAACATACCCAAACTAACCTTGTGTAACATAATGGAAGAACTAATTGTGAAGCAAACTAACTATGTGCAAAGATAATCAAATAATGACTGAGAGTAAGTACCTACTCAACTAAAGTAACTCGCTAGCTTTGAAGTAATTAGCGTGTACAAAATTTCATGCGGGTCCTGATACCAGTTCTCTCTGATTTTGAGTTAAAATGGCAACTAAAAGTCGGAATTTGCTGTTGCACAGTATGAGTTGGATTGTAAAATTTTTTGCGTAACATAAAAACCCATAGTTTTTTTTTTTTTTTTTTTTTTTTGAGAAAAAATTATTGAATTCGTAGAGAACAGAGAATAGTTTGAAAAAACTTGCGTTTTTTTCGCAGTACTTTTGAGGCAGATAAAAAATGGTGGACTAGTGAAGCGGACCACTGAGTGATAGAGCCCATTGTGACGTGGATGGCGTGTAACGAGGATTTTTGTAATACCGCATTGTTTTATTGTTCTGATTCTATCAGGAATATAATGTTGAAAATATTATCGATCAAACATTGCAGGTGGCAGTTGACTGCCTTTGGCTAGCGCATCTCGTGGACTACTGGGCTTCGTGCCTGGTACTGCAGTTGGCACTAAAATGTACTGTGCCGATAGATAAAGCTTGATAATGAGTTTAGTTACTGACTGCATTTTCTGGACAAATGTATCTAGAGTCCAGCCACCGTTACCAATCTGCTTTATGCCTGTTATTGTATATTTGCATGAATGTCAATAACATAATATGCCAAGTACAATACCGTTGAATATCTAAATGCGAAGCTTGTTGCTTAAGTTTAATATGCTGTCACGTGCTTCAAGTGACCACGAGATATGTGACCTTTGCTCCCGTCCAAATTGGCTTAATGTCAATTGAGAGCTTTGGCTCTGTTTACTTGTGAAACACGTTTGCGTCAAGTAATTTAGGTTTCAGGATTAGTTCACTCGTGATATAGCCAATCGTAAACCATCTGATGTACTGAAAGAAAAAACGGTCAAAAGCATATTTGTATATTATAGTTGAAATGATTATTATTCATTTACATTAACTGTAATTTTCTCTCACTTGTTATCTGTGCAAATATTAATTCTGGAATGGGTATTGATAAAATTATCAATAAATATGACAAATTCGTGTGTTGATTTAATGAACAGTCTGATAGAGTTGGAATTTTATATCCCTTATATAATTTACTCAAACTTGTCACGCGATACTTCAAAGGGTGTTTTATTGTTAAACCACAAGCTACGAATTATCCCAAATCAAAAGATAAATATGTCAGATAGATAAATCTGATGTGGTAAGTTTTGCCTACGTGTATATAAGCCCAGGTCGCGGGTGACAACGGGATGCTTTTGATATTCCTTTACCATAACGTATTCATTAGAACCCTTATCAAAACGATACAAAGGTACGTATAATACGGCCTAAATTCTGGATATGTCAGGGACGTTCGATGTTAACTCACAGTCAAACTTATTTGTTTTGTTATATAAAAGTTCTGGAAAAAAAAATAATTGAAATTGAAATATTATACAATAATATTTATTTCGAAAAATTATAAGCAATATTTTTTAAATACATAGAACAAGGAATAATATCAGCTTGAAAATTTACCCTAGAACGTTGAAATTATTTTCATTAATTCGTTCATCTAAGAGGTTACAAATAAGTAAGTAAATTTCGTTTCTTAAAGCTCGAAATTTGAAGTAAGTCCGTTACAGGGACATACTTGAACATTGTCTCCTAAGCTGTTGAACAGGACTTGATAAAACTTGATGAAAGTATTGTACTCGTATAATACTTGGTTTTAAATTTTTTATAAAGTTTTCCGAAAACTAAAACGATGTTAGGCTGCTGAATCAGCGTAGAATATCCTATACGTGGACGTAATTTATTTATTTATCCCATATTACAACCCTCCCTTGTTACGGGCCACTGCAAGGATAAACAAGAACTGGAAAGGCAACACTTGTCGCGCCGGTGGCAGTGAAAAAACCCACCACAGGGAGGTTGAAAGATAAAAGAGAAAGAAAAATAAAGAAAAGCGTGGAAAAAAAACTATGAAGAGTGATACATCACGAAACAGGAAGCATACCATGTGCGGATCGAACAGTCGATTGAAAAAATACGTATATGAACACTTTGAGCCCGCGTAATAGCAACAGGGGATGCGTATATCCGCCTCATCCCTTTGTTCTATAGCTTCGTGAACAAGAAACAACAATGGACGCACCAATTAGTCACAGAGCACAGACGTGCCAAAAAGCCCGGTAAACTCCAGCTTAAGCCGAACTTCAAGCGGACTTCGCGCATAAATCAGTGGTCCCGGGGTAGTTTTAGCGAGCGCCTCTCAAACCACCTCGCGGGACCAGCTACGTGCCTACGTGTATTAAACACGCGCCAGTTTCACAGTTATACGTGTATCTATATGTAAGTTTCAAAATCATATAAAACCATACGTACCCAGAGGAACAATCTAGAATGAGGTAGTAGACATGATCCATCCGCACGTTCGTTGCCTGATTGTTCTCGAATTAATATCCCTTTACCATGTCCTGACCGCCATCCTGTCCCAGGTTTACGTGTGCAGAGTTTCTACCAAGAGCAAGATCAGCAACGTGTTTTCAATTTATGACCAGGAATCTATTGTTTCGAAAGCGCGTGGGGGATTGTTTGGTAGTTATACATATACGTACGTTTGCACCCCGAGGCAAAGTGGGAAGTTTGGTTTCGAAAACCCGTTTCACGAGGGGGTAACGTGCCTAGTGGATTAAGTTGAGTTTGAGGTTCAGTTGAATAGAACAGCATTATGGAAAGACTCGAATTCGGGCCACATTCCACGAGCCATTTGAGAAGTTGAAAGCTTATGGTTTGGATTTCGTTATGACGAGCTGGCTTCAGTCGTCTGTTGCTTAGTTGTTTCAGAATTGTTTGAGTCTAATTCCTTGCACAATATGCAGTTCACGTTTCGTGTAAATGCAATCGTACAAACTCCGTCAAAGCGATTAGCTTGGATCAAATGCAATAACCTGAGTACACCACGTTGAGTATTAACCGGTCTAAACTTGGTTCAATTGTGTCACATATATTTCCCAATTTCGTAGCAAACCGGTCAGCATATTGACGTGATGAAATAGTGGAAAATGGTTACGTGAGTTTGTACAGATTGGGTCAAAATTAGAAACTCTTATCAAGTCGGTGAGGGTAAAAGGTTACACGTATAATTTTTTTATACAACAGTATACCGAGTAGTTAAAAGAACGTTGTATTTCAAGTGCTGTAAGTGAAAACTCAGAGCAAAAGTATAAACGGGACTTAGAAACTTCAATATCCATTTTCCAGATGATTTTCCGATTTACAGCACCGCCCAAAAGCTACGTCAGTTTCCGAGCGTAACACCGGAGCTTTAAAGGGTGCTACTGCTGGGGTGAGTATCAGTTTTCTCGCATTCTCAGACCCTCTCGAGTGAGTACATAGCCACTCGTTCGTACACTGGACTTTCACGGGTCTATGCAGCCACTGAAATAACATTTTCAAGGAAATTCTGTCAGCTGAGTGAACACTATCCTGTCAAGAGTACACATAGTAATGCTGTATACGTTTTCAGGATTTTATTTCCCAGTTATATTAGCCTCGACAGCATACGTCTGGTTTTCGATAAATAATTCAAAGTATATACAGTGACATATCACTGAATATGAAAATCATTGGTATATATATTTTATATTCAATTACTCAACGCCCGGGTATCAATCGATCCGTCAATTCAACTAATTCGTCATAAGGAGTGACATCGTCTGGATATGCGAGCGATGTCAGAAATTTGAAATACGTGCCGAGACGTGTTCGAAGAAGAGTGAGAGGCAAGAATCGAGGCGTGAGGAGTCAGAAGTATTGGGTATCCATGGCAACGTGACGACATCACAACATCAAAGCAAGCGTATTAGTGTGCCCATCCTGGAGTCGAACTCTCCGAGGTCGGTGGGCCAACACCCCTTCAGCTATTGATCACTGGCTACCAACAACACACCCTCTTAATTAAACCCTCTAGAAATCCGACCCCCTACTTTCCAACCTCTTCTTCCTTCCTCACTACCGGAAAGCCTTACTTCTATTTCTTGCTCTTCTTCCTTCACTGAATACACCCAAGTCTGATGGTCAACCACCCTTGGTCCAGTACATTGCAGTTTAGAGCCACACTGCGTAACTTATACCTGGATAAACTACAGAAGTCTTGCTCACATCCCCGTGCCCGTTCACAGAAGTTTATTCTGACTCCATCCATGTCTAACTTTTGAGAAAACACTTATGAAACTTATAGTTTTCACAAACAATGCATCGTATATAGTCTCACAGTATTCATTAGTTAGTTAGTTAGTTAGTTAAAGATTTGTTTATTTCACCCATGTGTATTCTGATGTCATTACTTGAGAAGGCGTGATCTGTATAGCCAAGATTTAAGGCTGTTAGTACACCTACATAGATCCTGATGACAGGGGTACCTTGTGTCGACACTCTGTAGATTCTACCAGTCTTGTCATCCGATACTAGGTGCGTTCGTGACGTTGCAAATGTACACACGAGAACATGTTTCGCTCGTGAGTGGCCTGAGTCATTCGCCATGTTCAGGCACCGGGTGTGTTTGGCCAGTAATTAGCGCTAGCAAACGAACTTTATTAAGCCGTAGACAGGCTTAGAGGCTTAGAGGCAACCAGAATACTTCCAACGGGTGGAGTTCAATTTACGATTAATCCGTCTATGTCATTTTTACATCACATATATGTCACGTCGGTTTCATATTAACCAGAATTCAGTTCCCATATAATAACACACTTGGAAGACTTGTAAAATGAGTTTGTAATTTTTAAATTAAACTCAGAAATAACGCAGAAATTTTTTTCTCAAAAATAATTCCTATATCTTCCCAAACAACGTATAACAACATCGAATAATGACCAGCGGTAAGTAATCGTCAGAATTACTAGCGATTGTGATTTTTGTTCAATATTCGTTAATATTTGACACGTTACAATACCCAATTACAGAAGCACTATCATTCGTCAAGCTTTTCAGTATCCGATTTTCAACTCCTAAATTAGTTAGGAATTATATTTTTTCGGTAAAAAAAAAAAAAAAAAAAAAAAATGGATAATTACCTACCAAAATGGTATCGAACAGTTGTAATGTAAGTGAATGTGTAACGATAACTTGTCACTTTTTATTTTCTCAGCTTGTAGTGGTATACGAGCTATGTAATATATAAATTTTTTTTATGGAAAAGTTCTGACGAGCACGGATACCGTCATTAGTTAAAAGTTTGCGAGACACCGCGTGCGCTGTCAGCGAACAAAGATGGCAGAACCCCTTCGCGACAAAGGGGATTACTTTTGTAGGGGTGCTGTGCTACACCGGAGACACGAAGCAAAGTGTTTGATGGCTTGTCTTTCAAAGAATGGAAGGTGCGTTGGAAACTTAAGCGAATTTAACTATACGAAATAGTGTAGCACATGGGAAAACTTTGCACAGAGATATCTCTGCAAGAGAGGATAATTAAAAAGGAAAGCTCTTTGTCGAGTAACGTTTCCTCTCTGATATTACTACATGCGGGTGAGAGGGGGGATGAGTTAACGTTAAGCTGGCAGAGCTGAGTAGCTCCACGAAGTCATGTATTCAATTTCATAGCGATTGTTTAAAAGGTTAGTTCGCCCGCGATGCTATAATGTAAAAGAAGAATGCTGTCAGACAGCGCGTTGTCGGTTCAGAATTTCATAATGTATTCATAGTCTAATGCATATTAAAATTGCCTCACAGAATCTTTTCCACAGTCTATTGAGACCAATAGAAAGAAGTCGTAAAACTACGGTCGTAAATTAAATTTTCAATTCTACAATCTCTGAAGACAACGAAAGAAGTAAGCGAAGACTTGACTTTTGCCACCCAATCGAATATAATATAATTGTACAGAATTTATACTCTTATTTTCCCAAGTGCTATAGTATAATGAGAAAAAATATACGAAGATAAATGTCGAAGGATAAATTTTCACTCATATTTTTAAAAGTTGTTTGTTACACGGATTTCACAGAAATAGAAAGATGCGCATAAAAATCGTCGGTTATTCTCTCTCATTATTATTTTATTTACGAAGTAGGTACTTTCTGGGTTGGTAATTATTGATATCAGCGTACAGCGACAAAGTAATTCTGTTTTCTTCAAGAAACTTTCATCCCCCAGCTTTCTTTTCTCATTTCTTTTTCTTCTTCTGCTTAAATTAAAGATTATGGGAGCCTATACTTTGTTCTCTCATTCCAAACTCGAAAGTGAGAGGAACTCATTTGAATGAATTAATATAAAAGTTGTCAATGAAGAAACCTTAAGTCAGAGGCTGTTCAGTTTAAGTACAGCCTTATTTAATACGTGAGAAAAATTCATCGACGCAGACAGATGCTTAAGATCAGAAACCATGGTGAGGAGCACTTTTTTTTTTTTTAACGGTACAGGAATTGCAGCCAGCTACAGAAAGTAACTCTAGCTTAAGATTTCATAAACTTTTCCGATTATTCAGAGACTTGCTTGTGAGCAGCGAATCTTATTATAAGTCCGGTATTATCAACAGGTAGTTGGGCAGTCAGTGTGATAATTTTCAATAACTAGTTATTTGTCATTTAGGTAAGCTATTTCCTGTAAATCAGAATTGCAGCTGTTTCCTTCTTCTCTCAAACAATAATACATAAGTTGTTCTGATCCAGTTCAGCTCGCCGTATTGTTTATAATCCCATTACGTCGCGTTGCCTTACTTGCCAAATACCAATCAGCAGCTGGGTATACCTAAAGTTTATTCACACCATTCATTCTGGCACAAAACGACCGTCATTAAGAGAACTTTCTAAACCGGGCCTGAAAGTTTTCAGACTTCAAAGGTCGCGAAAAGTGTGAGTTGCTTTTTGAAGGTAATATGAGATTTGAATGTTCATTGTTTGATGTTTGAAATCGTGTCTTATTGTCGTAAATATTTGTTGCAAAGTCACTGTTTTCAACTTGCCTAATGCCCACGGAACTCTTGATGTTATAATTAACTCAGTTCTGAATTTTCCGAAATAATTGGTCCTTGGACAATAATTGGGAACGAAAATCATCCCGTTCAGTTTTCTTGTCAATTACTCAGAATACCTTGTTTTCACACCACAGCTGGGACCGCGACTGAATCTAAGAGCTAGACCTAATCAGAGATTTGGCAGGATTACAGAAGATCAGGTGATTTCAGTTGTTCGAACCTAAACTTCTCTCATTCCCACCAATTTTTACCTACCATCCACGCCCCCTTATACACCCGTATTCACCCTTTACTAAACCAACTTTGAGCCTATACCGGTAACTTTGCATAACAGGGGGAGGCTTTGCTGACAACTCTGCACGGGGATGAAAATTTAATGTTCGACTTTGTTAAGCGTGCGAGTTTGTGGAACTTCCGTAAAATTGGTCGATACGTAGGCGGAGGGATAGGACAATCTGAGGGATGAAGAGATAAGGAAACTATTTTTAATATAAAACTCTCGAAGAAATGGTCGAAAATAGCGCCTCGTGTTTTTTAATCTTCACTAGGTGTTTGTATCCAGACCTACTGTTGAAACCAGTTGAAAATGTTGCCCGTCTTAACGAAGGAAGTAATAAACGGATATCATACCCACCTCCATATCTGCCCATTTTCCTCGTTACTCGAATCTAAAGATGAAGAGTGTCAAATTATTCTTAGATATTTAATTAAATTGTAGGTATGTAATTAAGTGTCTTAAATTTTGGGTTGACTTTAAGGAGAGAAAATTTGTTGAGAATCTTTAACCCCGCGATAACAATCTTCGTGGAAATTGCATTAACGCAATTCTGGAGGTTTCGAAACGTCAAATATCAACTTTGAAGGCTATAATTTTGATCATTATTATTTTCGCAATCTTTCAATAAGCACAATATGAAAGATATAGCTTTTAAACTGTTAGCCAAAAACTAAATCTCGGAATTTCTGGTTAATATAAAGGCGTCGAGAATCTGAAAATAAACATAAATTTTTACGCTTGGAGGTACAGTGGAAGTAGTAGCACGCGTTAATCCAGAGAGATGCGTAGTTCGTAGCTTTAATACTTCGATATTCAGAGTTATTGGCTCCATTTATGTCTCCCCAGCTTTCGACGTGAGCTTACAGTAGCCGCCGTCCTTTGTTAGTCCTGACCGTTAGTTCATTAACCCCATCGATTTTTGGAATCACTATGAAAATGAAAAGCTTGATATAAAATTACCATTTTGTAAATGAATAATTTGCGGCTGAGAATCGAGGGGGGAAAAAATCCTTGTTGGCATTATCCCACGTAAATATTACAGTAGAATTTCAAATTTTTGGTTCGTCATTTCGTTGAATGAGAACGTTATGAAACGTGAGATGAAAATTCGTAAACGGGAGTGGAATGGTGTTTATTTTTTTTTTTTTTGTTTCTTTTTTTTCTGTACAACACGCGATACAATTCTAAGCGTTACTCAGAAATTTAACGAAAGGATGGGCGATGCGAATAAAACATAGTAGATTACATCGCAAAAGCCACTAAAGTCACGTGAGCATGAATAAGTAATTTTTCCCATTTCAACTAACCCTACAACTTTTCCTCACCCGCTTAACCGTGATTCAATTCAACAAGGTGAAACTCGCTGCAAAGGTTTCACCCAAATAATGCACCATGAAGGCAGGTAGGTGAGATGCGTGATTGCAGTAGAATTGTACACTCTGTCGTTACTAATGCCGAGCACAAGGGGATTCAGAGGTAAAGGGATGGTCGAAACTCGGTATTACGAACGTAATTTAGTTCGATCCAACCCAATGCCACTACCACCACTATCACAGCTAATCTAGATTTAAATCTTACACAGTTATTTGAACTTCCGACTTTACAAGAAATCTTAAACAGCGTAGGAATATATACTCAAGGCACGACTTTCGCTATAATAACGGTGAACCAATCGCCAAGATTTAAATTTCGATAAGGAAATCAGGTATTTTTCCACAACGCTAAAACTCGTGTAGATAAACGGGTTGCCTTAACAGAAACTCAATATGTTTCGAAATGTATGTTGGTTATATTTTTCACTTAACAATGTTCAATATTTTATCAGAAATTCTCGGTATTATTACGTTTCTCTATAGTTTTGCGGTTTGTATACCTTTTATGATAATTAGCAGAAGTGCACACAGCAGACCCACTCTGCATCAACTCTTTTCATTCGTTTTGCATGATGAGATATTTTAGGGAATTGCATTCGATTATAGTCTCGGACAATTGGTGTAAAATCACGAGCCACATTACCCGCGTTTATGTGGAGTGGAAAACTTAGGTTAAAAAATAAAAGCAAAGGCCGTAAGAATGAGAAATAGAGAAGGAGAGATTAAGATTATCGGGTGTTATCTGCACCAGGCAATATCTCACGCTACCGTTACCCGAATGAGAAGATAACATTCAACCCCTAACATAGATAAACTAATGTCGGCCATGGCTCATACCATCTACGCTAACAGCCCGTAAGAAATGACCCTTTATCCGGAATATGGCCGCATTCTAGGTGCGGCTCCACACTCTAGCGTAGTGAGATATGAAGGCCGAACAGAGCCGCCTTGTGGTTACGGGGTCACGTTCCTACAATTTGACCTATATCGTAATTTTTAATTTTCAGATTACAGCTTACCATATTTTATAACGAACCTTAATTTTCTTTTTCTCATCCGTTACACAATCTGTGCGGTGGCTAATCCCATGTGCTAATATGTAGAGAGGTCTTAAAAATTTTCAGCCCCGGAAATCACTGTTGATTACGTAGCAGAGGCTCGCTCTCTATAATATAAGTAAAGAAAATTTTATTGATTAATCGAGCGGCGTTAATATCTACTTAAGTGAGTTAATCTGTAATGCTAAGTACAATTTGTGTATGCAGCATCTTAGACCTCACTTAGGGCCTCGGGCACGTACTCAACTCCAATTTAACTTAAGCCTGTAGCGTAAGACGTTCTATATCCATCAGAACAGTTACGTTGGTTTAAGTTTAGGCATTGTTGCTTGTTGGCTACTTTAGCTTTCTGTTTAACTTGTATCTCGGTTAAATTTATGTTTGACTCACGCGGAGCCAAACGAATAAATTAATCATAATTTTGAGGAGTTTAACTTTACGCAAAATTAATTATTTATTGTGTATACTTACAATAGCTCTTGGGCAGCCCTTAGACTTTGCATGAGATGTAGATATAGGTATACCGACGTCAAGGTTTCTTATTCCTTATTTTTTTAACAAACGTGCAAACACTTCCTGGACTTTATTCACGAATAAAATTCTTAATCTTCGAAGTATGACACGGTCATTTTTATCAATTTTCCACGTGGTAACGAATAATAAAATATTAATCACCTACAGACGCCACTACTTCCCAGTTGGAACATAGAACTCTATTCGACGCGCCACTCCCTGTGTATAATTATCTCAGTTTATGACTACACGGACGTTTTGACGTTCGTACAATAAACCATTTAATGAGAAGACTTTCAGGAAGTATGTAAATGAAAAGCTGTATAAGATATGAAAATCTATATCATGGCTATTGAATTTCGTATAGTTTTTATAGGATTGAGGATTTTTTTAATAATCAACATTAGAATAAATATCTGACTATATATACTCGTCCTTGATTAAATATTTTCATAATACTTTTCAAGTATACTTAATTTTATGAACGATTATATTTTTACAGCAATAAACTTTATACCGAAAGAATAACTTTTCCCCTCTTTGGAATTCAAATTATATTTTTTCATGATGACCACTCCTGGGTATGAGAAAACATTATTCCACGTTTGTTACCGCAGATCGAATGGTAATTTTAAACTTTCGATAAGGAAAAAAATTAACCTCAATTTAAAGCTGGTTGTAATTAAGTTACTATGATGGTTGTCGGTGACGTTCATTATTAATTTACACACACTTTGCTCGATGAATAAAATAGTTAGACCACAAGGTGTACAAATCCGCTTGTTGGCTATCAAACTGAGATGGTTTTATCAAAAATTTAACCTTATACCAGACAGTCGTACGACCAGAAGTCAATACACTGCATTGATATAGGTGCTGTTTCTGTCCTAGCATAAAGTTCTTATGACTGCTTGCCTCTTTGTTATTCGTGAGTTATTTATTGCCACCGTATCCTACGATTTGTCGATAAAAAATCTAGTAAACGGGAAAAATCGGGCTACCTGATCGTTGAGATTTGAATGATTGACAAAGTCGTTGCAATATACACATGCGACCTGAATGGATATACCTATTGAACTTTGTGTGTTTCATTTCAGGACAAGGGTCTAGCTATGGGATTGAACACTTTAACCTTCTACAGAAAAACACAAATAATACTACGATTTTTACCCATCGTATTGTTTCTTTTTTTGTCTTCATGGCTATACGCAATAACTTTGTAAAATTTTTGGTAGAGGAAATAAGTTCGAAGATCAATAATTTCTTTCAATCATTCTTGGTCCAACAATTTATCGATAAATCACTTTCATGTATCGAGCTATCGCTCTCGCAACTCTTCTTCTCATCTTTCTCTCTATCTATTTTCTGTTTCGAGTGTCGAAATCGCGTAAAGCGAGTGTAAAATCCTTCTTAACGTCTTCCTTGTGGGTGGTTTAAGTTTTGCACGGTGGTGTAAGTAATCAATCTCAATTTACAAGAAAGAGCACAACGTCCCAGAGTCTAGACCAGAATATGCATTATTCACAGTTGAGAAGTAGAGACGTTTACGCAATGGTGCAGCTCTGGCGTCCTTTACGCGTCGACCTTCGTTTTATGAGGGGGGGGGGGGGGGGGGGGGGGGGGGGGGGGGATAGTAAATTGCCTCTATTGTACTTTTAAACGTAGACCCTGCAATTATTCAACGATGACAAATGACTGTCCTGTATTTCCTTGTAGGTGTCATCGTCCTACTCCTGGGCTGCCTCGACATCTATTAGCTTCGTCAAAGTACGAGGGATCATTTTTTTATGTCCAACCACTGATATAGCAAATCCAACAATTTTCAGTTCCAGCTATCTGATCGGCCAACTCTCGGTTCACGAATCAGAGTATGATGTCTTTCTGGACGTGTATTTATCGAAATTTCTGATTCCTTAAAATCATTGATTAATTGAGAAGTAATAGCAGGACCAGAAATAACGGAGGTATTTTTCTTCTGTTTTTTTATTTTTTTATCGAAAAACACGGGAAGTCAGTTGCTGAGAAACGTCTGTAGACACTCGAAGAGAATGCCGGGTTGAAGCTGTGTGCCAACTTAATTGCTGGGTGTGTTCTCGAGATTGGGTCGGCAAACTTGCCACTCTGGTTCCTTGGCGGGTAGGTTGTTCTTCTTGTTTTCGTCGAGGAGATATTTCTCCCAAGTGAAACCATACGGCCTTGACATCTCACAGAAATATTTCACGGTTCTGATCTGATAGAAGAAGGAAGTTGATTTTTTTTTTGTTTTTTGTTTTTATAAGCAAAGAAAGTAAATGGAGAAAAAAATCAATTAGGATAAGAGCAAATTGAACCATATCTCGGATGCTAAGGCGTGGAAGAGAAACCTTGTTTATTGCGAATGATGACCCGTTGGAAGACGGGTTCGTCGTGCACGCCATTGAAATTTAATGCCATAGCTTAGAATAGCTAAGAGAATCACGAGCTCACCCCCGATTTAGACTTCAAGAGAGATAGCTGGGTACAGATTTTATTTGGCAGGTAGCTATTTTCAGGAAAGTGGGCGACGGTAATTGCTTCTCTATATAGCGTGAAGGTGGAGGTTTGAAAATAGGAAGAAAAAGAAGAATAACAAAAAAAAAAAATTACTCGCTGCACTGCGCTGAGTGCAACTTGGTTCACGTTCCGAAAGAATTGGCATAGTTAAAGAAACGAGTACTACCTACAAGACGACAATGTGCAATAATAAATTTTGTCGGGAATAAATTGCATTGCAAGGAATGGCGAAATGGCGAAATCGGAAAGCAAATAAGGAGTACGGGCGTGAGGATGGAACAGAGATCAGCTTTCGAAACTAATTTCACGGTGGTAGAAAGTTGCGAATTCCCATTTTCTAGATTCGTTATAAAATTCGAAAAGTTTTTGTCACAGTTAAAATACCTGTAACGATCACGAGTCTAATCGTAAAATACTTAATCTTTTAATTGCGTTCTATAAACAACACCATTTCGCGTTATCTATAATTACGTGTCTCCAAGATCTATAGTGGCAAACGCAACAACGAAATTGTTACATTGCCGGTGCAGTTACCGTAGTGAATCGTCTTCGGACTCTCGGAGGATATATTTTTCCATCAAAGATCCCAGGAGACCATAAAGAAAAAAAATAGATAGGTAAATAAAAATAAGAAGAGAAAAACAATAAAAAAAAATAAAAAAAAAACAACTTTAAAATGCAAGAGCCCGAGTTCTTTTTACACGAATCCGTAATACCTCTCCGGTACAGAGTACGCAGAGACCCCGGAGAACATCAACGCCGGTTATAACTACAGCGATGAATGTATAAAAAGAGAAAAACTCTGCCGTAGTTACCGGGAAAAAGTACGGGTTTGCAAAAACGTTTCTATGTAACAAAAAAAAAGAAAAAAAAAGGATTCGCCAACTGTTGCACGATTGCATGCATATTTTCCTCGATAATTTTTCTCGCAATGTCGTCCCGTTATGAAATAACTACCTACCCACCTTATACCTACACGTATTCATATACATACATGGGTATACACCTATTTAGATATTTTACAGACATATAGGTAGAAGCTGCCAGGTAAGTAGACGGGCAGCAACGTGAGAGTATTCACGCGAGAATGGGGATGAAAGATGAATTTAACACCGGAGAGTATAACAGGTCCTATAAACCGCGGCTATTTTAGCCGACAAAGGACGTCCGTGGTTGTGTGTCCCAACACAGGCGATGCGTAGCAGCAAAGTGACAAATTACTCGAGTTTATCCGCAGCCTTTATCACCAGAGCTCACACAGGGCTGGAAACTCACGGCCATCCATCATACCTGGGCTAACAATACTTACAATGTGCTTCTACCACGGTTACACCCTATATCTTTTTCTTTATCCCATACTACTATTTCTTTCTCATCTACATACGAATTCTGTATTCATTTTTGTACTAGCTAGCCCATACGTGGGTGGTCCGCGTTTATTGACACCGGATTTTTTGAAAATCAAAAAATAGAGTATCGGAGCCACTTGATTACCAGTTTTATTTCGAACAATCGAACTCTTCAACGCAAAATTGCTAAAGCAATTACACCCGAAAAGGTACACCTAAATTTATCAATAATCCCTAACGTACACAATCATCTGTGACTCGGTTAATTATCAATGGATTCAACGAGCGAAATACAAACGAATCAGTTTTGATATTCCAATCATTTGGTAAAATTGTTTCAAAAGAAATCTAATTGAATACAGCTAGTAATTATTTACATTTCAATGAAAATATCGAAAATCAGTTACACGTACTACATAAAATGGAAAATTCTAAATTAACGAAATTATTTGGAGAGATTCGGGACTGTTGAGATTCTTGGAAGATCTCCAAATTCCTGGAGTGGCCAGCATCCCGACACTCCTTGTTGAGGTCAAGTACAATACTGGGTATCCTTTACGGAGAAAGCTATACATATATATATATATATATATATACATATATATAGATACAAATATATGACAACACCTTCTCAACCCTTGTTGTTAACTTTGATCAAAGTCAGCGAATCTCTAACGACTTTGAGATTCAAACTATCCCAGCACGTCGACAGGCAGTTTGCTAAGACACGCTTGAGAAAGGGTCAATTCACGGGTGTGTGACAATACATGTTCTTGTGGTGGTCCCAGACATCTTCTACTCATTTGTTTGAGCAAGGTAAAGTCGTTATCCGCCGTGAACAGGCAGACGTATTGTGAGTCCACCCAGAAGTTAATATCAATACTATTGACTACAGTATCAAGGTAAATTGCCGAACCAGAAGTAATTCAAGTTATGGATTTACCGAACGGGTGCTAAGGTCTTCGTTATTTCAACTAATCAGCAACACTTTACTACGAATCATGGAAAAGTGGATTCTGAAATAGGTGTGCTGCTTTGTGCTACCAGAGTGTCCTAATTGTGTAACGAAAAGGGAATAATAATTGATTGAAAAATTCAGCGAAGTTTAATCCATCGATTCGTAAGCTGTTGGAAATAGAAGAGTTTGCTAAGCGTCTTTGGTTGTCGACTGAAAGTAACATGTAGAGCTATGATGTTGGATGATGTAAGAATGTATGTACATACAATATAGAGACTTGTTTGTCTTTGATTTTTTTTATTCTTTTGTATTTTTTTGTTTTTTCTTTTTTTATCTTGTAAGTATCTGTATGCATCTTGAAAAGAAGAGAAATCAATCCTAGATCGTATAGCGCTTCGTTGAATCGTCTCAACCAGAACAAAGAAGAGTGACACTGTTTGCAAAAGCTTTTCGTCTCTCAGCACAGGTTCTTGAAGGTCCATTATCAGCACGCTCCATCGATTGTTGGTTGTACGAGAAAGGAAAAACAACGGGCCACAATCCACCACTGTTCAAAGCCTTTTAAGATAAGTCTACAGCCTCTGCCTTACTCTCGTCTTAAGGGTATTACCCGAAGCTGCGAGAGGTATTAACTTTTATTCGGGAAGTTGGTTTATTTCTGCGTTTTATTGCAGGCTTCAACGGTAGGGACAGACAGTAGAGAATAAGCGGAATAAAGGTGTAAGACGTTGGATGAAGACTAGAGAGAACTGAGTTTTTATACCTCGCCCTATTTCACCGATTTCTCGATTTACAGACTTTTCAAGAATTCCATTATCCTCCGTCAACGTTATCTCCGCATATAACTAAGGCCCTACGGATGCGTAAACAACTTTAATTTATTCCGTATAACTTGAAAAAAAAAAAGAAAGTTTTTATCATCCGAAAATCACTCACGAATCTATGACAAGAATTACCGAACCGCGGTAAGCCTCTTCAGCGTGATATAATAAACAGATAATACATAAAGTAATCCATAAAATACGATCTCTAAACTGGTAATTAAAGTCAAAAGCAGTCGCCAGACTTCTCTCCAAGTATTACGTCGATTTTGATATGGATTAAGAGGGTGGTGATACCAACGAGCCACAGACAGAAGATCCGTACAGATAGGACTCTCTCCTGCGAGAGTTGGCCTGGTGCCAGAGTAGTGCAATATTGTAGCAGCAGACAGCCTTGGATACGGGCACGTAGCAGGACATAGCATATCGCAGTATAACCCATATATATACCGTATTGTATGTCTAGATGACATAGCACACTGTCTCACTTAGTCAGCGCCACTACCGGCATAGTCGAGGGGTGAATCTAGGATCCCAATAGACGCAGGTCTAAAGTAGTTTGATTTACAACCCAGAGTATAATACGTTTTTTTTTAGAACTGTGTTATCGCGTGCGACGATTATGGATCATAGATGAGAGCTTAGGCGAATAAGCTTTTCATCGCTTAATGGTCATATCGATATTTACCTAAGCTTTTTTCTTGTTCCTTTAATTTAAAGAGACAATATATGTATCAAGATATCTGTTTTGTTAATAATTAAAGCTATTCTCATATATTGCATAGAATATTTATTGGCATTGCTGCAGGATGGTAATCTGTGATTAGATTCAGAACTAGGTCGCTACGAAATGAAGAGACATATGTAACTTGCCATGTGCTTGCATAGCCTCCGGATATTCTGCACGGTTATACATATTTCGTTCTCACATTTCCAGAAGAATTCAGAAAATAGAAATGGGTCTGTTTTTTTTTTTTTATTTTTATTATTATTATTATTGTTATAAATTTTTTTTTTTTTTTTTGTTAGCTTGATGAGTATTTTCACACAAACCTTTGTAGTTTGCAATTTTTTTTTTCTAATTTTTTTATTTTAGAAAGATGAAACTGTGATACTCTGGCGAACCGGGACACGTCAAGGACTTGGGTAAGTAAGTATGAAAAGTCTAAAGGTTCGGAAACATTACTGGTTTTACAAAGAACTTATCTACTGGTTTCAAAAAAAGTAGGAAGGATTACCTCGCGTTTGACAATGGAAGATGAGTAAATGGCTGGGATTGCTTTGCAATGTATGCGACAGAGACGTCATCCGTCAAATATGAATTTTTTGAATCTATGGATGTAGGTACAGATGAAAGGTAAGATCAATAAAGAATTTGACAAATTTTTGTAAAAGTTTCACAATATATCTTCGTAGTACATAGATATAAGTATATGCATTCTTTTGATTCCGTGACAGGAACTGAACAATAAATATTCAAAGCTGTAAATTATTCAATCCAAAGTACATCACATTTTTTATGTAGCCACCTCAAAAGAGAGGTGAAAACCCATCGATTGACGTACACACCAAAGATCGATCCTGACTATGTTGTGTAGGAATACTCTCTCCCTCCATAGGGTCAAAAGAAAAGGTGTATTTGGTATAGGCCATTTCCAAGCATTTTCAGCGCGTTTTGGACCAATTTGTACGAGCTTGAAAGTTTTCTTAGAGTTCCTCAACTCGATTCCCATGAGTGAAGAGGCCCGTTCCCTCACTTTTGCACTTTTCAAAAGTGTTCACTCTGGATGGACGAAGGTTCGTTGGAAAGCTGGAGGCCTGAGAGATTCGAGACAATCAATTTCGAGGAAATAATATTATTCGACCCAGATCACTCCACGATATGCCAACCATATAAACCAATGATTCAATCCTATGAAATTTTGTAGTAGTTGCTTTGATAGTCGGTGGTTTCTATTAATTAAATACAATTCGGTGTACAACCCTCCAAAATTGCACATAGTGTACCCAAATTTACACGCAAAATATTTTCACTCAACAAACAGGTGATGTCATACTTGTATCATTTAAAGATCTAATTATACCCGGGTGATGTGATACCCCTGGCACTCGAAGGTTGTATAAATAATTGACGAACGTATAATGATAAAAGTTTCTTTTCTAGCGTAATTTGCTCTGAAAATATACATTCCATTCATACATTGATTAAACTTTTTGGTAAACAATAGAACAGAGTAGAGTTAATTAATGAAATTGAATGGGAGTTCGGTAATTTGGTAAAAATATATTTTTGTCTTCAATTTCTCGTCGTATTCAAATCAGTAAATTAATCTGAAATTGATCATACTCCTACCTAATTACGGTACGATACGTTGGGAATTACCCCAGCTAATTTCCGATGGCCATCTGTCGATCTGTCATAGTGAGATAGAAATTTCATCATTGAAAAAGTTCAATTCAAATTCTCGTTACTCGGACGTGCTTTGACTCAGAATTAAAATTCCGCTCGTACAACACTGGTGCAGCCTAGCTACGAGCGTGATGAAACTACGCTGGCAGTTCGAAAAATTTTAAAAATTGTGTAATTTTCAAATTTTGTAATCTTTTCAGTTTCTTTCTAAGACACCAATAGCGATGTAATAAAAACAGTTTTAAATCACCAGAAAAGTATTGGTTCACTACATGTTCACAAAAAAGACTGTCAACATAGCATTTCGCGTTATACTTACAGTACCAGCGTAAATATCGGTGAACATCGCGCATGAATGGAGCAAATTCCGAGGTCACGCTTGAGAGGGTTAATTGTATGCAACGAAATCCCTTAAGCTCTGTTTTGTGGTTTGGATCTGCAGCAAGTCACCGAGAGCATAATCCTCTGCAGTCTCTTCTCATTTACCCGTCAATCAGGGTATAGGAGCGTAATGACGGGGGTAGGGGTATGGACGAGCGTTGACGGTGAGTGGAAAGGTGAAAAAATTCTTCAACATTTTGTCGTCGTTGAAAGTTCACGGTGATGGAAAGGTGGTGTACCTTATCGATCCATCATCCGATGTCTGTCTTATCGTGAATAATATATGCTGGCCTAAACCTATAAGCCTTGAAATACCAAAGCCTAACCGCCCCTGAAATCGGGGTTTGGCTTTACATCTGAAAGCTTTGACTAATCGGGTCTCGGAGGGATACGAGAGAAATTAATTATTTCGAACGAGCGTACGTGCAACGAGACCTTGAAAATTTATGGATTATATATGTAATTATATGTATACATAATATATACCAATACAATATACTTGATCTCACGAACTGGGAAATATATTACCGATTAAAAGAGTATAAGGGTGGTTGATTTGTTTTACACGTTAATCTTCTTAGGCATTCATTTCACATTATGTACGATCACATTCTCTTATTTCACTATATACAATATATATTGTATGTATGTACGGTCACTAGTTGTCCACTACAATTTCCGTTTGATTTATTCCCACCCGTTTTACCCCTGACGATAAATTGCAGAATCGACAACTTCCTCTGTGGACATATCCACGTTCTATAAGTATAAAGGCACATTTCTGTTCATATATACCTGTATGTGTGCCTATAGAGAGCTGCAGTATTTGCCTGTGGTCAGTGGTTCACCGCCTACGCAGCTTACGCGCTTTGCAACTGTAGAGCTTTCAATAAATCATTATTCTACAGAACTGAGGAATAGAAACATCATATACTGTGATGATTCGATTCAAAGCAGTATCTACGTAGGATATACTAGCCACTATGCCTTACGTTTGCCTTTACGCATCAACGAACTTTTAAAGTACATTTTGAACCCATTACAGGATGTTAGCTATAAGGGTTGAATGGTTGGTACGTCCAGTTGAAACAGATATTTGTACTTTTCCAGTGATTTTATAGACCGTTTAAAAAACCGTTGGTATCTACAAGTCGATAAATCCATTGTATAGAATTACGAGAGTTTAATGTTTATGTTTATACACTAACATGGCATGCATCCCCTTCGAGTTTGTGTAGCTGTACGTACGTGGGTACTATTCAGCAACGTGCGCGTTGGGGGCCATTAGTAATGGGACATAAAGTTGGAGCAGATACCTACAAGTCGGAGTATAAAAACTGGGAAAATAAAAGAAATATAAAACAAGGGCAAACGCGGAAAATCTGTGACCCGGTGTCGTTAACCTCCCACCGATCCTTGGAACCGATTGGATCAACCGGTGGCGTTGACCCCGAGTACTTTATCGAGAACTCGAGACTGGAGAGTCGTCGTAAACTACACCCTTGCTCAAAATATTAACTGCCCTTTGAGAAAATGCTATTTATTGACTCTGATCAGAAAAATACGTGGTTATATGCAAATACGTCTCAAATCATTTGTAAATCGAGGTATGTATGTATCGTTAATAGATTTTTTATTACTTAATTGATTTAATCGATCCAATAAGACCTTCGATTATATATTCTCAGCAGTGATTTTTTGGTTTCGATTTGAGTAAACCAATTATTGAAAATATTTTATTATAAAATAGGTAATGCAATAATTGATCATTGGTTTCACGGGTAAAGAATCGTTTCGTTTCTCATATATAAAACAAAATATCTGATAAGCGTTTTTTATCTGAAACGATCCCTGCTTTTTTTCCTGTTTTACTAGAAGCACCTATCACATGGCTCCCAGCAAGATACCAATTTCGACGCAAGCTCTCTAAGTTACTGAAGCGACTGAATCGACCGATTCCATTTCGGCAAGGTCGTACATCTTCGGTTTTAACTCTCTTGAGAATTTAGGCACTTTTGGGTTGAACAGTTCGATTGAGACGATACTGTATAGAATATTAATAAAATAGTAAACGAATTTCAAGGCTTGTTATAAATTATTTTCACTCAGGTATTGGTCAGCATTTAATCGTCGATTATTGATGGACGTGAATTGAACTACTAATTTTAATTTATCTTTCCTCTATAGATTTCTAGACCACTAAATTCATCGTTTTCCATTCAAAGTTCGATTTATCATTCCGAGATTGATCGTATTTTATCAGGACATTTATCTTTACACTTGGCAAAGCTCAAATACTCGGCACAAATGTTGGTCCCTCGACGATCAACCTTCTTTTACCGATTCCCCTCCATGCAGACTTTTGCAATGCACTATGATCTAATAATATGGAACGATCCTTTTCTGCTTTCCTCGGCAGCGTTGTAACAGTAATATTGATTTTTCCACATTCTATATCTATACATTATATACATAAATACATATACACATATGACACACATACAGAAACATTCGTGTGTCTGACGTATGTAATAAATTACGTAAAAATAGTTCGAAAAAAAAAGTATCCAGCTCGTAATGTTTCTTGTAAATAATTTATTGCTTGTAAAATTTTTTTTTTTTTTCTTTTTATAGAGGTTTAGTTTATCTACTCATAATCCGTAATATTGGTTGGAATTACCGAGCGTAACGAACTCGTTACAAATAGCACTAATTTTTCATGTTGAAGAGAGTAAATTTTACGTATATATAATTATTAAAACAAATGAAATGCGAAATCAGGCAAGTTCGCAAAAGGACGAGGGGCGAACCGAGAAGAGGTCCTGTTTACGCCCCGAAGTAATCACAAACAAACTTAACTTCCTAATTGCGAACAAGGTACAGTGGTAGGGGAAATTTTGTACACAACACGATCTCGAAAGTCAAACGATTAATCAAAAGCTCACGATTCATCGTCGGATATTTTATAAGAATTTTAGAAAGGTCCTGAGAAATCATGCTTCTCTTGCCTCGAGTATACCTTGAGAAACTGCAAGGTTGATCGGTTTCATGTCCTGATACGTTATACCGTATTTTAAACGACCTCAAGATAACACCCCTTCCCTGAAACGCTTCGCTCTCATGTCGTCACGTCGATATTAGATTTTTGATGAATATAATATATCTACCTAGAAATTTTACAAGTATTACCGGAAATTTCGCAAAACCGTTAGCAGGTAATTAACCGAAGATATAAAATATGTGGGTAGATACCTACGTGTATGCTGAGAAAGGGTGCGTTTTGATTTCATTACATAGGTACGACTGATCAAATATTACAATTCATTTCCCCGACTCGAGGATTCTATCGAGCGTAATTTAATAGCTCAATTTTGACAGCATATTATATTGAGGGCGTTACGAATTCGTATGTTTTAAATACCTAATCTCGTCTCAATGCACTTATGGTTGATTGCGTACATTTCACGCAAAATCGTGTTATAACGTGCGTTACAGATTAATCATACTTTCAAAGGGTTCCGCGTGAGAATTGACACACGCGATGTACATGCCTTCAAATTAAAAACGAGATAACAGAAATACACATAGCGTTAAAAAAACAAAAAAAAATAAAAAATAAAAATAAAAAACAAAACAAAAAATAAAAAATTGAAAAATTTATCCCACATGTAAGCGGATCTCACAGTTATATTTCATCTACGTGTATTCACAATTTAATGAATATCGCGAATTTTCAAATTTAAACAACTATTCATGTTAAATAATTTTAACAGACTATTTGAATAAGCCATCTCGAATATTCGCAACTAGTAAACATGCCTGCAGTATAATAGCGTGTGCGATTTATTATATATGTACTCTGCAGGAACCAGAGGTCCTCCCCCCTCCCCTCCTTTTCCGATTTTGGGAACAACGTAACAATAAAATGAAAATATAAAATAATTTCGAGGTATATATTTCAGAGGCAAATTTATGATAGAAAAAAATTAAATAGGGTTGTTGTGCAGGGAATAATAAAAAATCATTCATACTATTGTAGAGAAACAATGATATGAGGGTAAGACCATATCGTTAGGCGTAGGATACGCGAAATATGGGCAACTGTGAAGTTTACGAGTAACGCTATTCAGGAGCAATCCGCCTACTCTTTTGCTGAAGAGATTACTGTAAAATGTACTAAGCGGCGACACGGGGTGTCGTGGGTATCGTGGGTATCGTATACCTACTCCCAGAACGACGTATCTCGCCGGAGCACAGCTTAGTTAAAGCGGAGAAGCGTCTGTTTCGAAAGGCTCAGCTCGTGCAACGATAAACTCTGACACTGTATATCGAGGTTTAAGGAGAGATCAGTTTGCATACGAAATCCTTTACAACAACTATATACAGCTACGTATACATGCAATCGACCTCCATTCGGCACTCGGAAAACGGCTTACATACCGAGTTTACAGCACTGACGTACCGAGACGCGATTCTAAACCTCTCAAATTCGAGTACTGCATTTATCTCCGAATGCACTTCACCCTGACTTCATACCGTGGCCTGAACCAACCGGGATCATTGAATCTCATAGCAATAATGCAACGGTCGTTTATTTCTTATTCCTACCTTGAGATTGAACTTTGTTCGGATAATACTGCCGTTCATATTCTTGGAGAAAAATGTAATTTTAATTTTCTACTTCAAGTATTTATAATTCTTATTAATGTTTGATATTTGTGCATTATAACGACTAGACATTTCTTGGCAATAACTGTGATACTTATTCTACTTGAGAAATATATAATTATTCTCATTGGTCCGCTTTGGTACATAAGTCCGCATTGCTTTATGGAAGAGATTTTTAATTAATTCTTCTCTTGTATTCGGGGGGAGGTAAACACTACCGTATACGATAAAATGAATAATTATTATTATGCATAGCGTTAAATCACACGATGATAAATTATATCGTGATGGAATTCAAACCACGAAGCGACGATTTCACATATCTATAAACCAGCGATCATGGATTAGCCTTTTCATCGATGTATAATACGACGATAAAGAAAATCTAGTTATTACATTTAAAAATGAGGATAAAATGCTTTCGAAATCTCCAGCCTTTCGGATGGGTGCTTTCCCAACTTCACCATCTAATTTATCGACCTGGCGTAGCACTCGTAGATATTCGAGCGGACATTCTCCTTGCTTTTCGGTTTCTCTCTTCTCTCTTCTCTCTTCTCTCTTCTCTCTCACCTCTCTTCTCTCTTCTCGCTACCACTATCTTTGGTTCAAAGAGGGACTGTTGCCTTCGCTACTAAGTGTACAAGCTCTAAGTGTCAGGAAGTACGCGTGGCAAAATATGGCCTCTAGTTCGTAGCTAGGGGTTCGCGACCGCAATGCTCCGTAGCGCGATGATAACTAGAGAGGTAATAACCATACTGGAGAACTTAGAGCGTAAGTTTATTAATTACCTTAGCGACAATTCGGCGTTCGCCTTCAGAGCTAATTAAAGCATATTTCCTATCCTAGAAGTCGTAAATATTAATAAATAACGTGTATTAAAATTATTTTCTCAACATTTCACAACGATACACTATATTTAAAGATCGCTCTGTATCTTGATCGCATATTTCACCCTCTTTCTCATGACTAGCTGCAACGTTGTACCAGATTCGTGCAACACCTCGACCACCCTTGTTTGCAATCTTCGCTCTCCTGACAAATGACCTGTCCAGCCACGTTATACTACGCCGAGGCTCAAGCCCTGATTGTTTTCTCCAATTCCAGACTGCAGGCTGCCCCGAGGCAGTACGTATCTACTCTACGTACATACATACCTACATAGTGTCGCTTGAATAATCTACAAAACTGCGCTTAAGCGAACAGTATGTATGCGGGTATAAACTTTTAAGTCTCTTTGGTATGATACGAAGGATGAAAATGAGAGATAGGTATACCTAGTACGTGCTTACCACATCAAACTTTATATTACATAGACAACGGTAAGTTTTAAATAACGATAGGGAAAAGAGTTTATAATCAGAGTATGGAAGAGGTAGTTACTTATACCTTATACTGTTATAGAGCAAGTAGATAAGAACGAGTTTTATTAAATTATACACAAGGTAAGAATATCTCGTCAATATATGTATAGGATACGGGCGCAATCTACTTAGCTAAGCAGCACGAGCGATCATTAAGAGGGAAAAATTAATGTTTTAATCACAGTGCGCGGGGTGTTCGCCCATAAAACGTCGGCAATAAAATGAGTTTGAAAGGGAAATTTCTTAGGTCAAAGAACCCTCAAAAATATTTTATGTATATATATATATATATATATATATATATATATATATATACTTTACACACGTATACCGTTGGAGGAGTTATGTATTAGATGAATATACGTATATATGGTGTAGAAAAAGTGTTAATTCAACGAGCTTCTTATGGTAATTGTCGACGGGTTGTACCACTCAAAAGTAATTGCGTGAACAATTTCTATATAATGTTTTGATAAATTACGATTAGAATAATAAATCTGAATAATTGTAACGATTAAACAGGTGTATCGTTGTAATTAACGTCTTTACAAGCAGACAATTATGGTAACGTGAAGTTCTACAGCTAGATTAATCCAATCACCTCGTGAAAAGCTCGCTTAACAGAGACATCGCGATGTGTAGAATCAACCCATTACCAAGACACAATGGAGCTTATATTACATTACATCACGTCATTGTTTTTTTGGATCCTCCAATTTCGTCGACTACGTAGTTTATCTTTTACGCAATTATTTGATATAAGTTTCAAGGCATACGTGCAGGTAGATTAGTTTAAATCAATCAGACAATTGTATATGGTAAAACTTCAACGTGATACCTTAAATTTTTGGGGTGGAAATGACTTTATACAATTCAAAGTGTGTGAACATCGTGTTTTCACATATATGCGTTGTTCCACCTGAAATGGTACAAAAAAAAAAAAAAAAGAAAAATGAACGGTAAAGGTGCAGATTTTTTCGCAATTTAACATGGCGGTATACGTGTTATAATTCGGAGAATAATCCCACCAAAACGTTTGTATAATTTGCAAAAATCGCGGAGCTACCGTTATTTGAATTTTCTTCAAGTGCTGTCGTACTTGTGGGTTAAAAAATTCGTATCTCGGTAAGTGCTAATCGTAAGGTCAGGATATTTTTTTTTTATTATACTCACGCAAAATCAACATTTCCGAATCACGTACAATATACTTTAACTAAAAATAACTTGTTAAAATTAGAATAAGTCAAAGCACGTGCTTAAAAACGTGACTATAGTGACGTAAGACAAATTGTTTAATTTAAATAATGTATAGTACCTACCTAATTAGAGACTGAGAGGAAACGAAGGATCTTATTCCACTTTTGGGAAGTTAAAAATGGCTAAAAGACGTTAATTGGATGGTTCTTAAGTATTTAATTACTTATACTGTAAAAATAAAATCGTGGATAATATTGCAGCGTAACGTGAGTGTCGTAGCTTAAAAATTCAAAGAGAAAACTCACAAAATTTAACTTTTCGATCGAAAGGTTGAAGATCGGATGTAATGCCGTGCAAACATCTGGAGATCTCGTCGACTCTTATCATTCATCGTACGAATCAAATGGTATAGAAATAATTCGAGAAATAGAAATATCACGCTCAAGATATCTATGGCATCAATAGATCACAAAAACCTACCGGATACAACGTCATAACGATTTCTATCCCCATAACATCGGAAAGTCTTTAAAAAATTCACTCGTTTTTGCACAAATGATGTATATGAATATATATTATTTATTAAAGAATTACTACAGATTCCTAAAATATCATTATCTCAATTTGAAAACTAAGTAATTAAATTTTGGGTGTCGTGTTTCCGTAATTCAATGAAGAATTCCAATTTTAAAATCCTTAAATATTTTACAGTAATTCTTCTACATCAACAGCTAATCTTTATAAACGTCATAATAAACCGTAGCTTTTTTCACAATATAAAAAACCACTTGACCTCATGAATGGCTGGGACCTTGAGCAACGTGGGCGGCGCGCACGCAACGTTTTAAATTTTTTTCCCTCTGAAATGGCTTGGACCGCCATGAATCTCTTAATACGAAAATATAAGGGAAAGATCAAGGAATTTTGGTGAATTATTTTAACAAATTTTACGGCGCCTTCTGGCAATGGTGGTCAAAGTAGTGAAACATATGTGATAAGAAATAATACATATTATTTCAGATAAAAAAAGTGATCATCATAGAGACATTGATTTTTAATCTTAGAGGTCTGACAACAGTTTCAAAAAATTCTATAAGCCCGTAAGTAGTTACGATATTTTTGAAAATTATTAGAGAAATACTTTCAACCGTGTTCTATTAATAAAAAAGATGATTTATTTTTAAATTGTGATGTCAAAAACGCAAGACCTTCTCATTTACATGGGTAAAAATATTTCGGTTAATAATTTCGGGTTGCTCGATAAAAGGTATATGGTGTAGAATTTAGGTAATAACTATATCAGGTTATAGTTCTTTCCACTTACACTCATGTTCTGTTCTATACAATATCTAGTTCACGCTACCATTATCGTTCATTAGAGGGTCTCTATTCTGCATAGCATGACAGGAGTAGAAATTACTACTCGTTAACACCAAAAAATCTACTAAATCCTACTGAATGATATTATTTATAATATATAGTTGTCACATCTATGAAGAATGCTTATTCCTCCTAGTTCCCCACCCTTTTAGTTAAAATATTGTACCCCTAGTGATACTTTTCTCTTCATTGCGCCAGTATGTCACTGCTTTGATTGCCTTGGTTACTCATCACTCGCTATGATCTCTGTGTGTACATTTTAATGCCGTTTACAATGCCCAATGGTACAATAATTCGACGCAGTCGATAAGCCTCTCATTTTTATTGTTAGTGATAAGAGCAGAAATACCATTGGAGATTATTGGAGCCAAATTATTACCTGCAATGTAATTTTGAAGTATGTGAATTATTTTTACGGTAATACCTATACTTTGTCGTCAATGCAAATGGTAGTTTTTTCCCTTTTCTCTTTGCAACACGTTCAATTGTAGAAATGAAAATAGTCATGACATATTTCTACATTTTACAAACGAATAGACGCGGGGAAAGGCTAGACTCATATATAGTAGATGAAAATTGAAAGCAGTAAACTACTGTGTAAATTTAATATTCATAGTTTGACGTGATGAAATCCATCACTTGTACAAATTGTTTGTTTTGCACAAAACGTGTGTGACCATTCCTCTTTTTAATGGTTCAAATAATTGTTTGATGAAGCTGCTAATCCACGCAATTAACATGCAATAAATATTTTTTCACCATATGTCGTAGAGATTCAACAGAAAATATTTCAGCCATACATATCGTTTGTAAGTCTTTCAACATATACAGCCCGATACGTTTTAGGGTCACAAATTTGCTCAGTATTCTTTTACCTTTTGAAAGAAAATCACGTTTCCTGAAAATTGTGTAACACATTCAACAGTAACAAGGCCTTTCGTAGTTTTCGACTGACAGAAAGTCCTCTTTAGATTCGAGAAAATGGAATTCTATTCGACTGGCGAACACTTGTCGCAGTAGATGTAGCCCCAGTCAAGTCAGCCCGATTGTATAGCAACGTCGTGTTAAAGATCGGCCGAGACAAACGAGTCGCTTCTTCAACCATTGTCCATTCATCCATTACCAACAAATCTTCAAAATTACTCATTCAAACAAAATAAGGTAATACAATGTTCAAATACTTTTTTACGTGGATTGGCTTTAAATCTTCGAATCGATTCCCTATCTGTATCTATAAATATGATTAATACGTATTTCATGGCTTTCTATTTGAGTAGCAACTAGTATTGTCATGAAAAATTGTTACAGGTAAAAACCGAGACTTAGTCCAGTAATGTTGTACCAATTTGAAAATCACGCGTCTTCCTCCATCTGTTGGGAGTTTCAGGAGTTCTGCTTCTGGAGAAAAACTCGATCGAAATGTTTGCGCTCAAGGGGTGCTTTTATTTGCTAGAAAAGGGTGAGGGATGAAAGGATTAACTTTCGGGTAAAGTATTGAGAAAACTTTGCCAAGTAAAGAGGAACTATAGTAGGGGTTGAAGGATTTCCTTGGATGACGTTTTATTATCGCAACGAAACTTCCAAGTGAATTGCTATTTATTGTTCGCTATGCGCTTCTTTAGACGATCGTAAATAAAATGTTTTCAACTAACTGTAAAGAAACTTTCATTCCATCACTTCTTAACACGATATTATCATCGCCTGTATTATTATCAACCCTTAACAGGCTATTCTCATACCTATACTGATTTCTTTGAATATAAATGACAAATTCTAAGATGTATGTACGTACGTTTAAAATGTTCGAGAAAATAAAGGGATATAAAAATAGATGGTTCATGACTGAGAACATCTTATTCAATATGAGTAGCAATATCGTCCGGAATAACCTGATGTACAAAATTTGGATTGTAAATTTGAAATGACATTTTCCCACATCCACGCTTTATAGACGCCTGAGCAGTATGGTTTCTGTGCCAAGAATAAAACGCAGAAATATAGAAAATAGGCCTTGAACGTCGCGTCATTGCGATGCATTACGTCAACAAGGCTCTATATCTTCCTCGGAGTTATGCCAGGTAAAGTTATAAGGGGAGCTCCCAGCTGTAATAAAATTCATCGAGTTGCGTTCTTGCAATAAATATTTATCGGGCTGGATGCGATCTTCAGGACCCAGAAGGCACCGATATGTACAATTTTTACAGACACAGTGGGTCACCCACACTGATCGTGAACAAAGTCATTTTGAAGTCTGTATCTATATACAAGGACGAAACAGTTTGAAGGAAACAAAATTTTCACGGATTTCGATGCCCTGAAATTACAGCGGAGTAAAAGCAACGCTTTTTGGGGTGGAGAGTTCAATTTCTGGTAATTGCTTATCCTTGATTTTGACCATAAGATATTTTTAAGATACATACTGCAGTAAGTTTGAATCTTTTAAAGATTCGTTTACTACTGCCATTAAGTTCGATCTAAATTTTAATGATAAATGAATAGTTGGTAGACTTTTCTTACTGTTTTTAGGCACTGAAGTTTTCAATGGAAGTACATAGGATGCGCATGGACACTCCTGGCACACTAAGGCTGCATTCACATCTGATTGAAATTAGGCAGGCTTGGTGTAAGCTGTGCTTGAATACACAGTATGCAGATGATGTCTTCCTTCGCTGTGAATGCAGCCTAATTTACACACCGGTTTATCATGGCGATTGTTACCACTCACGTGACGTAGCTCACAGCTAATCATCGATCTAAAACCCAGGATAATTTCTTGCAAGAACAACCTTCGCGAGGTACACTATTCGACACAAACCGTAACCGAAAGCCCAAAGAAACACTCGTAAAATATTGTAGACTAGCCGGGCATGACCTTTTCGCCATGACAACGATAACACAGCTTACAACCAGCTGCTTGTGGGGTTAATAAATTGGTGGGGTAGTAAAAGGTGTCTCCATCTATGAATTTACTCATGAAACTGATCGAGACCAACAGGGGTGCGGTTGGGAGGTTTCAGCAAGTATCAGAGGTTAACCGAGGGTAAGGGGTGCTTGGATTAAATGGCACATCGCGCCACGCCGTTCGAAGGTACAATATACCCACCAAAGAGAATCGTGAACCCGGAAGAGAAATCTACGAGGTTTGAAAACTTGTACAACAGAGGAGACGACTGTAGATTTTTGGATGCTTTTTTTATAAAAATTTTCGATTTTTTGTTCCAGGTAGATGATAAGTCATAGTTTTGTGATGAAGTTTAGGGGTCTCCCATTTTTTTCTCCATGCACTTATATCGATATACAAAAAATATTTGTGTAGATGTATGATTTTTTAACCAATGATCCGGTGCTGTAAAAAATTATCTAGATGTAGGAAATCGGAAATAAAAATTTTGAGAGGGTGGAATCATTGAAAGTCGTACATCGCTGTTTTAACGACCATCCTGATCTAGGCACATACCTTTTTTTCACATGATTAGCTATACGTACTCCATTACGAATGCAATGTGTATTTTGATTTTGTTTTTATTTTTTTTACGGAGTACAGAAACTCAATAACCTCATTTAATTGCAAATAATGAAACTGGCGTCATATCTCTGTTTTAAAAGCGTGGGTGAAGGCTAGATGCAATTTGATCTGGAAATATAGTCTAGGTAACTTATAGTTGTAAAAAATTTCAGACTGCAGAACATAAATTGAAAAATATTATTTACCAATTAACGTTTCTACACCAAAAAATGTCGCTATTGTAAATTTATCGGCACGTTATCTCAAATATTTCGTAGATACAAATTTTTGCAGCATCCTTTTGCTGCTCATTGTATCATCGATGTATTTCAAATTTCAATTATCGTAATAATCTCAATTGTAACACCGTCTTTCCTATTTTTCGACGGATAAAAATTTTTCTTTAGACTCAACAAAATTGAATAAGCTACGAATATTAATTTTCGCAGTAGAGGTAGTCCCGGTTAAGTCAGCCCACTTAACGAGCTGCGATGGGTGAAAGTGCCTTCTTCAACGATTGTAGGTCAACTAGTCGTTCCAAGGTGTTCTAAATAAAAATCCTTCAAATTGAAATGAAATTTGGTGTTCATCAACTGACTGAGAAAGAAATGGAAAGTATAATGTGAAATCGGACATCAAACAGAGTCAGCACTCAGTCAGATATAAGTTGCCCATTATTTTACCCAAATTTTAGTAATTTCTTGGAATTAGATGAATATTTACTAAGTTAAAATTCTATAATTTTCTTTAAAGATCGCTAAGTAATATTGATTTTTTTCTATCGAGTCATTGGTCAGAGTGATCACCTTGTGTTGTTAATCAATTTTTGGAAACGGTTTTATCTTTTATCACAATTCCAGGTACTCAATTTATATTTCAGGACGAATCTAGAATCGATTGACAATTAAATTACAATCGTTTCAGTATTATAATAGCTGAAACCCTAAATATATTCGAAAGAATACGGTTTGGTATTATTGAAATAATAGCAAACGATTATCTTGTGATTATGTTCTACGACGTACAGCTTACTATTCACATTTTCGTATTTAAATTATGTGACATATGTTTGATAGCTACTTTGCAAGTCAAATCTGTATGAATCTAGAAGCTTGAAAATAATAGTGTCTATTATTTGTCATTACAAAACAAGCACGCAAGCTCGTTTATCAAATTATCCTCAAAAGCTAGTGTTACGGTGACTCGATTTAGTCAGTTAAAGTTCAGTCGTGAAGATTGAGAAATCTTCCGAAAGTTTTAATCATAAATTCTGACCCGGAATTATAAATCTACTTAAAAAATGACAAATCGTAATATCGTACGTACGTAAATTTGAAAGGACGTTGATCTCGCCAGGATTAAGTTTGCTAAGCGATTCTGGAGCTTAAAGACTCTCTCTTATATCTCAACCATGAAACCGATGGATTCAAAAACGGATTTCAACATCGCAGTTGGGGGTTTGAGGCACGCCTTGAGCCTCATAGCAATTTGGCCAAAAGTATCGCAAACTTTAACAATGACCATAATTTGGCTAGGCTATTTCACTGCATTTGTAACAGCAATTACTGCCAGTTTTTTAGGTGCGATAATAATCGAAAGAGATTTCGAACGACTAATCGCTGTGCTTGGGCAAACCATTCCGATGACCGTGATCACCATAAAGTACGGTTTGATCAAGGGACAGATTCAACCTTTAAAATATCTCCTGAGAACGATGGAGGAAGATTGGGAAATCCAAAAACAAAAAATGGAAGAAAAAGATGCTTCACATAATCGTGAAATAATGCTGACGCACGCGAGGATATCTAGAATATTTTTTTATATGTACATAACAATTGTCATGATTTGTTGGTTCCTTTTTATCATAGCTCCTATTAGCAGACAAATATCTGCTACTAATCGAACAGGAACTACAAACGAATTTCCAATGAATTCTTGGTACCCTTTGCCCAATCATTTGACGAGTCCGATTTACGAGGTGAAAAATTTGTGGATCAAATCGCGTAGGGAATTCTTCAAGCTTCATATATTTTCTAAATAATTGATCTTGTTTTCAGATATTATACGTATTCGAAATAGTTGCGGGAACAGGAATGGTGATTGCACATACAAGTATTGATGGTCTACTAGTAACGTCTATCTTTCATTTGTGCGGTCAGTTCGAGATATTGCGGTTTGTAAAACGACGGAATTTGTACCTACTGAGAGTCGTAAACTCTATCTATAATATATTCACGTTTTTATTGGTATTTTAAGATGTTGCATCGAGGAGTTCCAAACTAAAGACCGAAACAGTGCAACGATACGCGCTGATTTGAAATTCATAGTAAAACAGCACGTGTCAGTAATAAAGTAAGTGAAATTGATGGTAGATTTTATCCGCGAGTGATTGTAATAGATTGAAAAATTCTTCAGTGCAGCTGATGCAGTAGAAGAATCTTTCAATCATATTTTATTGGGACAATTGCTTGGAGGAACGTTAACCATTTGCTTAGCAGGATTCAGTCTTCTACAGGTATGTATTTAATAGCTTGTTTAGTCAGCATTTTTTAAATAGATAAGCAAAGGGATGGGGGTAGCATCTTGAGTTTTAAAATAATGAAATATCACGTTATAACATGTATGGACTTGTTAAATGAAATTTTCAGGCAATGGAATCAAATAACGTTACTGCACTTGTGAGATTTTCATTTTTACTTACGATGGCATTGCAGCAAATGTTCATTTACAATTTTGCTGGAGACTATTTAACGTCACAAGTGAGTTTTCAATTTTTTACCGAACAATAGTAAATCCAATTCCAATACAGTATGAAATTCTGAAGGAGTATTTAATTTCTTAATCAAATACTATGTGTAGGGTGCTGTGATTAGAATAGCTGTCTACAAAGCTAAGTGGTATGAACTTCCACCATTAATTGGAAAGTCATTTTTATTCATTATGATGAGAGCATCGAGGCCGATTACAATCACAGCCGGAAAATTTGTCCCAATGTCATTGACCAGTTTTACAAAAGTGAGTATTGACACATCATGTACGTAAGGGAATGTGGGGAAAATTCAGACACCATATTTTTCGTAGGTGTCCGGGCCAAACTGAGACACCATTTTTAAGACCAAAATTTATTTCTCCATGTTCAAAAACGCTTAGTTACGGTTTGCAGAAAAGAATGAGGTATGTTGATCAGCCAACTCTGAGGTGAAATTGGCTACTGATGAACAAAAAAACAAAAAAAATGTGTCTCAAAAATGGTGTCTCATTTTGGCCCGGACACTTACGGAAAATATGGTTTCTCATTTTGCTCCACATTCTCCTACTACTAAATAATAAAATTTACAGAATGTGTGCACCTTTTTTGCAGCTTCTTAGATCAGCAACATCGTACCTTTCCGTTATGAGAGCAATGAATGCAGATAAATTTGACTGATCAGTTGAACTATTCAATACTTCATTGTGGTTTTCTATCAGCTATCCCACTCAAGTACTTACCTAAACATGTACTTTTTCGATAATATCCCATTGGTCTTGCTAGACGCAATAGGAGAAGAAGTTAGGCTTAGGTTCATAAAACCAGAGAATAGTAGAATAAAGTGAAGGATTAGAAATTGTACTACACTGCACCGATTATCAATGTTTTGCTAACCGATAGAGACACCTTATACCTGCCATTTCTGAAATCATTTGACAAGTTTGTCAAACAGATTGAGAGGGAGTAAAAAACATGATTTTTTTCTAGTTAGATATAAAATTAAGTTACGGATTTACTAATAGACTACTAGATTTTCTGCTTCGATGAATGTGAGTTATGAAACGGTTGACTTGGATCATGAATCGTGCTAGTAGATATGTGAAGTGGATAAAAATTGAAGCTATACATATAATAGCCGTACTGAATTAGCCTTAATTTGTCTTGGTAGAACGAGAAAATAAATTTTCTATTAACTATCAACGTACCATTTGTCAAATCGAGTTGTGTTGAATTATGGTTTACACATGCAATTCTTTACAATACCTTTCTCACCGATTGTCTATGATCAATGATATACAACTACAACATAGTGCGTAACTTGGCGAATGCAACAATGACCACACGCACTTTCACATCTACGCATCCAGGACTACAAATACGATGTAAAAGACCACGTAACTAAACTTCTTAATGCATTAGCACCCGGTGTAGCAGCCTTCTATGGATACTGAAGCTATAGTGTTTCGTGTAGGCAGGGAAGTGCAGCATTGCTATTTAAGTAAATGTTACATAATTTATTACCTTTGTGAAATCTTGTCGGATTCATAATTTATTAGGTCTCTGAACAAAACGTATGCGATTTAAATTTTTTTCTCACTATTTTTCTACAGTAGGTACGATATTTAATGTGAATAATAATTTGCATGTTTCAATTCTGATGCATAATATGATGAATTAATTATATTACGATATAACGCATGGAGGTGAAAGGAATGAATAAATAAATAACAGGTAAATATTTATTTTTGTATTTTATTATATGTATGTACTTTCGTTATTATATATTAATAATAAGATTATACCATCATACTCTAAAAGTTAGTTTTGATAAAAAAAAAAAAAAAAAAGAAATAAAAAATAAAAAATAATATATATAATAGACATATATATATTTATTTATATGTATTGCTTGTTTGCTGCACCGCTACAAAAAGTAATCATCATTATTATGATTGATGTATATCTATATATCGGTAATACAAGTAAGAATGTACAAAATAGTACCTAAGCACTTAAGCAAACGTCTCTTTAGGTCCTACCTTATCGCTAAATTTTACTTATAGAATAATCAGTATGTTTTATTCCCATAATAACGGTGGCCGCCGCGTTTACGCCAATTATTAATTGCATTGGAAATATAATCTGCAATTCAGTGTATAGGTACCAGGTCTTTTTATACTTACAGACTTTGGCGTGAACGCAATTAAATATCTTTTCACATTTCAAAGACGCTCGCTCATGCATGCGATTGATGGATTCGACGTGTAAGCAGGCCTAAAGATGATTAATTTAATATTTACTACAGTTTTGGCACTTGGATTATAAATTTTCGATTCCACTAAATGGTATAACTCGCAAACATCCGTGAGAAGTCCCTCAAACTGATGAGGAATATCTTCTCGCACCAAATCGTATTAGATTTACCTTTTTCCTACCATTTATCATTCGATGATATTACAGTAAAAGAAATTATTCCGCTAGATGAGCGAGTTGCGTGAGATATAAAGATAAAAAAAATAAAATGAAACCAAACAAAAGATAAAAGAAAAATCCAATGTCATTACAAGTTTAAAGTTCAAACGGTAACTGAGTGTCTTCAGTTGTACAGAGAGGGGCCTGAAAGAAATATAGATTTTCAATATTTTCTTATGTCCATTTTCTACTAGAAAAGTTATATTCTTACTATCTGCGAACGAGATGCTTTGACAGATCACTTTCACCAGGAAAGCAGTGCAAAACTGCGTGGACAGCGTAGCAAGGAACTGTGTGTTAAAATAGTTTAATAAACGTTATGACTGATTGTTAAATAATCGAGATACGATTATAATTTCTGATATAAAATAAAAATAATGCAGGACTGACGAAATACCTCGGTGTAAAATAAAATACAATTAACTTAAAATAAGCCTAATTACATTAAGTCCTAACTTAAAATGATAATGACGATGGATATGGTGTGGTTTGCCGCCCTCCACGAGCGTGTGAATATAATTATGCTTGCTCTGACAAATTCTAAACTATTTTTTTTTTTACAATACATTCAAGAAAATGGGGTTTTCTGGTCTAATCGAACACTAGATATGTCACAGGCAACTAGAATTAGACTAAACAATTGTTGGAATGGCTGGCTACTGATTTTTACTATAATTTAACACTTCAGTTATTGATTTCTTCTTTTTTTTTTTTCTTTATTATCATTTCGCTACGTATATTTTGGACTATAATTGAAATTGTGGAAATTATTAGTTACATCCAACAGTCGTAAGATATAAGACTTGTGGAAGATATTCTTAAGTGTCTATTACAAATCGTAAATCGTATAAATAGTTTTGACGAGAAATAAATCTCGTTGCATTTTTTTTTTTTTGTTTTTTCTTTTATTTAGCGAATCGAAAAAAATAATTAACATTTCTAATTATTTGTGCTTGGACTTTAATGGTCTTGTTATATTTCAAACAATCACCCTCGAACTCGTTGCGAGATACATATTATTACCTAATACACAAAAGTCAAAAAATGTTACAAAAATTATTTACAAAATTCAACCCGTACGCCATTCCAATTTAACGGGCAAGAATCTCCTCCTGTAAAAACATAATTGAAACGTTCCAAACTGGTTATTGAAAATGGAAAAATTACTATCTCGTCTAAAACCATTTTGGCGTTTAGACTAAACCAAAATCCGTGTGTATTGGAACGTCACAATTATTCGGTTTCTCTGCCGCCGCCATATTTACTTCGACCAAAGTATCTACGCTGTTAATCGAACAGCCTTTCAGTATTTTCTGAGCAGCTAAACTGGTGAACTGAACTTGCAGATCACTCAGGCTTGGATACGGATAGAGATCACCACGACTTGGTGATTTTTTAAGATTGGGTTCTGAGCCCTGAGGTGCGCGCTGTTTCGAAGACTCTAAATTTTCTATATAAACGTTGTTAAAAGAGCCGCCAAAACCGTCGAAGGATTTTGTGGGGGACGGAGGATTCGATGCAAGGTTACTCTTCGAACCTGGTCGAAGTAAATTCCTGTAGCTAAGCGCGTCTTTTGACAAAGATAAGCTCAATTTCCTAGAGTTATTCATCGCGTCGTTTGTGTTCTTAGAAGTCGGTATTGTGGAGGGCGGGTTTTCGTTTGGGTGAACCAGTGATATTTTTTCAATGTGTGATGATCCGTCGATTAGATGAGCCTGACTATTGTTCAAATGATTAGTGAGTTTAAGTTTGTTCGGAGGATCTTCGTCTACTTTTGGCTTATTCTCTTTGTCAGATTCGGAAACTAATCTGACTTCTTTTCCACCGTACAAAGAGGTCGGTCTTTCAATTTTTATCGGTTTGTATCGCTGTTCGTCTACCTTCATTGTCTTGAATTGTTTATCCTCATCAATCTTAGATTTGTACAATTTTTCCTCTTCCATTTTACCGATTGTCGGTTTGTAAAACTTCTCGCTAACAAGTTCTTTCTCTTGCTTATCCTTACCGGACGTTGTCTCCTTCTCACTGTTATTCTTGTTCAATCCATTCTCAAAGGTGATAACCGATCTCATTGGCGAATTATTTTGATGTACATAAATCTTCGTACCTGGTGCACCAGATATCGTAGTCGTCGTCGTAGCATTCGATGCCAACGTTACACTGCTCTGAACCCTTTCCTGAGGTGGACTTGTTGGACTCAAGTTTGTCGATACTTGAAGGGTTATGGAATTCTGTGCTTCCTGTAAAGGCGTCAAGGCACCCTGCTGGATGATCTTTAGGGGAGATGATTTAACCGGCAACGTAGAACTTTTCAGAGGTGAAGATGAAAGTTTACCACTAGACGTTGACTTCCCACTAGAGTGCGTCGAGTGACCGGATGAAGTTTTCTGAAGTACCTGAAAGCCGTGAAACCATCATCACGTATTCATCCATAAATAATAAACGAGCAAGTCCCATTACATCTAAGTTACCGGATTTTTTCTTTTCAGCAAAGAAATAATTTACCTTGTGCTGCGGGGAGCTGTTTGACGACTTCGTCCCACTTCCGGTAGAGTCATGACTTGGTCTTCGTGAGCTGTGCCGAGTTCCGGACCGACCAAGTGTCGCAGTTTTACCAGGACTTCCATTCGAAGCTCTAACTGATCCAGAACTGCCACCACTTCTGCTTGGCGATGAATTTGTTGAATGTTTTCCCGTCTGTCCTTGGCTCCGGTTCTGGTAGATATCTTGTGCTGTGCTAGGCGGTATCACCGATGCTCTAGACGTGCATCGGCTTAGACTGGAACACTTTGATCTTGGTAAAGTCGAGCAAGGGGATCGATGACGCCTGGAACTTCTAGGTGTCGAATTAGCCAATAGACTGGATGAGTCTCCACTAGCTTGACGTCGATGGCGTCTAGGAAGCGTCGCCGAACGGGCAGAGCTGGAATCGTCCCAGACTTGGAAACTGGCCTGAGACTGGTCCAAACCCTCCAGCATCTGAAGAGAAAAACCAAAGAATAAACATCTACTGATCGTATAATTTATCATAAAGCGTGGGAAAAGAGCGTATATATAATTATGCATATAGGTAAAGTAAGCCAAGGAGAAAGTTATAGTCTGATAAAAAGATGATATTTACTTACCGAAGGACTAGCTGCTCTGGTCTGCGTAGCAACGCTATGAAGATGTACAACTCTCGGGTTAAACCATTCCGTCGGTGGATATTGCGCGCTGAAAGTTCCCATTAGCGGAGTGCCCTTCCTCCGAGAGCTACGTCGAAATAGCCTTGAGAGTAGTCCAATTTTTTCTGAAAATATATTCGAGAAACCTTGAGAACAGAGCGGGACGTATAGAATTGTGAAAAGCTGAAAGGACTCATTGGGAAGGGTTTGCTATTAGCTAGGGTGACTAGAAGCTCTGTGACTATCCTAAATTCATTAGCTCTAAGAAAAAATAGAAAAAAAAAGAAAACGGGTCGCTAAAATTGAACTCAGACGATGTTTAGGGTCTGAAAAAGCAACGACAAAATATTATATTTCCGACTTATCTTTGAAAGTACAACATTTAAATTAATCCCGTAAAAAATTTCACATGTTCATTATAGGAAAATTCTAGAGTTTCACCACCCGTCACCACGTCAAACCCTTCCCGACTTGACTCACTCGTTGGACTATGAGGAGCACTATCTGTGCTAGCATATTCGGCACTTGAAGAGGTGTCACTTCTGTCCGGTCTTCGAGGTAAGGACCGAGAACTTCCACTTCTATGAAGACGTCTGGCCGATCCCCAAAGTCGTAGGGAATGCCTTCGTTCCAGTCTACCAGGAACTGATCGACATCTAGCAAAGAGGACCTTGTCGTTTGGGTTTCCTGAAAGATGAAAATTATTTCTAGAAACTGAAGTGTCTACATTAAGTAACGTAATTATACGTTCAGATTTTAGCATAGAATCCGTACGGAATAAAAATAAAACTTCTATGAACACAATCCAAGTCTTGTGGCAGTATATAAATCTTATTTCAAGCTGCAGATCGTCGGTGGTAAAATTATGCTGGTATTTCGGAACGGCAGCGGATGTCGTGACCAATAGCTAATATATGGTTGTACTAAACGCTTTCGAAGCATACGGGTGTTAGAGTCTCCAACTTCGGTATCGAATCGAAACCCGCACGAGAGCGAAAGAGCGATGCATTATGGTAAGGCAAGCTTGGCACCATGGGTAACTTAGAAGGAAGAATACATGAAAATCTAAGACCTTCCACACCGAGTGTCACATTGTGTCGCCTCGCTTAATTCAATTTGCTGCCGCTGTGTCGAGTTACGTATTGAGTCCTCGATATACACGTAGGTAGCTTACCAGTACCTACATTCCTTGCACCCAACGCCCGCCCAAAGATGAATAATTTATCTATTATCTTTTCTCGGATCTTATCAGAGTGAAAATAAAGCCATAATATATGATGCAGGTAAGTAATTCTTTATAGTCGGTGAAGTTTTAATATGGACGAGGAAAGTTGAGGGTATAACATTCGTAATTTTTTCTATCTCTCAATCTTTTATTTTTCCTTAATTATTAACCACACATACAGTTTTTTTTTTTGTTTATTGATAATTATTACCGCCTTTCAGTCGACGCAGTTAGTTCAAAGTTTATAACTCGATCGTTTGGGTCGTTACGGTTGACAAAAAAAGAGAAAGAAAAAAACTCCAACGATCTAAAGATTGATAAGGCTTACGTAACGGGTAGAGAATACTTAATCTTGAGCAAATCTTGACAATGGATCCCCCGCAACAACAATATTTCAATCCTATTAAAAGTATGACGAAACCGGACCTTGAAGACTGGACCGACATGATCTCAAAGTCCTGCGGCAACAACCGCGCATTATGGACAAGAGTTGTGCTGCTCACGTAGATACATACTTTAACTTGCACTTGTGCACATGGATGAACGAACGCATACCATATCTACATATGGAAGGTAGAGATACGTGGTCAAAGCTGACGAGAAATACGTGCGGCGCCACGGGCGTCTTCTCAGCCAAAGCGGTTATTGCGCAAGTTCGACCATAAACCTTAATAATTTCAGCTATTGCCATAATAATAGAATTTTTTTTTAGTCTACAGGCTACTTTCACTGTCGTAGCAATGCTAGTACGACAATAACAAGATAAGACTATGACAACAGGAAGTCGTCTGAGATCGACTGAACATGGCAAGTTTCAAGTGGCAGTATTTTCGAGATTCACATATTATTTCGAAATAACTTGTTCAAATTTTATTATAGTTTTATTGTCCCAGTCCCCGTTCTCTTTCTGCTCAATACCTACATACGATGTGCAACATTGTCGAGCCGTATGTGACAACCGCCTACGTAAATCTAACGAGTAAAGTAAAGGTGTTCTCGAGCAGTTATACCGCCTTGCTCAAGTACGCGTAGGTACAACAATTCGAATTTTTTTTTTTTTCTTATTCTCATATCTTTCTGCATTTAACCCGATCTCAGAAGTGTCGACTTGCATGCAACAAACTCGTTTATAGAGCAGGAGTCTACTAACGACTAAAATATCTGCACTTATAAATTTCTTTTCATTACAGATTCGATACGGAAGGAATCCCATTGATGTCAAAGACATGGGCATGGTTCAAAATAACTTGTTAGATCTACTGAAATGCGATTATTCTCGCATAGTTTGAAAAGCAGAGGTTTTTACGGAGGGTTGAAGTTCTTGTCAAAGGACACTGCGTGTTTCTTTGTGTCTAGATATGAGAGATGGTTAAGGTCGTGGCTTCTTGTTTATCCGACTGATTGTGGCCAAACAACGCTTGCGTGCAATTCGTGGGGTGCTTGTTAATTTCGTAACGTTTCTTTCTGACCGTACGTGACTTTTATGTTTGCGTTAAAAACCAACCACTTAATACTAACTCTTCTGCTGACCTTAGCGTATAGATAGAAATTCTAAAATAACCCGTTATGCATATGTAGTTTCGTGTGTATATTCAGTGAATGATGATGTTGTACTGTAAAATCCTCGTCAACAGCGGGATACGTGCGGCAACTTTTCAAAACAGGTAACCAGATACAAGTTTAGTGGTTAAATAATGATGTAATTAATTTTTCTAATCTGTCTGAAACCGGTTCGATATTCAAAAATAGAAGGTGTATTGATACTTGTAAGTATATAGACACCGGAAGTCTGGACGACGCATCGTTATAGATGAAATTTTAATTACATAGCCAATCAAATTTCGCTAATCACTATTTTAAACGGTCTTAATGATACGGTAAGGAATGTGGAATAACCAAAAATAGATAAAATAAAATTGCATAATTTTAGAAAGTTGCACACCTCCGCATATTACGTCTGCCAAATTCGTCTGCACCGCTTGGTGGGTGACGTCACCATCTCTCAAGGTCAGCATTTCACCGTGAACCAAAGCCATCGCTTCATCGTTGCTCATCAGCATCCCACCTTGTCCCCTGGAGCCTGGGACTTCCCTGGAATTCCTTCTAGAACTCCCGGAGTCCCGTCTAAGTCGTCTAGTCTCAGGTGTAACAACGAAATAGCCTTGAGATGTATGATAGATTTTCCTCTCCTGCATTAGCTTGGCTAATGCATCGTAAACAAGATCACGACCTGGCCTCTGCATAGCTGGAAAAGCATTTCTCAATGCAGTTCTTAACGTGTCTAAGGTAGCCGCCTGTCGTGCTGATGTCAACTCAAGTATAGCCCAGCACAGTGCTTCAGGAAGTGGCGTAAACTGACCCTGTGACACGGGTGCGACTAGGCAGTCCTCGATGTCACCTGTAACCAGAATGTAAAATAATAATATTAGATTAATAATGCAGAGTATAAATCTCGCTTTTTTATGTATGTATGTAACTATATATTCGCTAATTCGTATTACGTATAGGATATGTGCATGTACAATATGAAATTTATGGGTATGGCGTGTTTCTGTGGGTTTCCTGGTCACGTTTCAACTGTCTACAGTTTGGCTTCGTCGTTTCTAGAGCACGTCCCGAGGGTCCTAGCTGCCTTGCCAACTTCTGGATGGTATTATAGCTACTACACGAAGAAACTCTGAGAGTTCATACGAAGTCTGTACACGTCCGAGACTATAAAGGAATCAATACGACACGCCTATCCTGTACTGGAGTAAGAAATATTTTACGTGTAGCTGAAAAATAATACGATATTTTTCACTCATACAGTAAAGAAATAAAATCCACGAACTTAACGGGTCTTTTACTTTTTAAATATCAATGGATGGTTCTATAGACACTGTTACTATTATAAGTATGTGTGTAGATTACAGTTGCCGGGAAGTCTTGTGGCTATCGACATGACAAATACTGCGGAGTAACTAGAGGAACAAGACGTATATCGGTAGCCATCGAAATCATTTGATAAAATAAGACTACAAGCGCGCAATTACAAGGCAAGAATCCTCTGGACTGGCCTTCCTAACTCTATGTGTAAGTAGTGACTTGAAACGTCCTCGTGGGTGCTTCTGGGAAGAAGTTGGACACGAGGAGACGGGCGCCAGTGAAACGCGGTCGGTAGGAACGTCTTAATTAATTATTACAGATCACGATTTATGGCGTGCGAATTGTTCCTCGCAGGTAAGTAGTCGCTGTTGGAGTACTACAGGCTGCAGTTACCATCAGGACTTTCTAAGGACGTGCGAACAAGATCTGTGGGAACTTGTTACGGATAACGTTTATGTTTCCGCGCCCAACGGAGACAGCGAGATATCGTAAACCCATTAGAACTGACAAATGATACGCTACCTAACGTGAAATAATTGGTTCGCTCTCTTTACCAAAGGAAAACATGAAAGAACACGCCGCTCCACGTATGGCGCGTGTCAAAAGTCACCCTACTACACAACTCGGGCGTGACTATAATAACGTCAGCAAAAAAAATTACGGTATAGATAAAAATGTCAACGTGACGATCAGCAAAATATTTTACAAAATTTAACACGTTTTTACACGGTCAAAAAATTTGATGATTCAAATGATGGATTCAAATTACCGCAAATACTTTTACTGTTCAGCGAAAATTAAATTTCTGCATTGAACACGCAAGTATGTAGAAAATTCGTCACAAGTTTTACACATTGAGACTATGAACTGTGCAAATCTGTTTAGATTCTATGTAGTACCATGAAATATCTTTAATTATAGAGTCTGTTACCCCAACACACGATATTCTCAGTTTGTTCATCTCTCTGACAGCCGGCTGTTGCGCATTAAGAATCGATAGCCATTCCATTCGTCCATCAAACATTGAATTGGGGTGAAACTCATTGGCGAATGGATGGAGTAGCCCACGTCACTACACCATGCAAAGCTGATGTACATACATATCTACAGCATATACCTACATGACAAAGAGCTTCAACCCTCCAACGTTAAAATTGTTAGCATCCAGGAGGTCGAGTACCCTCTGGTCTCTCTCGACACTTAAAAAATATGAACGTTTAACTAGCATACAAATTTAAATCCAGAAGGGTCGCTGCTAAAACGTACCTATGTGACTTACGTTACAGAGTGATTTTTTTTTTTTTTATCTATTGTTATATCTGTCTACATGAAACAAACTGAAACTGATTGAAACCTAATAAAAAAAAATCCACTTATCATACAACACAATTCAGTGCGAAATGTAAAATGTCATGAAACTTGATAAAATTGAAGTCTCTTTAATCATCCGTAGCACAGATATGAGTCAAAGTTTACTCCAGGTGAAGGATCTGAATACTTGCAAAGCCCTCGTTGGGTTTATAGGGGTGCTCTCCTTCACCCTCTCAATAATTTGGGCTGTACATGCAGTTCGATACCCAAACTTAGTAATGCATATTAATTCAAGCCCACCCTTTAATTCGCCATCTCCACCCTCCAACGTTTTCTACGTTAACAAAGCCTGCCTGAGCTGGTAGATTCTGCGCAGAGGATATAACTGCAGGGGTTGATCCCACAAAGCGTTGGTTTTCGGCCAGGATTACGACTATATAAGTAATAAGTCCGAAGCCGGAATATGAATTAGAGTTACTCCGTAGTCTTTTATATCAGATAATAGACGACTGCAGTATTCGCTGAAGTAAGCACATTGCACCCCTGATATACTCGCAATAAAAAAATCTCATATCTGGAACATAAATATCCGAAAAAGCCGGATGAATAGAGAATATAATAAAGCGGCGTGTCCCTTTGTCATGCAGAATTCGCATACGTGTCTTGAATCAAATCTAACATGTATTAGGTATATGAGACTCAGATGAGACTAGACGGCTGTCACCGTGAAGTCCTTTCTCATGTAGAAAAAACATGCACAGCTACATTCGAGGCATGTCTGAAAAATGCGGAAGATCGAGTAGAGCCGTTTGATAAAAAGAGGTAAACGTTACTTCGACGACGACGACAAACGAATGTTTGTTGAAACCCCTTGGCAAGAAGGTAAACTATCCTGACTTTCATCCAGAGTGCATAATAGTCTCTGACGATTTATTAGCACTAAGTAGTAGATACCTACTCATCGAGTTATACTATTAACTAAGTTGTGCTTACCGTACCACGTGGAGTAATTAAAAGTATGGTTCTATCGCGTTAGTCGTGGTTATAAAATCCTGAATGCATACTTAAACGGTAATCGAAAAGCAATTCTATCTCGTTATTCAAGGTCGTATAAGACTGCAGCAATCGGCGCCAGTGCAATAAAGGAGCTAAGTTAAAACGAAGAGACGAATAATATACATGGAGGCGGACAAGCTAACAAGCGAACAAACATACGGAGGTACACGTTGTTTCCCACGAGAATCGGTACCATGCATCTAGGTATCGGAGTTGCATTGCGAGCCTCAAAAGGGAGTGGCACACCCACGCAAGCCGTTGGAGATAGATAAAAATGAAGAAAGTAAAACAGGTGCCTGGTTTGTGCCCTCGGTATATCGCACCAGTTCGTACAGAGATTTTATGCGCGGTATCGCGTGTCAGGCTGGACCAGGTAATATCTTGGTGGTAAGTTATGACGTCAAGCCGATACAGAGCAGCTTATATCTGTAAAATAAAACCGGCGTAGTAATATAGTCCGATGAAAATACTGAGAGTTGAATTGTAGAGGAAATATATACGGAGGTATAGGACTAGGACTAGGTGTACCTATCAGTGCCGGTCTGGAGGATTGTTTGAATTATGACTTAAACCGGTATAAACTCCTTTGCGATAACTAAGTACATTATCGGCAGACCATAATTTTCTACCTTTTGTTCTTTCCTGTACAGCTGTTTACTGCCTGAATTATAATTTATCGTCTTCAACTACAGCCTTTAGGTGTCAGGCTTGGAAGGATTTCGTAACGAGTCTTTGCCGTTGGATGTTAGGCGTCGGCGTAATTGCCGCTATGCTCTTGTTCTTCTCTCAACAGCACAAACTGCAGAGGTGATTTTTCCACCTCCTGTTGGCACGGTCTCCTTGACACGGTGAGAAGAATGAAAAGATTTACTTAAAGTATCGTTGGATAATATCCTCTCTCGTTAAACGTATAAAATCCATTTTTCATGTTCACCCCAGAAACCCACACCCTTTATTCCGCAGTCTATTTATGAGGTCACTGCCTTTTCTAGCCTCAGCATCACCGCCGCATATGGCAAGTGGCCAAACGAATTAAGAAGGAAAATTGCGGTGAAACTTTACCGATATATTCAGTGTATGGTAACGATCCTCAATGCGGGTTTTATACCAAAATAAAAAAAATTGCATGCATATATTTTTCGAGATTATGAGACCATCTGCCGAACTGCAGTCAAATAGAGATTTCGTCGTGACTGTAAATCACTTTTCCTTTCGTTGTCCGAAGCTGTATAACTGACAACAGCCGGCCTTCGACATAGTTTTATGAACGCAACAGCTATCACAGCCCACGTAAGACAACAGCGTGTAATATGCTGCCGCTTGACTTGAGCTGACGGGAACTCACGAAGAACTCGAACCAACTTCGAGTACTCAGCAGAGCTGTCCGTCAAAATGTCCTGGTATTAACCCGGCATTCCGTTCTTCTAGAGAACCGTCGATCCGAGTCTTGACTAATGCACACTATTCACAAGTCGCGGATCTAGCCCATTGAAATCACTAGATAATATTTTCTAATTTATACACGCGTTGATCACGCTGATCGTAGTTCTAACGCGCACTGAAATTCGGTCACAGTGATTAGTTTTATACGGTTCTTACGAAGACATTTTACTGTCGTGAACAAGTCTGACAAACGACACTCCATAAAATGAATATTTTTAACAGATTTTACGTTTGTTAATTTACTGATCGGACCGATTGAATTCTAAATCGCACTTGTTCAGTTTTTATACCGTTCCATTGACTCTAGTATATGGACAGCTGTTTTCTTTAAAGAAATTCTGATTTACTTTCCGTGCAAACTATTTCCGGTATATATAGGAAACTTTGAGACTATTTTAAGATAAGGAAAACTTGACATGGTTGCTTGCTGCTGCAGTGCGTAAGTGTCGCACGGTTGTAGAAAACAAGACTTTCAAGACTGAAAGTGCTCCGGTATACCTACCTGGATTTACTTAGAACTCAAAACATAAATACACCGTTTAAGTTGCGTGAACGCGAGTTACGCCAGCCTCGATTCAATTCCAACAAGACACCGATGGGTGGGAGGAGGTCGTGTAACGTTTCAATATAGCTCAGATCTCCTACTTTCGTTACTTATTGTTTTCAGGATGGTAAAAAGTCGGCTCAAAACGGTAACGACAAAAGGCTATACGATGAGGAAAAGATTCTAAACCGCATTAACTAGTTTTTCATATCGAGCAAAATAATATCGTTACTTCGTCTAAACGATTCATTATTTCTCCTTCAGCGTTATTACGGAGTTCATATTGTCCAAAAACAGATCATAGATTTAATAATACCCAATTTACATGTCCTGGAAATAAATAATATTGAAGAAATCGTATTTCTCAACAGTCGCAAGGTATTTCATGAAGACATTCGATTCCGGATGCAAAGAGCTGTCTCTATAAATAAATAAATAAATAAAAAAAGACGTTTTTTTCATCGGAGCAACGAGATTTATTATCTGATGGTAAGTCGTAGCTAGGATATAGATAAAAAAAAAGCAGAAAAAAAATCTTACTGACTCTTATAAGCACACCTGTGTGGCATACAACTCAAATAACACGTTGGGTAAGTATTCATCTTCTAGATATAACGGCTAGGTTATATAATTGAAAGCTGAATATTTAGCCAACATAACCATAAGCGCAAATTTAAGACGATTAGAGACGCTAGCTTTGGACTTTGACGTTTATCAGAGAACTCATTATACGCTCTAATCACATATTGCAAAGAGCATAATATTCACAAGAGTTAAACATTTGAGTGCATCTAGTCCTCGTCCAGAATATGAAAGTAGGCAATCAAAATGTTGCAACTGTTCACGTGGACAGACGTGAGGTGTTAAAGTTCAACGCAAAACACACTAGTCAACTACTGTAATGATCTTAACACATGGCCTTCTGGATCTGTTTTTTTTTTTCTGTTTTTTTTTTTTCTTTATAAACTCATAAGAATCTCGCTATAATCTTAACTGCATATGATCATTCCTTATTTGAGAGCATGTTAATACTCTGAATCGTTTAAATTATCGACTATCATGAACCGTAGGGAGTCTTTGCAATAGAGAAATTTATAGTTATTTTAAAAAATCTAGTCTACTTCGAATATATATATATATATGAATTGCACGATTATAATACGTCGCGAGAATAAGATAAATTGAAAAATATCTACGTGGTTGATTCTGCCAGAGTTTGCGGTATTGAAACTGCTCAGAGCTTTCCTGTACGGGAAAGTAGATTCGATGAATAAATAAACGAATGCTAGCGGATTGAGATGAAATTTTTATATCTTCTCATTACGCGATACTTTTGATAATAATAACAATGGAAGGACAAAGACGGGGCTAATAAACTGCCGCATAGTGAATCTTTAGTATAAGACTTCCTCAACCGACCGGACGACCTTTAGATCGAAGTAAGAGTCGCAGTATTATGCAAATCTAAGACGTGCTCTTGGATGTAAAGCAGCGTCTGTCATCTAGCTTGAGGGTATGCCTGGAATATACCTTTGAGTACCTTATACTCTCCTAAGTCAGTGCATATACATAGTATTGGCACAAGTACGTCAATCATTTTATTAAAAGTTTATCGGAGAAACTATGAAGTCGCTGTTGAAGCGGTATATATTTTTACTTGACAATGTTCTTACTTGCATATGGTGGTGGTGCATGACATTTCGTGACTAAAATAAAACGTGGTTATAGTTCTCGGATTCGGTGACTTACCTCGTTACGATAAATCTTCGTATCTTATGGGTACATATGTATGTATATAGTATACTAATAATAGACAAGAATTATATTTATCTCGTGAAACGTATTAGGTATGCGAGTGTCTTAAAAATCTACTTAGAAATGCGCTTTGTTACTATACGTGGGCGAATCAACCAGATCCCTCTCACCTTTTCCTTCTTACTTACTTTAGCTACGCGTTTATACCGTAGGCGTATAATCGAGTACAGGTAAGGGTTTGAAGTGATAGAAAGGTTGTTTCTAATAATAGTTTACTGCCACTTGCACAGAACAGGTGTCACTATCGGATGAAATTTATGTTAAGTGTTTTTAAATTCATAGTAAACTGAGACTTCATTAATTCACTATTAGATGTTTTCTGTACATACATTTCGAGAAATGTTTATTCGAAATAACTGGACATAAATTTGTGTACGTATACCAATTGATTAAAAAATTTATTAGTCACAAATCGAACTCTCTATTTAATCATATCTCAAATTACCCGATATATTGAATTTTATACAACAAAAGATATTTTCTCTTCAGCTTCCCTTAATTATATTCAATTTTTTCTACCTTCTGGACCAAGTGAGACGCGAATCATTACAACAAACCACGAAAATGATTCTATCAATAGCCGTATTATATACCTGAAAGATCGTACCTGTACTTTTTCTTTATTTTATTTTTTCGTTTATTTATACCCAGATAGATCTGCTTACGCGGTGAATTGGCAATATATGTATATGTATAGATTACCGTTATACATTATATGCGTGTGTGTATAATTGGCAGGATATCGTGTATCTTACATAAGCTATTTGCATTTGAATCGCTAGCAAATAAAATGCCTGCCAGTTAACACGGTGTATATATTGATTGCGGAGGGGACTGCCACGCATAAATTCCACCATAGTTTATAAATATATATGTATATATAATAAATAAATACATAGATATTGTGTGTAGATACAAGCCGTGACTACTTAAGATCGTGGTAAAGAGTAAAATAATGAAATAAATCGGTCGAATGTGTATAGGTAAATATAAGGTGGCAGGTAACCACACCTTCTTCGTGAGCGTGTACATCTGATTTCAGTAGGTAAGACAATCGTTAAAAATAATACTAATAAAACAACGACGAATGGTGTACATAGGTATATGGCTGTTTATTTTCTCATTTTTATATCTAATCTAATTTTGCAACCTAATATAACTATCCGACATCTAGAAGCGAATTATCCTCTAGTAGGTATATATAAATCCCCCATATTTTCTATTCACTATATTATATTCTCTATTTTCTATTTACTATTTTTCATTATTTACCGTGTTGAAACAGCTGATCGGCTGTAGATTTGCATTCAACGAACGATTTCTAATTCTTCGTTGCGCGGACCACTCGCCTGCAAAGTGGACTACAAACAGTATCAATGCATTTGAATACTCGCACGCTGCACCATGGTGCTACTCTCTGCAGTGCTGTCTATAACCTGGGTAATTCGAAACTCGTTCTACAACTCTACAACGACCAACAAAATGGAGAATGATTTATTGCCGATGAATGAGCTGAAAGTAATGAGCACAGTTTTTGCGCAAGTTGTTCGCATTGTTTTTTTTTTCTCTAGTTTTTTGTTTTTTTTTTCCATTTTTCAGAACAGTTATCGAGAGCATGAAATCTTTGTCGTTAGAGGTAAAATAGGATATAATACGATCCGTGTTATTTCGGCATGTATTATAATGTATAAATATATATTCCAAAGGTACTATTTTAACACAAATAGCAAAAAATTTCATGGACAATTATCTGAACCATTATAATTGCGAGGTGGTATAATTATTCACTTGATACCTTTGACGTTTCATATACTCAAATTATACTTCAGAAATTTAGGAGACTTCCGGTACCTGTCGCAAAAAATTTCTTTGCTACACCTGAGTCAAAAAAAAAAGAAAGAAAAAAACAAAAAAAAAAAAAAAACGTTCATTTTTAAGGTGAATTATAATAAGTTGACTATTTTTTCTAATCCCATCACTGAAAAGTATCGTTGTTTGATGAAAAATTGAGAAATAGAGACCAAAACCAGGTTTTAATTTTGAAACTTTTTAACGAAATTCAATTGAATGAATTGCGAAATCGAGAGGTATACGATTTCCTCGAGAAACAACGGATTAGTTAATTATAAAAAAGCATTGCGAATGGCCGATGATCGGATCAAATGATACTATACCACCACAATCTCTAATCGCGTGTAAGTAGTGGCTCTATGTGTACACATATATACAACTTGTTTCATACGTTTTTTTATACCGTAAGCATTAAGTAGTCAGGTTCAACGAACACTGCTTTGTATTCTAAGTACATATACCTATAATGTACACTACCTACGTTTGTAGAGCTATTCTTAGTAGCAAGTATGTATGGGATGGGTATAAGCTCAGAATTCGCTTACGATTTCAAGAGATTATATCACGAATCATACCCGCTGTTTAGATCTGAATACATTAATCTGCGTCAGAAGTTACAAGAACATTCGCTCCATCGTTTTCTCTGAGTCATTGCCAAATGCAAATTTAATGTAAATCACTGTTTAAGTCAATGTTAACCTTTGAGTGATCATGACGAATGATTGCACCGTCGTGACCACTGATACAAATTCGAATTCGAATTTCAACTTTAATTCAGTTTCCAATCGTAGGACGAAGTCAAGTTCATCTTCAAAAATTATACCATATATAGTCCCATCTTACTATAAAATAACCAAAATCTATAATGCATTTCATTTTGTACGTTAAGACTTTTGATCAGCTACGGTTAATTCGTCTGCAAAAGTTTCAACAACTGTTGTCTTTATTTCGCACGAATTTTACCAATTAATCACTGTTTTTGAGATTAGTTCCATCGGAATAGAATCCTCGTATAATAAGATGATAATCACATCTTTGCGGTTTCTAATGTGAGCCGCGTGTTTAATCCTATGGGGTTATTGCAGTCGCACGAATAGTGTTCGAACATTAAAAGAGGTAAAAAAAAACAAGGATAAAAAAGACAAAAAATTTTATAAAAAGAAGAACAAGAATAGAATTACGTAAGTCGTTACAGATCGTCTTTAACGGTCCTTTCGAAAGAAATAAATAAAAAAGTGGATACCTATAAAATACAAAAAAAAAAAAAAAACAAGGAATATTTCGTTGCACGTGTCCTTAGAGTTTGTGACGAAAACTTTTTCCGATATTTCTTTCATTTACCAAGTGGTAAAGTTGCGGTACCTACAATTACATACACAACTAATAATGTATACACGTATGTATATATGTAATGCAGAATTATTTATAGAGGCGGCATCGCGTAGGTTGGGTCAGTAAAGAGAATACATATAACATTGCTCTATCTCCGTATCGAAGTCCAAGAGTTAAGAGGTAAGAGTAAGAGTTAGAAACAAGCACACGCCGCACCATACCACCTCGAACTAGCTTCCTACACAGTGTTCATTCACACCTGGCCGCATTCGTAAAGCCCATTGATATTTCCTGTAAATAAAATGACCAGGTTCACAAAGTGAGTTTTAGATACGAGAGTCCGGTATTATTTTGAGAAAAAAATTTAAAGTCTCAAAGTTTATCGTATGTTAAAGCAGCTGGAGTCATAGAAATTCTTATTAATCTAAAAACTGGTCTATGATAGATTAAAAGTCAAATGACGTCAGCTTTTCAACGAGGTAAGACAAGCTACGATGGAATCATTCCTTACGTAAAACTTATTTTACTGCAGATATAAATGTTTTTTAGTTTCAATTTTTTCTTTTTTTTTAAATAAGTAACGAACACGCAAACCAAAGTCCTCGGGCGTTTAAACTGTTTTTGTACATATATAACGATGGAATAAACACTTGGAAATGTCACTCGCTTCGTGACTTTTTTTTCTGCACTCAAGTGACCTGGGTAAATTATAGTAAACTTCCTGAGGTTTAGCCAGTAGCGATGTGTGCAACATTCACAATTTTACTTTTACTTAAATGAATTGCGATCATTCGTCACTTTCAAGTTTTAGATTTTGCAACAATAAAAAAAAAAGTATAAAAATAATATCATTATGACCAAATTCAAGACAGGAAATATCCAACTGCTATGATAATATCAAAAACTTAATGACAACAAATCTTTTTTTTTTTTTTCGTCTTTCTTAAACTCGGTTTCTTTTATATTGACGCAATTATTTCATTCTCAGCACTTAGCAACAGTTACAATTAGCAGTTGGCTTAAAATTTGTATCATTGGTTCAGGGTCCCTATTGCATAACGGTGACACTGTAGATAATAAATAATATTATATTTCTCACGGTTTAAATTTACCATTCGTTCGATTAGGAAAGTGCTATACTACAACCCGAACATGAGAAATATTCAGCCTCGGTATACCAGGCCAGACAATTATCTGTTCATGATAACAATATGGGCGTACACGATTTTATTCTATATCTGATGCAAACGAGGCAATGAACTGCATTACTGCTATTATGCTGTTATCTACCTTCAAAAATATCTATTGCATAGCTCGAACTAAGTGAGCCAGATTTCATACGGATCCAATGACGGAAATCCTTAATCGATATCTAAAAGATCGATCGTCTTTTTATATAATTATTTCATGACGTCATAATATATAGATTGAAAAATTTGTTTAGAGCAAGTGCAAAGAATAATTAAAAAAAAAAGAAGATTTTCTGTGTTGTTCTCGACAAATGGTTTTCTGTCAATTTCAATAGTTACGTCATATTCTTTCAACAACTTAATAAGCGAGACATTTCGTATTTATTTTCGATAATGAAAGTATATACACACGCGATTTATAAAAGAGCGCAATTACGAGACGAAAAATGAAAGTCTTATTATATTTTCAGACGGACGCAAATAGGCGCATCGCGTTAGTAACGGTGCTTTAACATTAGCCGTATGTGTAATTGAATTTACAAAAATTAGTTGGAATGGTTAGTCAGCTTCTTCTACAACTTTCGGGGATTCGACTTTCGAACGTTATTTTCACGATCATTTATGTATTTGGACTACATCGATGAAACAAAATAAAATTATACGAGATTTACCTAGATACTGAAACAGATTCTCACATACGAGATAAAATTCTCTTACTAGCGATTTTAACTTTAAATTATGTTGACAAAAATCGGCGCAAGGTCTTGTCACCGGAGTCTAATGGTGAAGTGAACAATTACAGCGACGTCATTCAGTCGAAAACAAAATGTTAAGATCGTTGTTCGAATCAAGATACTGCAGATTATGAGTCTGGAGAATTGAGTCTAACAATATGTCGTCTTACTGTGAGAAACTGAAAAGCAACACCACTTGGTTCCTTGCTGAAGCGATGCGAAGGTTTTGCTAGAACCGAACACAATTCTACGTCGTGGACGTGACCGTGGACACATTCATTTTCATTTCATTGAACCATTGAAGAGAATAATTGGTTACCTGTTCCTTTTGACCAATTCACTCTGAGGACCCTGCCCCGAAAATATCCTCAATTGTAGTGGTACCTTTCAGACCGCAGAAATATTTTCGTTAGTATAAATTTGGCAAGGCAAAGACCAAGTCGATTTGAGTCATTGGAGGATGAAATGGGTTTCCTTAAGCATTATCTAATACTATTATAAGACCTTGGTCGCCTGAACTATTTTCTAATTCTTAACAATAAGTCAGTAAAATTGACCGCAATTTTTTTATTTTTTATTTTTTTTTTTTTTCGCAACGAAACGATTTGCAAAAATTTACTGTTTATTTATACATTCGTTTGTTTAATTTGAAATAACACAGGTGGAATCGGGGACAAATTATTTTAAATACATATTCCATTGTCATGAAAAAATTGATTCACTTTCAGTAAGAAAGATCCATAAAATTTTGCTGAACTGTAGCAGAGACATTTACTACCGTCCCAATTGATATTGTTAATGTATGAATCAAGTATGCGTATCCCGGCTGACATGAGAGTAGATAGGAAGCTACATCAATCACATGTTTTACCTCCACCTCGTATCATACTTTCTTGACATTAGCCTACATACGGTATGAATGTGTGTTATAAGAATTAGGCGATGAAATGTTTCATTTTATCATTTGAAATAAAACTTCGAGACTTTATATACTTGGCAATATTAAATCACACATTGAACAAAAACGTAGACTCTATTTTCAAACGTAAAATCAGCTATTTTCTGCTGCGCGGTTTTCAATTAAGAATTTATAATAATTGGCTAACATCTATTTTTACTTACTTGACGATAATCTTGCTTATCACGCAATCCATTCGTCGCAGTTCCAGAAAGTTATAAATTTTACTAGTGATTCAGCAATTTCTCGACAGAAGACCATGCTACTACTTTACTGTACGGTCAACTTGAGGTAACAAACCTGTTAATGGCAATGAAAAAGAAGATGTGTACGGTTGAAATGATCAAATTAATTGTTACTCTTCCATCAGAATGAAATTTTAAAGGAAAAAAAAAAACAAAAAAAAAAAAAAAATACAATCCGATTCAGAATCTGTGATACAATCTGATCAATGTGGAGACTCATTCACGACATGACATGCTCGATACGGAAGAACTTTGGTCCAAGGTTGTTTCTTGATCAAATAGCTGTCAACACGATTAATAAATTGAAAATCTGTTGATCAAATTCAGGACACATTGCCTTAGAGGCTATTCGAGATCCCACGTCGCAAATGACGTAATAGTTTTCATAATGCTTTGACATAACAATGAGATCACAACCCACGCAAGAAATTAGCAAAGACGGACAGAACCGAGCGAGATACGGTGTTCCAGGGTGTGGCGGCCAGGCCAGGTTCGCAAAATAATATTTATCACCTCGAAGTATATTTGTTCCCGCCGTTTTATGCTTTGCCAGGAAGTTGTCAAACGAGCTAGTCTATATTTTTATTTGAAAAAGAGTCGTCAGGGTCTTTTACTTCTCTCAGTTATCTAGATTCCAGGGCAAAAATATCTAGGAAATTTATGCTAATGCAAAATTTAGCTCTTGAAATAGCCTGCAGTCTGAATACACTTCAAGTTTTGTATTTATCAAACCACTCGAAGAAGATCTTGAGAATACGTATCGAGCCTCGCGCTTGAATATCACGTAGAAAATTATACATCAATTAAATAATTGTACAAAATGACTGACACTAAGAGAATAAGGCGTTGAATATCACCACTGGTGAGTCATTTCGAAGTTAGCCCCAGGGTGACAAAAATTAGATCAACGCGGAGAAATTGACGCAAAAAACAATTTTGATATAGAAGCAAAAACTTAGAATTTATATGAAGGGTGTTATTTCCGAGTTAATGACGGTACTATAGTTTGTGTACATGTCCATATAAAATAGAATGAAACAATTAACTTGATCCATTCACCGTGAAATAAGACTCAACTTAATTTGATGTTGGTTTGAGACGGTGACACGCCGGTTTCGATTTTACAGATTCAATATTATACAAAATTAGTCAATTAGTGAGAAACAATAACCATCTTGAGGTTTTACTGCGAAGACCTTGGGAATTGAGTAACAAAATTGATGCATTAAACAAATAATAGTTATATAAAATATATATTCGATTGGGAATTCACGATCCTTGAGCATCCTTGAATCATACGCAAAGACCAGATCCGGTCTATCGAATTTGTAACCATTAGATATTACGTAAGAGAGTCATCGGATTCAGTGACCTCGATGATACCTACGATCCGGTACAACATCAGCCGCAAAAGCAAATAAGGAAAAGTATTTCGAATCGAACTATAAGGCAGTTCTCAACAATACAAGTGGAGCCATATTCCATGTTTGATTGATGAGAATATCGTGAGATACTCGCTCGAGGGGCATCCACCTCCATTGCACTTCAGTCAACTTCAGTTTGGACAGTGAAAGGCATCACAACGTCAGCGACGAGTAAGTACATCTAGGTTCAGGTATAGGTGTAACTTAAGCCGAGGTGAATAGGCTACAGTTGTTATTCCTTTTGTTTATTTATTTTTTATTTTCTTTTTCCTCAACGGACACTTCGAAAGAATACCTAAGTATATTCTTAACGTGCGGCTCGCGGAGATAACAGATAATGTAATCTACACGGAGGCAAAGATTATGCATCCCAGAGATTCACGACAGAGATTTCGCAGTGATCTATGGACAGTGGGAACGAAGTGTGGCTCTAGAAAAAAAATGAAAAAAAAAAAAAAAAAAAAAACAGCATTGCTAAGGCGTTAGGACAGCTCTAGGTAAGGCTGTATTCACAGGAAATAGTATTCTCTGTACCCGAAGGCTTGTTTCTATTCCTGTACACTTATACTTTGAATATCATCGTTGGAATAGATGATTTTTTTTTCTGATGTAGAAAAATGGATGTTGATCATATTATGGTTGATACGAAGATACCGTGGGGTTGTTAAAGGGTAAAGATGAATCATAATGATGGATTTATGACGTCAGACTTTCGCCAGTTCTTTCATAAGAGAAAATATACTGACTCGCGCCAGCTCAGCTTCCGTCACGACGTTGAAGATGGACAGAGGGAATTCCCCCTTGATTTACATAAGCAGCTGAATAGATACGATCTGGCTCTCTAAGGAATATTGTAATCCTTAGGCGAAGAAAGATAACACTCCAGAGCCCGAAGTTTTTACTAACACCAAACATCATTAGCAAACCTAATTGGCTGTATGTATACTTTGCTGTTTAATATGGTACGTGAAAAAAATAAAAATAAAAATAAAAATAAAAAACGCGAAATATCGCCACCTTCACTTTCGAGTTTCGTACAAGTCACGCACTTCTGTCTAAGAAAGGCTTCTCCTTGCCAAGTATATTAAGCCTTGGAAAGTTCTATACAAATATCGTTCACGCCTCTATTTTAAACCATTAATTACCACAAATAAATATCACTGTATAGCAATAAAAAAAAAAAAAAAAAAAAAATTAGAAAAAAAAAACGTATCTTGATTTTGGAGAGGAATTTTTTTCCAATACACGACAGACGTTTTTTCATATTCAAATAACAAAAAAGAAAGAAGCATATTATTATAACAGATTGTACTTCGATAGGGAATAGACAACCTAGGATCTATAATAAAGGATCATGGCTAAAGCAGCTAGCCTGTAGATCGGACGTATAGACTTCTCGGATGTTATCTGGCACAGTCCAGATCCAGCTCTAGTTCCCATGAGGCACTGGGCGTATAATGCAGCTCTGCACGACTCGTGCTCTCCCGATGGGATATTTGTTATTCATAAGCCAGTAACCATAACCTCATGGTTATCCAAGGTATAGATGATGGTACTCGACCAGTCAACGCACGAGACGTAAATTTTTTTCTATTATTTGAGTTTACGAATATATTATCCCACTTGGGAATAAAAGAAAAAAATGTGTAAAGTACAGACGCTTCTTGTCCCTTTGTCCGCAGTTTCCATCAAAGACTGTTAATTGCAGACTGTGAATATAGCCGCACCATTGTTTGATGGTATAATCGGCCGTGTTGAGGATAGTACCATCCAGAGAAAAGGTTGTCCTGTATAGTTTCATCGCGAAATCCCATCTCATCCGTAGACCCGTGGATCAAAGGTCAAACATCGAACTGACGGTTGAACGTGATTTAGCGAAACAAATTTAAAAAGCCGCGTAGGTATAGTCCATAGTAATTTATGCATAGGCACACTTGCGGGACACACAATCATCGGCACACCTATAATGTATGTACCCGAGACTCACCTAATCTTAAAAGGTTCATATTAAACAACTTCGAAACCCACACTAAGCGCATATCTCTAAGAACATAAAATTATTACAGACTAAATTCCAACGTTAATATTATATAGGAGTGTCTTTATGTGAGTTTCATAAGTGTAATTCACAATCTCACAGGACTGATCCGTTGTCATTACAACGTGCGTGCGTGTTGCGTACATATTTACGTTTAAATAAACAGGGCCCCGTTTACCTCGGTATGTACTTGGGGCATAACTGCACGGGGTTAATGATTGGTCTTTAGAAAGGCGTGTATGAACTACTGGTCTTAAATAATCATCGAATTAGTTAATAATTTCATTCGACGCGGTACGCTGGGTTCAGTCATTTAATCAATGGCTTTACCACGATTCAGAACACAATTAACTACCTTAACGCACGAAGGTATCAATGGAATTTCAACGCTGTTATAATATCGTGTTTAAAACTGTAGTAACAACTTGAGAGGTTCTTATTACCGTTTGACGTATGCATGTACCTATCATAATTAAATGTAGAATATATAAACCAAGGCTGACTCATTTGAGACGTAATACTTATCAGGATCTACCCATTATTTTACTGGCACGAAATGTTGAATAAATATCATCTCCTGCACCTTAGTTAGCTTTCCATTTCATGCAGATATACTCACGTATTTGAGTATGACGTTGAAGTATTCACGTCGTATACAACTCTAGATATAATCGCTCGAGAACTGAGCAAAGAATCCAAGCCCCAGGCCCAGTTCCAATGATTGTGAGTAGGCGCCTAGTCAGATCCTCCCAACCTTAGAGTCCGCATGTCTGTCTATCTATCTATCTATCCTGTTTGTTCTCCTTTGTGGTGACTTAGCGATGTAAAATGGCGAAAGGTACTCACGTTTTATCAATGCTTCTTAGTTTAAAAACAGAAATTGCAAAATTGTCGAGCAGCATGTCGTGAGAGAGTGACCTTACCGCCAGACAGTACCGTATAGATTGCCATGCCTTAGGCCATGGTTCGCAGTGTCCCACTCAGCCTTCACAGCACATTTGATAAAGGATCTGAGATCCGACCTGGGTAATTATTATTAGCTAGATGCACGCGTTTGTTCATGTAAAGAGGGCAGGACAGTTTCAAACCTGAGAGTGAGAAGAGCTCGTGTCGTTTTAACGCTGTTGGCAACCCGGGAACGGACTTTGCAATGTACAAAGGTCAGTGTCAGAACTGACGTCAGATAACGTACCGTGAATTCTTGCTCATCAGACAAATGTATGTATTTACGTAGAGATTTTTCAAAGCTCGACTGCGCCACGTCAACATCATCGTTCGAATGAATAATCCTGAAAATACTGACGAGGGTACATACGTATTACCATCAGTCCATCTGGGAACCAAATTATGCGGATACTATTTTAAAAATAGTGAAAAACCGGATAGATCCGTGTAATACGGTTCCGGTTTTAGATTCAATTCCTGAAATCAACGGCCTTGGTAAGTTTTAGGAAATTAAACATCATGTCAGTCCCATAAATTGAACTTTTCGGTTATGAAGAATGAGAATTTCATGAAATACAATAGGACAATAAGTGGTCTATTAAAATTTTCACCATGACTGGTGTTTTTGCTTCTCACATGAAAAAACATTGAATTTGTCGCTAAGTTCGATTGCAGATTGATGTTGAGTAGACGATATGGACATGGTGCGACGAATTGTAAGGACAGCGATCGTTGACGATAAGAATTGCTTGCCGCCAGGTCGATACAGTAACATAATAACCATGCCAAAACAAAATTATTACCGTTACAATTCCATGTAGGTATACATATTAATATCACGGGAATTCATCAATTTCCGAGTCAACGGAGCGGATAGAAAGTATCAAACGGCATTTCTAGTCACAGTCGAGCTCCTCTCGGTGCACGATAAGAGACCAGGTGTATGGATACGTCATTGCTAAGCTCACACACGACGTACAAGAGATAATTTCAAAGCATGTCTCGGTTTGGCACGCGCCAGGTCCGAGACAGCCCTAGCTGCCCGCTACGGTCTCAATGTAGATATTGCGTAATCGGCACCCTCGGAATGTCGCTACTGTCCTGTCGCGATTGATTCATTGCCTCCGAGGTAAAAGAGATTAAATTCCAGCTGGCTGTGGCTGTGGTCCAGTCCACCGTGTGAAAGGCGCGTCCAACGATACGTTAACTATAAACATATTTCACAAACGACCGATCCCGTCAAATAGATCTTCCCGAATTGAAGCAGAAAAGTTATAAGGGTACGTCACCGAGGAAGTTAAGCTTCATTATTCTCTACCATTCTTACGTCTTCGATCTAAGATTTTATATTATTTAAAATATATACGGTAAGACGAAAATAATGTACGAAGGAAACCATCGGATGCAAAGTAGCGAGTCTACGTGGTGAGCATTCCGAGGTAGAATTGTGTGAATATCTTGTAAAGGCTGTAGTGACTTACAAATCCGCAGTCCATATAAATGCAAATTATTTCTACGAGCTAGGATCGGTATCAGTCGAGCTTTATACCTCTTCCTCGATCGAATACCTTAATATCGGATTACATATTCCTTCACCTTCGATTTGGACCAGGTTTCATTCTCTTATGTTTCGGTACTTAAAATGGTGCCAGCAAAAGGAAAAAAGAAATTCAAATACGTGTATGATATTCCGAAAAAAAAAAAAAAAAAAAACAATATCGATGTTTAAACTACAAATTTACATAAAAATATGTAAAATTCAAAAATCTTGTGGAATATTTTCTGCTCTGTAGGTATGTATGTACGTGATACAGGCTTTATTCATACGTATATATATATACCTACCTATCCGACAATTTAGCATACGCATGAGGCATTCTCCGCCGTGCCATTGCGTTTGTACGCAAGGGATACACGCATAAACCAAGCGGATGCATAGGAATTACCCTACTTTGAAAATCCCCGATAAGAAATAGCATTCCATTCGTTTTTTTAAGCCTTATCTAAGGCGAGGTGATAATCCGTGAGGCGTATTGCAGGGAGATAGACGGTGATAACTTGTCCCAACACCCTGCCCTGGGGTAAATACAGCGTTAAGATCGAAACGCGAGGATTTGCGCTAAAGAAATCTCGTATTATCCATCGATTTTAACGATCAAAAGAATCATTTTCATTCTCTTGGAATAAATTCAACGAGAAAATGGAGCACGCAAAAACCAATAATGCGAACCACGAAGTGGCTATAAAATATACAAACACTATAGATACTTGTAGACGTATAACATAAAGACTGAAATTTTATACGTATCCAAAGGATTGAGAAAAGCTTAGCATTCTTATGCGACAAATAAGATATAAAGGCAGAGCTTTCTTGTCGTAAGAATGGCAAGAATTCTCTGTGTGTTATATTAGCACATCTTTTTTGACAGAATTTATTTATATTTTAGACTTTCAAATTATGGCTCTTCATATTCTCTAGACTGAATAATTTTTTGTTTTTCCGCGATAAGAGGTCTTATCCATAAGAAGCCATGTAAGCCATAAAAAAAAATTATTTTTTTTCTATTCTGAAAACTAAGTTTTATCTGCAACTTTGTTACGCTGCACTCATTGTTTGAGATGCGTTTGATCGATTGATAGAATGAAAGGAGCTTACCAAGGCAAGTTATGGCATGGTCAGCGGGTGGCCGTAGCACATTGCGAGCCCAAGCAGCTCGGAGAACTTCGAGCGCGCAGGGCGGCCCTCCCACGACGAGCACCCCTGGGGACACATGGCCTTTGTAGCGTAGCTGACGCGCTGCATCGACCAGAGCCGCGTTCCACCAGCACTTGGAATTCGCTTCCAAGAAGCTCTGCAATTGATAAAAAGAAGAAAAATTAATATTCTGAAATTTTGCAATTCGTAAAAATATAAAGGCAATGATAATGTCAACAGGATTACGCAGTATTGAATACCAAAAAAATTAATGACAAAATACGAATTTGGACAGATTTTTCATTGAAAATTATCAAGAAAGTAATTTTTTATGAACAAGCTTCAAATCGAAAAATTTTTTCAACATATTTTTCACACTTTGAGTAAAAATACTCTTTCAGTTTGGTCAGATGCGTTGGATAAGCAAATCAATATGATATTAATTCCGTAATTTTTCTTCGAAATATTGAAGATGTTTAATGTCTACCCGACGCCTAGCCTCTGGGGATAAAGAGCTTTCGAGACAGCCCAGAAAGTCTGGCGAATGAAATATGTCGGCGCCAGTAAGTGTTTAGTGCCTGAGGGTGAGGAAGCTTACTTAGCTTCATGAGCCATTCGACATCCCCCAAGGTTTTCACCCCTCGATAGGGTAGCAGGGTGAAGCTAGGCCAGACAATAGACCATAAACGAATACTTCGCCAGACTCTGTTCCGCGATAAAAGTTGTAGATCCCTTGGGCGGGTCACTTGAAGTACTGAATTAGCGAGGAATCTTTCATTGATTGCCAGATTTATTATCTTATTTTCTCCCAGATTCGAAGGAATTTTCAAAACAAAATCAATACCAATTCATGAATTTCTTACAATCATTGCTTCGTACAGTATTCATAATCACTATCTCTATATGCAACTATGTATAAATGATATGACAATCAATTGCAGTGTGAATTTCACGATGGAGACAAAACGTAAATTGCTGACTGATTAACGGCTGTGTCGGTACCCACTAGTTTGTCGATGTCAACCATCGATAGGGGAGCAAAGTGGAGCGGTCGCTTAGTAAGTATAGTTAATTGATTTACGATGTCGAGGCACGAAGATAGAGTGCGTGGATTAATTTTCCACTTGTTGATTAAACCTTTGTTTAATTAGTGTGTACATGGGGGAACACATGACTCTGAATCGCGGTATTAACTAACAATGTGTACTTACTAGTATAAATATTGAAACAGACAGTAGGCAGTACAACGAGCCTTTTCCAGGAAAGTCTTATGATTCAGATCTTGTGTGCCCTTATCCAATATTTAATGTAATTAAATGAGGAAGCTAAACATTGTATAAACTTCATTTTCTAAATTAGAAAAAATGGCAGCTTTCAAAATAACATCTCTACACTTTAAAGATTAGTTTTATACATTAAGGAAACACTCTTGCACATACCAATCTTAAAAATATGTAAGAACACAAGTTTTTTTTTAAATTACAAAAACGTGACTTGGCAGAGATTTGAAAAACGTCTGATGAAGTTCTGTTATTGGCAGTTCTATTCCCCAGTATATGCCCTCGGTTTCTTTTCCTTTAAAATCGTTCAAGGCGTTTTCAATTCGACGAGCACTCTGGCCACCCTCCGGCATCCCAGACTCTATTACTTTTTCGTGTCGCCTACTGTAGAAGATGGAACATTTTTCACAACTACTCGATATAAAGTGAACCTTCTCGAGCTCGGATACATCGATAAATTTTCTTGACTTGAAGCTATTCAGAGTGACGGAGCTACTTGGCTTAATAGCACCTACTACGCCTGAGAAAACCTACTTATAGTCCCTCTGTAATGTCTGTTGCAAAGTGATGAATTCCCACCTGCAAATAATCCTGAGCCAACTGCATTTCGCAGTGCAATTCAGAATTCTTTGAGATCAGTGACCCACGCTGAATAAAAAAATAAAAAATAGAAAAAAACAATCGGTTTCGTCACAGAGCGACAACATAGGCCAGAGAAATTCACTCAGTTCGGACGAACTCATCAACATTCTAAACACGCCACGGTGATTTCTTCTAAAATTAAACCCAGGAAAAATTCTCGTATCCAAACCATCAGGTCCCGCTTTAAAGTCACTTGGTCAGCGAAAAAGCTCGTCTCTGTGGCGCCGGTTTCTCGTTCATATGCAGTTTCTGATGCTCAGTTTACTCTCCGAATGTACTTTGAATTGCGCGTGTAGACGTTATATGCAGTAGGTACGCATGTATGTATGTACGTACATATAGGAAATAGCGAGATAATATCTAACGCCGAGTATAAACTGGTCTATGCTAACGGCCGTTGTGGGAATTGCAGTTATTCGTTTGCCGCAATAGTTTCTTTTTTAAAACTTTTCAAAAAGAAGAGATCATTTATCGGGGTAACGGGTTCTGAGATATCAATAAACGTGTCGATTCGAAGTTCCAAATTTGTTTACAGCGAATAAACTGTTATTTTAATTATTGGCGGATTGGTGACTGTTTTTTTTTTTTTTTTTCTTTTTTTCTTACCTTGATAAAGGTTGACACATTTTTCGGGAATTTGTGAAGAAAGTCACACCGTCATTCTGACTGAACGAAATTTAATTAAATCTTCAACATGAAAGTCGTCTAACCGTAAGCCTTTGTCACTAACAATAATGAAATTTATTTGGTGAAGGGAATAAGAAGCACCGCGGTAAATGCAGGTTTTCAGAATTACAAACTGATCAAAATTTAAGATGAAAATAAAATCTTATATTGTTATTGCCAAATATAAGCTACACTCGTAATTTGGTTCATATATCCATTTCATTGTAGATGTGTATATAGAGATGTGTATATTTATTGTTCCGTGTTTCGGTGTATAGAACCCCTGTCCGTTCTGCACAACTGATCACCGATAATTACTTCGTATTAATTTGGGATTGTAAATTGGCGGCCTTTACCCAATTTGTTTCTCTATCGGAAGGTGAATTGGCAATTGGAAACAATTATCCCAATCAGCACCAGGTGCTAGAGCCGGACCAAAGATGTTATTCAAAGATTACGAATTGAGATAATTGCTCATCGTTATTTTTTACGTCCTTCAGAATGCATGCAGGACTTGAAAATATGTCGTATTCAGTCGGTACCCGCTTTAACTTTTTATTTCAACGACGAGTAACAGACGTTGTAGAATAATATGAATACAAAATGTCTTTCCTCATGTCTTCGGGTCTACGAAGGCCGGAGCTATAACCAGGTTCAAATAACGAAAGCGAATCTTTGCTTTGTCACGTAGCATAAGTACGACTGATCTTGGTAAATCCTAAACAAAAACAACCTCTTAAATTTAACAAGTCTTCCGGAATATCATATGTAAAAATCTCCGCATAGTCGAAACAAGATTCATCTTTCAACTGAGGATACAACAAAAAAGTGTTGGTAAACCGCCTAATATTCGACCAAACAAAACTTCATAAATTTGATTTTATGCCGAGATATAAAACGCCGAATTGCCACTCAATGTACAGTTCAAACTTAACAACATCAATAAATATTAATAGAGCGATAATGAAATGAAGTTAAAACGTTTCACCGATTTAAAGACGCTTAGGCAAACAGACGAGGCGTTGATTCACCTCTTTCTAATGTCTTATACAAAGCATGAATATAAACCATTGATTATCGTATATCAGTATCGATATCGAATATCTGAACAATTGGATATCGATTCAGGACTACCATTCTAATCTATTTAACAATGAATGAATGGGTGTTGTGCTTCATGCTCAGTGAAGCATCCTGACCAGCCCATAAAGAGATTGCTCTATCGTGGATAGAGGTGATGGCAAGAAAGCGTCTGTAATTGACGACACGTTAATGACCCACTATTATCATCCGCATCCCTTAAAAGACATCGTGAAACGTTTACCGCAATAGACTAATCACTGAACATAAAAACATTGCAGAACTTTGCTCTGGTTCCACTTATCTAGTTAGTCGGATCATCGTTAGGCAATGTTTTCTTATTATTATTATTATTGTGTTTTATTTTTATTTTTTGTTATCTACCTCGTTGACTTTTGACTTCATGTCATAACCGGGAGATATTTATTATTTATGACTAAGAAGACCGAGCACTTTGACCTGTTTGAACTTTTGCAAGGGCCGATTTCACTTTCTGTTACCTCGATATACTACGTACTCCGCATCGGCGCGCTTCACTTAATTTGGCGCACGTAAGTGCGGTCGGGTCAATTGTTACTTGGATTACTAGCAAATCGTGTCTTTGATGGTGTAAAATATCCTGAGTTACGATCTGGGTATTGTAATATATAAATTTAATTACGAGCTAATGTGTAATCGGTATTTGGAAACCGTTGTACATCTTATACATTCTATCACCTCTTAATGCCAATCCTCTTCTTTTTTATCTTCTTCTTCTTTTTCTTCTTCTTCTTCTTCTTTAGTGGTTGTTGAAATCTTGAATCTAACGCGTCTTCGACCTTAGGATAATAGAAGCTATACGATATAGGTGTACATAAATTTTACGCTATATACAGTTCGCGTTCTTCGAGCTTATGGCTAATTTATACAATTAGACGTCTAGCTTAATCGACTCTTGAGCACGTCCTACGAGTGTTTCATTCGATGAAACACGGGACACATACACGAGGATCGGATATTGACGTTGGAGTGAAAGAGACGGAGGTTAATCTTCTCTCAAGGAAATCTATGGTCGATAGAAAACGCGTCGTACAGTCAATAATAATATTTCTTAAATGTACGTATAGATATGTATGTACTAATGGACAAATATCTAAGTTTATGATCGTATCGAGTAAACATTTAATTGCAGACAGATTCGTTACTTTATATTAACCGGAACTAATGGATTTTTTTTTTTTTTTAATTTTTCATTACAAACGGTTCTTTAAAAAGTTCAATGATGGGACTTTTTGAAACTGCAGGATTAACGTTCACCGATTTAAAATCCATAAGAATCGGAATATCATAGTAAATAAAATATTTTGCAATCTGATTTTCGTAACAGATTATGTATCTACGCGAGAGACACATTCCCTGTAATATTATTTTCTTGGAATCTGCATCGTGGGAGTAGGATATGTATGAAACAGCTGCAGTAGAGATCTTGAAAATGATTGTAGTAATTATCGAAAGTGACAAAACAAAATGGAGTATAGAAGTAAATAAACTGCGATTAATCTTGAGAGGTAAAGTTGCTTTGAAAAATTAGCATAAGATCTCGCTCGAGATATTATTATAAGACAGTCAGCGTCCGTTAACGGCTTGTAATATACGCTTTCACGTAGAAATTGTAACCTACGTACTTGATTTACCGGCGATGTTGCGAACGGTCATTTCCTTACCGCCAAGTGATTGATATCGCACAAATGTGACGCGTCCCGCGTTCTCGGATCGCTAACTCTTTTGAAATAAATTTTTTAACACCTCATTACACGATGCCAATTTCAAATCAGCATCTTTCCGCGAATCAATAACGTCAGTTCACGGTATGATAATTTTTCAAATAGTAGACAGGTAGCCGTGTATACTTTTTAAATAGATTGCTTACTTCAGCTTGTAAGTTAGAAATCGAAGCTTTTGTGGATCCAAGAGAAGAGAGTTTCCTAGAGCAAATTCGACTGATAAACTTTCGTCGGTACACCGTCTGTCGTTTTAACGAACATCTCGTTTACCCGTCCGCGTAGCGGGTTGTGGGCATAAATCATGATAACATAATTTATATGCTAATGCGCAAATGGCACCAGTCGTATAGCCGCATTCGCGTCCCTCAGAAGGGCGAGGCGGCTATAACAACGTTCTATGACATCGTAAACGAGAACTTTTCACAGTCTCAACGTGTGCGTGGTTAAGCGCGTAAGTTATAGGAAATGTTGAAGGCTTATTTTTCTTATAGAAAAGATAAAAAGCAAACAGGGCTCTCGTTGTATCTGTTAAGCGGATTATGGTCGTAAAACAAGAAACAAATTTAAGTACCTTCCAGCTCCTTCTGGTCTGGCATCATTATACTATAACCGAAGAGTTTGAACGGTAGTGATTACCATCCCCGTAAATTTTCTAACGTTCATAGATCAAACTTCAGGTTAATATTATAACCCTGGGATTGAATCAGGTGCTACTAATTAATTAACCGTCGACCAATACTCAAGTTTTTCTTTCCTTTATCTCGATTCGTTCCAAGTTTAAAAACCGGCTAAACTGAACGTATACTCGTTAGTTAATATACATATATATACATATATACTAACCGGGACGGTTAATAGAGAATAAAAAAGTAAAGTCTATACCGTATAGCACCAAGTGAAAGCGTGGACTAAACCAGCGCCTAAGTAGCTACTAAATGGTTAGTGACGCCCAGCGTCTTGCTACGTTGTCGATGTCTTCTCCGATGTTACCAGGATTATGTGCTCAAGTGTAGCATTGGAGATTAGAATAGGCAGTGAATGTATCTAGCGCAGAATGAAGGTGAGAAAAAACGATCGGGGAACGTTTGGATCGAGCTAATCTTAAGATGTAGATGCCAGCTGCGATTATACCGAAGTAGTCCAGCCTCTTAAGCAGATTTGTTTCAATTTATCTTGTATGTAGCTATTTTGTGTTTATATAGTCAGTTTTATTTTTCATTTTTTATTTTTTTGAATTTTTTTTATCAAAGATTTATAAATTTAGTATACGATATACACGACCGTAGTAAAACCTTCCCACGATTTCTATCACCTCGAGAAAAGTCACTATCCCTACATCATTAATTCTTGGTTGATTCTAAAAACCGCGAAAAAACTGACAAAGATAAATGAGCATCGTTCTTACGCCCCTGAATTTATAGATATTGATCTTAAAATGGTATTCCATGAAAGGAGAAGCTAGTGTACCGTTTCTGTGAAAAACCACAAGTCTCTCATAAAAAACCAGGGAGAGTTTTCACAATAATGTATCAGGTTAAACCTTAAAATTTTCGATGAAAATTCGGGATTGGTTTTTCGTTGATGAAAAAATAATACGACATAATTTGACAACGGAAGAGAATTTCCTTTTTCAAACGCAATGGGGATGTAAAAAATAATGTAAAAATATGGAAATTTTATCGAATCTCCATCGCAGATTTGACTCCCGATTTCAAATACCAGGGATTTACTCTCTGGAGAAAACTTTGAGATATCTCCATTGTTCGAGGGTGCGTGATCATGATGAGCTAAGATTTTTGACGATAAATCATTTGTCACGGGATATATAAAAGTGACTAGGAGAAAAGAAAATTTCCCCACGATAAAAGAAAAGAAAAAAAACAAATTCAATTAATCGCTTAGTTTATCTAAACCTAGACCGTTGGTGGCGTGAGATTTGTTGGTTAAATTAGTTACGTTTATGTTTGAATCATCTCATTTGCAAGGTTCCGTACAGGTACAGGTTATGATTTCCTACCATGATAAGGTTCAATCTACAGGAAAGAATTAACGAGGCTTTGTTTACGGAATTCAAATGGTGACAACGTCATTTCCGGTTAATTAACCCTTGACTAATTAACGCACCTCAACAACCACCATCTACCATTCTTCACGGTGAAGTGCGAAACACCAAACGCCGTTCCGCTGCATACACCATGCACCATACTTATCCGATAAATATGTCGACAGTTATCACTTTCCGGACTCTAATACAAGGCGCGTCTTTAAATCTCACAAATCTAATAGTTTCACACGATGAATAAGCTGATTGTATAATCTTTCTTGTAGTCGTAAGGCGAGCTATTTTCAAGTTTATTAAAATGATGAAAATCAATTTGAATCTGCGGGTCGAATTTAAAAAGATGATATTGAACTCAGAGTCTAGACATTTGATTTACTTATCGTGAGGCTGAGTAGAAGTAACAAAATTATTATAGTAGCATTTACTGAAAGGCAAAACACTACGTAAGTTAAGAAAAGGAGGATGTGTCGAGAAAAGAAAACTTCCGTATGACATCTTACGTCTAGATCTATAATTCGATTTGGCAGACGTCGTGGTCCCTGGACAGGGAGAAGACAGGCGGAAGAACAGACCCTGAATTCAGAGAATTCGCAGGATATTTCAGTAGATACATCCGCGATAGAATCTTCCTCGTTAACGCGGTATCGATTTACCGAATATCTGATTGCAGTGCATCGAAGCAAACCACACACACCCAGCTATATACGTTGTAGGAAATTTCCCCCGTTTTCCTCATACAACGAACACACTCCCCTTGAACAAACTTTGCTTTTGCCTGCAGGCGTGTCCGGGGAATCTACCGTCTGATAACGTTTTATTACATTTGCACAACTCCGAACGACCCGACCTCCGAATTCGCAATTTTCAGACAGACCTTCACCTGGTCAACGTTATTGATCAGACGATCCTTTGTTCAAGTATAGCCTGGTCAGAAATTCCGTTTTCTCTTTAATTTTATCTTAATTTATGAATTTTCCGCAAAATATCTTTACATGTATTCCGCACCGTTGATATAATAAGTCAAAATTGTGGTACTTTGACAGACTTGAGAACTGGGAAAACCGGTGATGGTCTCTATGTATAGCTGGGAAATCGATTTGTACATGACTCTTAAATTCATGTTACTCTCTTTGTCGCTATCGGGGACTTCAGCAACGATTATCAAGTGATCGTAAAATGTATGGTTTAATTTGCATTCCAAAGTTATACAGACTTGCAATCTCGAGTGGACGCAGATATTTATGTTTATCAGGTTACATGGGGAGAAAGAACTTCCACTGAGATAACGCGTGTACGAGACGACCGGGAGGTAATTGCTGTCTTTATTAGCCGCAAGTATCAAGATGTTTTTACACTTAAAGATACCTTACAGTGTATCCGCTGAAAATACATAACGAAAAGCAAGGATCAAGTAGCTTATACAACCATGGAGACGACTGGAATTACAAATCCTTCAAGGTCCAAATAAAAAAGATATTATAGTCATCATGATGTGCCTTGTATAAATATCGATTGCGCTTTATAAAATATGGGTATGATTCTATATAATGGATATTATACTTTTTCGCATCGATTACCAACTCTCTGAATTGCTTTAGTATGAAAATTATATACGATGAGAGATTTCGACTTAGTTTAGATTTTAAAGAAGACTTGGCCCATCTGCGTTGGACAGTGAGAAAAATATTTCTTGAGTTTCGCGATGGTTTTAACCAGAAATCTATACCTACTAGGTCACCAGGCCGAAGACACAGGCTTTGTTAAATATTCACAGACTCAGCCTCAGCTTCGTGAAGGGTCCTGATCTCTCAAGACCCTCTTTTACTTTGAGACCAGCGATAGCTTTGAATGTGCTTTTTCTAAAGAGGTGTGAAGATGAGTACGCCTTTTTAAATCAAAAGCACTTCTCGGATTCACACATCTTGCTCCATTTAATGCAGACCTAATATCGTTATCGTTTGATTTAAATCTCGGTAAATTCGATCGTTTGTTAAATAATGAAGAGAGGAAGTAAAATGTGTAATAAATTCAGTCACTTCAAACTGTCACTATTTTCCACTCAGGCATTTCGTAAAATGTTACAAAGATGCACACGGCATTTACAGTTTATCCTCATTTTATCTTCCGTAGACTCGGCCAGCAGATGGTTACTTTTATTACCCATTTGCCTACCCTGTTCTGAGCGCAATTGCCCGTAATTTAACACGTTTCATAGCAACCGGTGATGTTGCAGTCAGTAAGCAACAAGCAATATGGTCTTGCACTTACTCTAGTTTACATCACTTGGCCAGTCCATCTGCTTTAACGAACATATCGTTCTCAAAATAGATCTACAATCATTTCTTGCTTGTACAACTTCAATTGAATTGGTTTAATGACCTTGACTTGAACTAACCTGGAACAAATTGTACCCCTTGTCGTACATCCACATCTCATCGGCTGGATGATCCTTGTGCCCATCACGATGACTGTCACGGTGGGCCGCGTTCAATACTGGAGGTGGTGGTCCTCTGGACAACTGGATGGCCAAACTTCTTTGAAGAAGCAGAAGACATCGCGCTGGTCCTGGACCACCATGAGCTGAGCCATCCCCCAGCATCGAGGCCATTTTAGTGCCTCGAGCTAGCGGGTCCAGCGATTAGGTGGTGGCATCGCATGGATTCTGAAATAAAAGTCAATTCACAAGTTAAAATAAGTTTTAGTCATTGATTTTCTATAATCCGTTACTACATTAGTGAGAAAGTCTTTTTGACAAGTTTCTACGAAAATGTACTAAACCTCTTTAACTTTGGGGCACTCCCTGTTAGCCATCAGGCGATGACAGGCTCTAACGTTATTGTATCAACGCCCTAACTCCGCCCGTCCATCATCTAATAGAATTACTTGCCCTGGGCGAAAAGTTTCCTTTCAAAGTAAGCGAATACTCGTAGTTAATGGCTCCTTTATCGGGATTCTGACCCATGCGATATGAAAGAAGAAACGCGCTTTTTACTCCATCATTCGATTAGCCGGACCAGTTTCTCACATCTAATGTGGTAGAGAATCATACCAACGATACTTCGTCACATATACGAGTGAGTATAAAAAAACTATTTGATAAAAAAAATTCTTGTTTCCATTTTGCAATTAACAAACCTACGTGAATTCACCTTGTACCAGTTTGCGGACCGGAAACGCGGTGATCGCGACGTGCGGAAAAACGATTTCCTGTCGAGTGAGTCACCAATGTCCAATGTACAAACCTACGCTTATTATAGTGACGGTCAGTGTCCGTGACACTGTGACAACCCGTTCCTGTACAAATTACTTTCTTTAACCTTTCCAAGGCCATCAGAAACTGCTAACAAATCGCAGTACTGATTATCGATAAACATTGTATCAATTCAAAAAGTATAACTATACCTATAGCCACCCACATCTCGATGCAATCTCTTGAATAGCCCCACAGGATAAGGCAATTTAAATGCATTGCATGCAACTGCCTTGTTCCGTATGGTAAAGTACAATGAATACACAAATTCAACAGGGCACTACTTGTGCAAGAATTTTTTTTTCATCCTAACAGGATCAGCTCAGAGATATTTTTGATTTTGTTTTTTCGTATCTTTAAGAAGCGCAGATTATGTGACAAATTTTTCATCATCCTCTCAGGGTTTCGCTGACTGATTCATTTAAGATGTACACAACTCCGTACGGAGAATGATTTTCGCTTATCTTTAGCGTCAGCAAGAAGTAACTACTGCTAATTCTAATCTAGACAATACCGAGTAGGAAACCTTGAGTCGTCGGTGTAATCGTATACAAGTATCATTATGCAATAACGATTACCTCAAGACTTCCTAGCCTGGAGGTTAAACAACACCATAAAAAAGAAGATAAAAAAGAAAAACAAAAATGATCATTCCGTATCAAGTTCACGCGAATAACAATGCGACATGGATAGTAACTCGAATCGTGCGGATGAGAGTCTTATCGAAAATCAACTGTCGCCGTTATTACTCGGTACTTTGCATGCCAAATGCGGGTCGATTGAGCGAGGAAACAATGTGAAGCAAACAAGTAAGATAAGGTCCTTTGCTGCGAAGGTGAAAAAGTAGGACACCGAACACCGGGACAACGATAAACACCGTCGTATCTTGAGAAAGGTAGTTTTGGTCCACGTTCACACTGAACTAAAACCTGAGAAGCAGCGTTACGTTATCGCTTGTAAACAGACATTACAATTTTTTATTCTCCTTTTTCTTAGTCATAAGCAACATTTTATAACACATAGAGCTGAGTTATGGAAGATTTAAAACTACCTTTAGACGTTCATACATGCAGCTAGGTAAATTTTATTACTGTTTGTTTGGATTAGAAAAATATCTAAGAAAATATTACGTCTAATCGGTGATATGCACCAACAGGATAATTAGACCGTAAAATTCTATTATTTTGCGGGAGGTTAATATACATAAAATATTTTTATTACTTATTCTGATTCGCGGTGGCGGCAGATAATTCCTAATGAGAAAAGAGATGCGTAGATGGCTGACAGCTACGTCAATTAACTTGTCAAGACCAGAGATAGCTAGAAGCCGCTAAATGGGATGTGTGAGTTTGCTCACCAACCAAGTTAGGTATAAGTTTGTAGAGCGAGGAGGAACAGACCTTAATAAGAGCAAAAAAAAGATTATAAAATCACTATAATCCTGGTGTATTCTATTTAGGATAAGTCAATATGACTAGAGTAAATAATAACCGAAAACTCATAAACGTCTGTACCTACTAGGTTTTTTTTTTTTTTTTTTTTGGCTTGAAGCTTGAAGATCGAAGTGTGCATCATTTTAATCAAAGCTTTTAATAATTACAGATGTGGAAGATCTTTGACATGACATTTTGAACGAAACATTCGAATCATTTCTGACTTAGTATAAATACTCCTATGTTTTTTACCTTCTGATAAAAACGTAGTGAGCGCCCGTTCGTTAGTCTTTCAATTCTCGAGAATCTTACCAAAAGATTCGTAAAACAAACTATGACCAAACTTTTAAGGTGCAACAAAACTTGATCTAGTTGTAAGAGAACAATTGAAGTTTCTGTTTTTACTTTAACTTAACCCAACGAATATCTCAATTTACCGAAACGGAATAGCGTAACGACTGACCAGTCATTATTTGATTGTGAAAATACATCGAGAATTTGCTGACAACTTACCCTAAATACAGCGTGAACATTCATTGATGAATTCGGAAGGTATAAAGCTATTTATAATCGAATATACGAGTTTCATATTCTCAAAGGTTCGTGAAAATAGCCCTCGGGATTGACCAGGAGTCTTGACGTCCTATTTTTAGAGACAAAAGAATTTGTTGTAAAGATAAATCAACTTCTTCAACTCGTAAATTGAACGGCATGGACCTCTTGACTCATTAGCCGAGAACACCATGCAGCTACCAACGAGTTCTCTGTAAGTAATGTTCTAGATAACAGATAACCTTTCTGTATACACGGAAATTGCGTTTACTATAAAAAAAAAAAAGATCATAAGATGTGATCTGAGGGGAAAGTGACGAGGTACGAAGTACAAAGTACAAATACATACTGGAAGAAGCGATTTATCGAAAACTGGAATCTGAGGAGCTGTAATAAGTAACTTGCTTATAACGGACAAATGCCAACAGCCTTGTAATGGAAGTCTGAGACAGGCCTGGGTGGTCTTATCCTCGAGCCTAGTCTCGATCTGCGAGCATCATTTGCTACGTATTTCTACAACAACCTCATGAGATTGCACTAGCAGAAAATAACGTTGATAATAGGAAGCCACTAAATCGAAAACATAACGACGTAAGGTATCGTTGGAAAGTTACCTTAAATTTATAGGAGTCAACTACAAAGATGGACAGTACAGGTAGAGTCTGCTGAGCGAGTAACTGTCAATCGTAAATCCTGTCGTATGGCTTCAACGATTTGAATTACTGATATAATGTTCAAAGTTCCGCAACTATACTAGCAGTTTTCTAATTAAATAATTGTCGTCCGTATGTACGTGGACCTAAAAGTTTATGATTTACGTGCGAGGATTTATGCAGGTACGAGTGTGCAGGAAGATTGAAATATGCACATGACTATAAAAATAAAAAAAGCTAAAATTTCTCACGAGCAATTCGTGCTTGTTGTACATGCATCACGTATGTAGGTATATATAGTCGAGGTTGGGAATTTTCTAATAATACATAATGGTCCGTAGATATATAAACAGTCGGTATAGTAAACCACTAGTAATAAAAATTTCATAAGTAAGTAGGTATAAATATGCTTAAGAATATATCTGAACGTAAATGTTTTATCTTGAACGTGACAACTTAACACTTTGACGTACATGAGATATAATAGCAGTAATTTTATTGGAAGTATACTGTGAGAAAGGCAGTTTGCTTTGGGGCTAAATTATCTTATCGTTAGTTATAACGATGGTCAATTATAGTTGTTCACATGAAGAGAACAAACAAATTTTTCGACTTTAAGAAAATAGATCTTCATTATCGACGACGATCATATTATTTCTAAATATAAAACTCTCACTTTAAGATCTATTGAAGATAGATTGTCTTCGATAAAACTAGTTACATTGGAAATTAATTTTTACACTAAGAAACAGCAAACATCTCATAGTCACGCCCTACCAATGACTTCCTTGTCAATCAAACTCGTAGAAACATTCCTCCAAGATTCATATAATTTATCTATAATTGCACACCATATAGCATGTTCACAAGCTGTCATTAAGTCACGTTATGATTTTATACATGTATGTATATTCAGTAATACGTGGGTCTCTTCATACTGAGTGATTCAAAAATCGTTGTTAAAAATTTTGAGTTAAATAATTCAAAACCAAAAGAATTTCATACTATTATCACCACAGTCGAAATGTAATCGTAATTTTAAACCGATAAATATTAATCTCACTTTTCCTGACCAAGGGCTGCTCTTAAAGCTGCAACTCACATCGATATTTGAATGGTCTTGTATGTACGATAGTGATTGGTTTAGATGTACACACGTGAATTAAATATCTTTATAAATTATGTACAATTGAATGTTGTATACATATAGGTGTATATATACTATATTGAAGATTGTAAAGAAAACCTGATTTGCCAATTTATTTTCACTTTCATTATTGCTTCTAATTTCTTTGCCTTCCGATAAATCAAATTGAAAGTGAATTTTATATTCGCAACGTACGATTTGAAAGTTTCTCTACAGGGTCATCCTGCACGTGTCGCATGAATCTAACGTTAAGAATATATCCGTAGGGACAAAACTCAGGAGACATCGTGATTCGTTTAAATTTTCCTAACGCCATATTATTTCTCATTTTATCTAATTATAAACTCTCTCGATAAAACTAAAAATAACAATAGGAAGCAGGAAATTCGCAAATCATTGCCACAACTGTCAAGTTACTGTCGAACAAAAAAGATATCAATTTCATTTTAAACTTTCATGAGCAGGTCAGGTCAAAGATGATTCTCGTGCTTATACTGCAGTTATATTCATACATATAGATGCACACATGCATATAGTCACAAGGAGCAATAGCATCCGGCCATTTATGATGAATGTACATAAACGAGAATACGTGTAAGACGTAGGAACAGTACGATTTCTAGTAGTTGACTTGGTTGACACACGAGTGCCCCATGGGCCAGGCCTCGTCCTCTTTGTCTGGAAATGAAGCTAGGTGAAAATCTCTCTCCGTGCTATCTATGAAGTGATTTGTTACGATTGGACCAGCAGCACGTTTGCACACAATAATTTTAAATATTTTTATACCTCGCCAATCCGTATGGACATGACTTGAATTATTAGGAAATAAAAATTCCGAAGCACCTAAATCTCGCTACGCAACATTCGACTGACCAAATAGAGTTAAAAATTTCAAGTACTTGATCGACGGTGGTCAATTTTGACAACCAAGTTAAATTTATAGAATCAAAACGAGTTTCGAAATCAATGGCCATTAACGGCCGAACTATCATGCCTGCCTATAATGTAAGTATATAATTATTGCAAAGCCAGCTCCTGTCAATCGACGTATTTTTTTATTAGAATTTTTGTTTAACACAGACTAACGCAATATCGAGTTACGGATTGACAGAGTAAAATTTACGGTACAAATCTAGATGATGATTCATCAGCTGGACATACCTAGGTGTATGTATGTACATATCTGGATTATACACATACGTGTAAAAAATTATATAAAATCGCACACCCGAAAGGGAATTCCTGGGATCAGTTTGCATGACCAGGTATAGAAGTCTCAGGTGTGGCCAGTCACGTGATACTAACCAAGAAGCGAGCAGAGGCTGCTACAAGATCATTGCCTAAGGCTAACGTATGTACGTCGGAGGATTTTCCAGTCCAGGTATAGAGTGGTCAGAAATTCCTATACAACTATTCCAAGATGCGCCGCAGCAGCTCGTTTGCAATTTTATATCCTATACAGCAGATCTTACAAAGGATCGATTCACTCGAGATAATTTATGAAAATGGTTATTGTAATAGAGTTCCTTTGGCTATTTTAATACGAGAATGTATAAGCCACATGATTAATCTTATAAAAATACCTAATAGACAGACTCTTCAAACAATATCTCGTGAGTGAAATAATTTTTCTTTCTTGAGTCGTTCATGTTCTAAAATTCCCTGTGTAGGTGTATAACGTACAAAAGTGTTATATGACTTTCTTTGTTGTTTATTCATCTTGAAACTCATTAAAAGAAATCATATCATCGGTAACACACACAGCCCCGGGGTTCAAATCATTTATAGATTCAGCTTGCTGTTCTATTAGCCCAGAATCCTTTGGCGCTACTCGATGCTCTAGAATCTCAAGCCTTTGTCAAGATAACCGTGGGTTCGAAGGTCCGTTGCTATTACAACTTTGTACTTACACATATGTATGTATGTATGTATAAGCTATATAACTATAACCATATGTATATTAACTACACGTATATCTATAGATATTCATCATCTGCTCGCCTCAGTTCACTCTCACGCATGAGTTTCGTTACAACTTCAGCCTAATATCTATAAGGCCCACTTAACCATCAGTTTGACCATCCTTATTCTCACCACGATGTTAGTCAGCCCATAAAATAGCGGGCTGCAGATATTTAGATGATTTATTTGATGCCTGTCTCCCACAGTTTCTGAACACGTTAACTTCTCTTTTGATATTATTCGAAATTGATTAGCTGTAGATTGGTCCGGTGAAAATTATACCACAAAATGAAAGTAATTGAACGTTAAATTTTAACCATAAAATACCTTTTTTCATCCGATAGTGAAATCCGTTGTGAAAATAAAAATAAATAAATAATTAAATTATGATAAAACAGATTCTGAACTCGGTGGTGCCAATCATTTCGCGATTACCCAACGCCGAGATTGTTCCCAGCTAATATAGTTACTTCGTGGACCTGGTTACTGAACGTTAAAAATTATAAAGCCTATACATATATATTTTGACCGGATATAAACCGTTAGCGGTCAATAGTCTAAATAACACCATCGCAGTAGACACGTCAATTAGGGTCCAAGGCATATGCGTTATCAAATGAGGTAGATAGGTAGGTATGTGTATCGTTAAACAACGGAATAGAAAGTATATGTATATAAACATAAATTTAACATCGTTGATTTCCTTGTACGGGTATATGTGTATATTTTTTCATGCGTTTTTTGCCGCTCGCTGTTTGCCTTGAAACGCGTCTTTTGTTTGCCATATACATGCATATATTGTTATAGGTATATGTATAGAAAAAAACGACATGAAATATTTATTATAAAAAAAAAAAAAAGTTTTATAAATAAAAAATAAGTGCGTGTAGAAAGCGAGCCCATACTAATAACTTTATGGCGGATCGTTTGTCCAGGTATATATATGTATATATTATATAGTATATACGTCAGGGCGCATAGATTCTTATTAATTACAAGTTTCTAAAAGTTTTTTGACTCGAGAAGAGTTTCCTTGAGGAGAGAAGTCAATGACATATCTGACGTCGCTGTAGTGAGTACCTACGTTGAAAATATCCTATCCGTTAGTAGGGCACTTATGTCGTTAACAGATAAATTTCTAATTGCGAAAAACTAGTTATCCTGTAATCACATCCGCTCAGTCTATATATCGAGTAATTGTCACTTTATATATTTCACAGCCAATAACAAGACCAAAAAATTGCATAAATTTTCTTTCATTTTTTTTTTTTTTTTTTTTCACGTGTAATAAACTACCGGATCTGATGCGCTGCTGTGGTGATTCAAAAGAGCGGAAAAATGTTACGGAATTAAACGAACCTTTTCATCCTCTTTTTTTTTTTTTTGTTCTCGAATAAAATTATTGTATAATAAAGAGAAACCCTAGACAGAAATCTAACATATACGGCAACAGTTTCAGTCATCAAATATTTTAGAATTCGTTTCAACTTCTGAGTCAGTCAGAAAAGTGGCGTTCGATTCTTTCATATAAACCAGGCGAAAGTAATCAACAGACTTTGGTCCGCGTGAGTATTCGCTTCGTAAAGAGAGTCAATTCGTTTTTGTCTCTGATCTCTCGAGTCTCGTGTCTCTTCTCATTTGTCTCTGTATAAGAAGAGTATAGTCATGAGTTTGTGAGTTTGCGGGACTTCCATGCAGTATTCAAATATATCAAACGAAGTTAAGCTACGCTCAAGTCTTATACCGCAATATAGTCACTTTTTATTACTGTTCCTACTTATTTTTTCATTTATTTCATTAAAAAAATTTTCGTTCATTTATTTTTTTTTTTTTTTTTTTTTTAGAGAGAAATCTGAAAATCTTTTGCCACCACGATCGTGCTCACTCGTCTATTAATCTCGAGTCTTATTAGTTCACGGGCATACGGAACGTTTCGTTTCGTCTCGACTTATTATTCTCGATTTTTATTAGATTTCACGCACTATTGGGCATCTCAATTGTATTAAAAAGAAAATTTATGAATCGACATTTATATATACACATAAACTTATTCGAAATCTTAAAATATGTGTGTATAAAATACCTGTGCAGAAATTTATTTACACTAGTAGTAGGCGGGTTCGGATTTTATTTATTTATAAGGTAGCCCTAGCATCAAGAACTTTCTCGATTCTTCCGGCGTTTCGCGTTTGTAGAACAGAATAATTACCTGAACGGATATTGGGGGGGAATTGTAGGGTATTGTTTAAGACGAAAGGCCTAGGCCAGGATTTAATTGTAATTTAATTAGGCTTTGTTCTATGCCGCGGCTTCGTCTAAGTCCTATAAGAGATACTTACCATTTCAACTCCAATTCATAGATGAATATCTAAGATTGAACATCGAGAGAGTCGGTACCATTTCTCTACTGACAGGATCAACAACTCTTATGCTAGATCATATTAAAGCAAACACTGTACACCGTATGATAAACCGTTCAACTGTAATCACTAGTTCGCGTACAATATTCAAATGCATTATACCTACATATACATACATCTAGTTAAATTCGTACTTGAAACATAAAATTGATTAGTAATGACGTTTAAAACATATATGTCCTCATTTCGTCGAACTTTTTTGTCATCAATTATCCTCATTTTCTCTTTTAACAAATTAAAACTGTATAGAGTGTTTAACCGTGGCTTTGAACACTTGCAAATGCGAAAAAGAAAAGTCAACAAAAAAGAAAGAAAAATGGTGAGTGCAATTCCGAGTCACGTAAGGAAGATCACGGATCATGCTACACGGCAGATGCATCCATTTCGCGCATTGTTTCCGCTGCAGGTTATAAGTCGCTTTCTATCTGTCGGAATACACGCAAGTGACAAAGCGACATGCGCCTAAATATATCGGGAAAGAAAGTTAAGGTATATTATATACATACAGGTTAAATTTTCATTTAAATATTCTAATGCAAATATTTAGTTCAAAAGTCAATATAATATTTTCTATGTATAGAAACCGAAGACCAACTGAACTACAGGCGATTAAAAATTTGCCATTATATGATATCAATCATATAGCTGTCACGTATTTATCTGCATATGTATATATGTGTCCATAATGCATTTCACTTATCTACCCATGCATGTCATCCTTCAAGCCCGTATAAAGCGGGTGACTAATTATTTTATCCCTCTTTATGTTTGTCTAATAACTAGAATATGATAATATAAGACACCCGCGCATTGCACGGTTTCACTTTAGCAATCACATTATAGAGTAGTGGTATCTGTGCTACGCGAAAGGTATAAGTTGGGCCCCAGAACTTGCATCTGGTTGATTTGACCGTTATGATATATTTTCTTTACATGTGTGCACATATATAGATTTATATTTAGCCGACGTATGTGTATATGTGTGTTCGTGTGTGTGTGTGTATCGAAAGACGGCGAAGGACTTGGTCCAATTCCCTCGATAATTTTGACGGGTAAAACGGGCAATACCTGTATTCATCGTTCGCGTTATTAAGTTTCACTTTTATTTCGTAAATATACTATATAAAGAGAATTTATTCGTCGCGGTCGATAACCGTGAATTGAATATAAGGAACTACCTTGAATAATTTTCGAAAATGAATAACTTGAGAATATAAACCGATCTTAGTGCAGGAGTATGAGGTAGTTTCTTCATTATAGGTACGTTTTATGCATATTATATGGATATATTCGTAAAGGGGGATACCCTCGACTTGTAATTTAAAAGATATTATCACATTGCAATAGCGTATACATATAACTATCTACACACGTGCAATTATTTCACATTAATAACAATAACCTAGACATACTAATTTTCACTATTAATCTAATTTATTCGAGACATAAACTTAAATGACTGTACGACTAATTAGATTAGGAAGTGTATCCGGTTTTTAAATTCCTTAAATAGCTAGTTGGAGGTAAAATTTAAATCCTTGTATAGTATATGCTCATGAACGAGCAAATAACTAGCAAGGTCGTCATTGCCGTAGAGAAACCTGCAATGTTCGTGACAGAGAAGAAAATAAAAAATAAAAATAAAAGGAACAAAAATCTGCATATAATTGCCAGCACGGATAAAATAAAAACAAAAAAATTAAAAAAAGAGAAGAAAAAAAAAAACCGTAAAAAATTCATAAGTGTTTGAACGCGAAATGCGCGAAAATACTTGAGAGAATATTTAATGCTGCTACACTCAAGCACCCTGCCTACGAGTGGATCTCTGTATAATGCAATTGGTTTGACTTCAAGGATCGAGAATCAAATCACCTAATATAATGATCATTTCGTGCTGGGTATAAAACATCGACCCGGTTCAACGGAACTGAAAGGAACTCTATTCATACAGCTATTGAAAGAAGATAACCGCAACCACGTATTTCTTCGTGCAAAATAATGGAAATAAATATAAAATTGAGCACTTTTTATTGTGAGAAAATTTTAAGATGAGAGTGAAACGATAATGGAACTATATAAGTAGAAGATCGGAAATTCAGATAAACTTAATCATTTTAATGAAACAAAGTTACTTTGACCGTACAATCTAAGGATCTCCAAAGAGTAAGGTTTTTCCAAATCGACGCCGGTCACTGTGACAAAGAAAACGTTGTGTATGGCTGAATGGACATTCCCATATCTGAATGTAGGGTTATTTCTCTTATCGTTAGTTGAGAACCTTCAGGATTCAGGTTCTACCTGGCCACCGGCGTCTCGGGGCCAGAATCCTTCGGTGAGTCCCTCTCGGCGAGTTCCTCGCGAGTGAGACGGTGTCAAGACTCTTGGGTGGCATGCTTGTGGTCACGCCCTGCGCTAACCTAACCCAACCCTAACTTTACCTAACCGTACCTAACCAAACCTGTCTGACGAAGAACTTGGAAGCCAAGAAGTTCTCCCATGCGTCGGCCAATATAGAAAGAAGGACTAAAACCGCAGCTAAAACTTGTCCTTTTTCTCAGTCTCTCAGTCTCTCCCTCTCTCTCTCTCTCTCTCTCTCTCTCTCCCTATCTCCCTTCGTTAGATTTCAGATTCAGTCTCAAGACTGATGATCAGGGTACAACTTGAACCATTAGCTGAGACCTGATCAATTTATCCACGCTTCGATAGGCGGTACTCTTATGGAAGTTCCATGAGATCGGGGAAAACACTTGAAGTCAAACACACCTAATCACGATCCGTTCATCCGGTCAAACTATACGTATATATATATACATAGATGGGTGAATATGCCTACTGAAAAGAGGCACAGTCCCATAAGGATTAAGGAAGAGATACATATAATGAGCCTCGTACCTAGTTCGTTAAACTCTGTATTTTTGTACAACCTTTGAAGTGAAACGTAAGCCTTAAGACCTCGGATTCACCTGTCTCCATTCGTGAGAAAAGTTCGATGAACTCAAACCCGAGACTAATAAGCTGCCTTCGTAATAGCGTGTGATTTTTAGTCATTCCGAACAATGAGCCAATGACATCTCAGCGTTTGTATGTACCTGAACCTTTGGGATTATGTATATTTTCTTTTTCTTTTTCTTTTTTTTTTTGCATAGAAATATACGCTGCGCGAAGAAACTTTTTGCGAATTTTAAAATTTCATGTGACGTTCATCTTTCTGCTATATGGATTTAATATCGACGATAAAATTCGATTCAACTTTCGCCCACGTTATATCGCAATCAGCGATGAAGACAGCTAAGATTTTAAGCTGGGTTGCTATTAATCCAGAGCAAAATATATCCCACGCATTTGTTGGACAGCTGAAAAGGACCAGCGACTTCAATGTTCGAAGATATCGACTATAGTGGGCGTCACGTTTGACTGTACAAATGGACCAGGACCAGGACCAGAACCAGAGAATGTGTCATCATTCTCTGGTGGTTGTCGGCGCGAATGTTTCACGAAGAGTTCAACCAGTCCCTTGGATACAGCGTGGGCTTTATTCGAAAACCATTAAGTATTCAATGCAATAAGGTCTTGTTTTATTTTCGGAACAAATTTCAATCGCAATTTATTCTCAGAAGGTTTTAGCCCTTTCATTTATGGTAGTTGGCAAAATTTTATGAGATAATTTGCAAGTTTTAAATACTGCAAATCTCCACCTCATATAATAGGATAAGGAAGGGGAAGTGGTTTTTGAAAAATAATATGATTCAAAACTAGTGTGTGTTTGTTAATTCGTTTTCATACACGGTAAACCGAAAATTTTTAATTAGCGATTAACAGAAATGAAAGATATTGGCGATACGATCAGAAGTGAAAATTTTTTAAACCAATTTTATCCTCTTAAATAGAATACGATAATTCAGTGCAAACACCTAATAACATACTACGATCGATCGGACCGTACAACCGAATTACTAGCAAATTGATTGCCACTTAGTATACGTAGAAATTTCGCTAATCAAATTACCAACATCCTGAGACAGCGATGGGGTACGTATGTCTGTAAATCTATTCACTTTAATCAGCCAGACTCTATTTATAGTTATTATAGAAGGTGCTACAAGGCAAGGAAGTAATTGATTCTAGGCTGACGTTTATACTTGAAAGTTTATGAAAGAATATTTAATAAAAATGAAAGCTAATCAAGGATTGAACGGGATGAAATGATCTCTGTTGAATTTTTAGAGCCACGTATGTATCTACTGCATATCTAGAATACTACGTATATGTAAATATATAATATATAAGTAGATGTAGAGATAATCGCATGGAACAAGTAGAGCAAAATTATACACCGTATCACTCCAAGACAAATCATTTCAATTGTTTAACAACCGTTTCTTCAAAGTACTCCAAAATTTAACAGATATATGTATACATATATTATATACCGAACAATGGCGTATCATAAGGTAAGAATAATAGCATATCGTGAATCACGCTTGTGAGAGAAAAGAGTAGGTATTGAAATTCCCGTACATCGGTACTAGCTAGAGGTTGTAGTACTTTGCAAAGACCGTTAATAGACTTCAAGGATATCCTGTGTCTCTTGGAATAGCAAAGTGTAAGTTTTACTCCTGCTATCAAAAGGATCGTGAAGGATTACCGTTCACCTTAAAACTAAAAATAAATTACGATCCAAATTTCAACTTAACTCTGCTGGTTACTATCCTGCGCATTACGCGGAATATATTATAGTGTACAATATATTCGCAATTATCTTCTCGCGAGAGCCATTGGTGTATCAACTTTTTACAATACTTTTTTTTATTTTATTTTTTTTTCATTTTTTTCTTTCGTTCTATTTGTACATAACGAAAATACGCTCCAAGTTGATTGAAAAAGTTCATGGCTAACACGGTTTCAATTCTCGAATGACTGGTTACATTTGAACAGTCTTCTTCAATTTTACTTATAATCCTGCTAGACGAGTAAAGTTGGTATAACGGTTAACAGGGCTGGTTTATAATCCAGCAGGAATTCTCTAGTCAAGAAAATTGAAGATTATTTCAGACTACACAGCTATAAGGATGAACAGAACGGAGTACGGTGGCAGCTTAGCCAATTAGTTAATCTTTGTTCATCCATCGATATACTCGAGGCAAGCAATAAATTCTCGTTCCTCGGTAATTAATGGTATTCACAAAGATGTAGCGTGGGCTATATAGTCGGCGTCAACGTAAGTTAATTGATCCAATTTAATTTCCCAATTACTCAATTACCGCAATCAACTAACTTCGCTAATCCAATAAAACAATTAGATATAAAATTTAGAATTAAAAAAAAAAAAAAAGAAGAAAGAAAAATCAAAAATAAGAATAATGCCTATACATAGCTAGACGAATGTCTCAACTATCACTTTCTTTTATCAAAAAAAAAAAAAAAAAAAAAAACGAAAGAATTTCACAACCTTGAATCAACCATGAAGGAAAAACCACAAAATCATTAATACTATCTCCATTCTCAGTTACACTTTCGTTCTGACATTTCCACTGTTACTTAAAGATAGATATTATAAATGTAGAGATTACATAAAAATCAAGAGCGGTCAATTAGTACTATCATATTTACGAGAAGAGCCCGGGCAAAGACCAAAAAAATGTTAAAATTCGATAACTTTTATCTCTTATAGCTGCAGTCTTAAACCTCTACTGAATTGACTAATACTGTACAAAAAAAAAAATTAGTTTTTATCGTTGAACCCGTCGTCTAAATATACGTGTGTGTATAGAACTTAGATTAACTGGTAGTTATTTCCACGCCGGAAGTGGTCGGGTAAAAAATACGTTTAGAGTTATATCTTCTGTCTATTTAGGACGGTCCTTAATTACAGAATTATACAACTGACGCGAGCGGCTTTACCCAACTATTACATTACAAAGGTCGTATGCTTGGAGTTAATTATTGTATTTTATAGGTTCCAGGACAATGCTGCTTTGTGTCATTTTCCCAAGATATCTGACGGTTTGAATTGAGAAAATGCAACGTTTGATAAGACGAAAATTAGGGATTAATAGACTTTGTGAATCGAAATTCTTCCCGTCAATTTTTTCAACGGTATATATACAGTAATTGGAAGGATCAGTTGAAACAAACGTCTAGCTATTGCTAATAATAAATCAACACTTTAGGTAAAAGAAATTTATGATAATAAGAAAGAAAAAAAAAGAAAAATATATTTAAGGAAAGCGAGCTTCGAGATTGATCCTGAGAAACCTGTTCGGAATGAATATCGGTACGTCGAAGCTATATCATTAAGGGTCTGAAGCCCGAAATCGGTCTGATTTAAATGGACCATTTCCTTTGTCGGTGACCGTGTAAGAAAAAATTTTAGATACATTATAGTTTTACTTTCGAAACCGTGTGGATAGATAATATTTCGAATATTATTTAGCATTAACATATATAAACGTCGTGCTATAAGCCTTGTGACGAAATAATTATACAGTATATTCTGATAACTTGTATATCTTATACTATACGGTATAATAAAATTTATCGACAAAAAGAGACTAGAATAAAAAAAAAAATAGAAAAAAAAAATAATAATAATAAAACATCTTTCAAATTCTAATCACCATATGAATAAATTTTAATAACTTATGAAAGGAAAAAAAAAAAAAAACAATAACTAGAAGAAGAAAAAGAAAGAAAAAAAAAATCTTCCGTTACATCCGGCGATAGGGTTTGAGAATTTATTCACCCCCTCCAGAACGATATCTCTCGTCTGATCACAACTAATTTAAAATTCTTGGGGTATGAGACTACAAGGCGAGTAATTATTAGTCAGTTTAGCCCCAGGCCAATATAGTGCGGGAGAAGGACTTTTTAAACCTCGTGAAGCCCACGGCGAAGGTGTTCTATCGATCAGTCATGATGATTGCTTTTAGCAAAGAATTCTTTTAGACCACCACAAGTAAGAGAGAGATAGTTAAAGATGGGTACATGAGTAAATACCGTGAAATTAAATCGACTATCAGGTAACAAGGTCGGTAATAAATCGATAACACAAGTATCGAAATCTGTGAATTTAAATTCGGTTTTAATGACACTACAGGGGGGCCAGTAGGACAACATGCGATTGTTAATCTGGACTAAAGCTCTATTCAGTGGTCCACGTTTCAAAGAGAATCCAAGTCTCTTTTCCTTCCAGATATAAATACTTGGACAAGACGCGATATATATCCTATAACAACCGTGATTTACAATTTAGAACGTGATCCATTCCAGAGAAAACGTGCATACGAAACGGGTGTGTCACATGCACATATCTGTATACCCAATGTAAGTATAAAACCTAGTTGATGTGCCTATCTGATATTTTAATTGAAACTTTCAAATCCTCGAAATAATGGCGGCTTTGATTAGCTTCCGATCAAGTTTAAACGACGAAAGAATTGATGCCGTATTAAATTACCTATACATATACATATATATATATATAAATATACTATATATATATGTATACAGTTAGTTAGTTGACTACTGGCAGTTTACTTTTCCATCACAATTATTTCTAATTATTTAGAAAATATCTAGTGACTAACACTATAATGCCGATCTGGTTTGTTTCAGGTTTCTTTAGCGGTTCAAGTCTGCCTTGACCGTATAGAGCCAATATAATGCGTTATAGGTACTAGTTACGTAGGATGTCCTGTCTTTCGCCAGTTCCCACACCGTCTCGTCGTCGTGCAACGATCGCTCTTCAACTTGAGCTGTCTGGCGCTACATATCTCTAACTCGATACTGTGAACGTGGGATATATTTGTGTTAAAAAATTTGTTAATTTTTTTTGAACGGATCTTTTAGTATTTTATAAAAAGGTTATTCCTACATGCGGTCAAGGTAAACGAGATTTTACGTTTTCCTTACGGTGAAGTGATTCCATACTGAATTTCATTCAAAATATTTCTATTTCTAAAATATATGAGTTATTTCGTCTTTTTTTAACCCAGTTTTTTTTTTTTTTTTTTCTTTTCTGGGCATTATTTTTTGTCCTCCGGGATTTTGGATTTTTAACTAAAATTTTATCGCCGTGAAAGTAGACAAGTTTTTCATATTTTTCTAATTTCACAACGTTTTACGGTTTACAACTTTCCGATCAAACGAAATTGCAAGCTAATTGGTGTCGAGCAGTAGGAGCGCACGTACGTGACTATCACAAAGTACGATGTCCGAGGTCCTGATCATACGGTCGTTCGGTCTCTCACTACTTGCTGGTTTTACTTATCTTGATGTAGGACAAATTAGTACACTGAACTAAACGCATAACGCTAACGTTATTCCTCATTCATTTCTACACAAGTACCTACTTCGAACCTCGAAGGGCGAAATGAGGGAATCTTTGAATCAGAAGAAGTTCAAAAAACCGCCTTAAGTATCGACCTTATTTCAATTCTTTATGCGCATGCGAATGAAAATTGTCCGCCCTTTAATCTCATGAAAATTAATTAATATGCAAGTTGAGGAATGACGGGATTTTTTTTATTTAAAATTTTTTTTTTTTATCAGTTTAAAAATCCTCCGAGTTTGAAGAAACGCTAGACTCTGTCTAGCCGATGGTTTTAAACCGAGGTTGAGTAAATTCTGAATTCACGCCCGACTTCTCGCGTTTTTGTACAGCCCTTTTCTCGCCGTTTGCACACAAGCTGTATTCGCAGTAGCTCGGATTAACTTACTTACGAGTGATTTTGTGGTCGACTGAATTACGCACGCCTATAATACTTGTAAGGATTACGGCTCATTCGCGTTCAGGTAATTCCTGTTTGAATCAGGCAAGGTTATTCGGGGAAGAAACAAACTCGCGATCACTTTCATTGGTAAAATATATAATCAAGCAAACGGTTAAGGATAAATTTATAACTATAATATATATTACCAACAGTCCCAAGAAATAATTGTAACGGAAATTTTTATTAATCCGATTAAAAAAAAATTGTGTAGGTATTGTTTATGCCATAAATAATTACGATAATTTATATATTGATTATCCACAGAAGTGTCCTTGTAACGGGTAATAATGAATTATGATATTAATCGTTTTGTTCTTCTGTATATAACCGCAATAGTATATAGCTGTGAATTCAATGAAGCGTGTTAAAATCGAACAGTTTATTACACAATAAATTAAACCTCAAACTGTTAATTGAAAACCTTATCAACCTTATTATAAACTTTGTGTAATATCTTACAACACTTGACCTAATACGATCGGCGAACAACAAGAGCTACGTTTTTAGTCGTAATAAAATGTAATTACATAGGTAAATTGATATGATAGAGAAAAAGATATAAAAAATTAATGAATATAAATTTTATTATATTAGACAAGGTGAATCATTCATTTATTCATTTCACCTGCACGACCTGCGTGTCTGAGAAAATAGAAAAAAAAAAAAATTAAACCTTCGGTTGAAAAAGACGAAGAAGAAGAAGAAGAAGAAGGCCAAATTTATTGAATGAGTATATCAAAATTTCACCAGCGCGCGTATATAGGTAATTATTATTGGAGTAGGGAGAGAGAGTGTTACTTGACGTGGTACGTACGTACGTTCTATGAAATTATCGGTGTTAATAAAACTCTCAAATCTACGTAAATCTGTTTCCTATTTTTTTTGAAGACACTCACCAGTCGAAATATTTAATATCCAAGCTGGTATATCATGCCTCACGTTCTTCGACTGATATTAAACTCCTATTTAACGTAGTGTTATTTTAATTAACGATATAGTTCGCTAAAGTTTCGTAGTCAAACTTTATCACATAAAACACATAAGGTTCACTTGTATAAATTGAAAAATACTTTTAAAAAATTGAAAAATAAAATATCAATAATTGCACACCGAGGATCTCATTCGATTAAAATTGTGTCTACTTTTGAAAAAAAAAAATACAAAATACAAAACTTTCGATCAGTTTTTTTACGAAATAAAAAAAATCGTACAGCACATCGATCGGCTAACAAGTGCGATCCAACACTAAGACATGGTTGTTTTCTTAAAACCGTATCAAAAATAAACCAAACAAAAAAAAAAAACGATAAAACAAAACTACCGCCCGTAAGAAAGAAAACAAAAAAGAACTTGACGATTTAGTCTCTAGACGTACGTTTTTTGTGCAAGAAGACCGCGCGACAGGTGCAGGCGGTTCGATTGTCGGCGTTATACTAAACGCATAGAAGGCAGGAGGAACTGCGAACAGCGGCGACAGCGGCATTCGAGAGTCGGAGGACTTCGGCTTCGGCTACAGCTACGGCAACCAGCAACGGCAGAAGCGGAGGGAGCCAACAAACTAGCGGCATTGGTTGGCCGCAGACCAAGTCTCAACCGTTTCAGAGGACGCTCGGATTCGAACTCCCTCCTACAATATTATAGCCTAAGAGCCGATGCTGGATGCTGGATGCTGGATGCTGCGCACACGGTGCTTCAGAGATACCCTGCGTTCCAGTCACCGATAACCATTGCAAGTAAATTTCGACCTAGTCGCGTGCATTATCTTAATAATAAATTAATTTCATCGACCGGGGATATCGGAGGTAAAAAATTAGTTCAAATTCAGGTACGATCTGCGATCACTGAATGTATCAATGACAGATGGAAAATGGAGAAGAAGAGAAGTAAATTCTGTATATGAGAATGAAATATGAAAGGAATCTTCGTTCAAATTGTCCCGACGTGAATGGAACGCTTTGTTGTCTGCATAGAGATTGTGGAACGCGGCACTACGAAGGGTGGATGATTGAGAGAGAAGGAGGGCGACAGCTGTTCGAATGGAAAAGAGATGCAGGCATTTCTATGCATGTATATGAGTGTTGGACGACTAGGTATCTACGTGGGTGATATTTTGATAGGGGAAACGCGTCGGGAATGAGTTTGGGGGGTTGCCTAGCGTTTCAAGTTTTAGGGTTGGACGATAACGCGTCCTGGGAATTTGACGGGAATCAAAATAACGATTGGAAGGATGAGTTGGCTACTGTAATTCACGAAATGAGGATCTAAAATTTCAACCGAAAGTTAACACAGAAGAAAAAACAAAAAAAAAAAAAACTGATCATCGATCGTTTGGAATATTATACAGACTTTAAAAATTTTACTTCATTTCAACTCTCACACCTGACTCGACTACCTGACCCAACCGAATTCCGTGGGATACCGATCCTAGGGGGAAAAAAAAGGACTTCTATTCCACTTCCACGTCTAAGGCCCTTTTATCCCTCGTACGAAACTGTTGTGTGATTATTTTGAAGCTGAATAGCAGGACGTGAGTTGACAAATGTGTTACAGCCACGCCTTTGATGGCACGTTGTTACAAGATCTGTAGGACTTCCTTTAGGGTTGTGAACAAATAAGGAATATAGCTTAAGTCTTGAAGAGGTGGTTGGCGGTTATATGAACCGCAGCTTTGACTGAATTTCACTATTTCCTTATAAGCAACTATATACTTCCCATACAATCAGTTTTAACTGCAACTACTGTTTATGCAAAACATTTGAACAATTTCTCACAGCTACCTTGACGTGTTTACCTCAGCTATCAAACGTTCAGATCTGGATTACCTTCCCAAGGCAACTTATAGAGACTAGACCCTGATCTCGGATTTTGCTGTTTAAGAATTCCACCTCCGAACAGTCAAACGTCTTTCCCAGTTGAGACATCGTACTTATGCAAATGACTAACTTACGAGAGAGTCTCTCTTTTCAAACTAGGTAAATAAGTCCCTCGTCTATATAACTTGACTTATTCCAAAGCGGAGTTCCGATGCCAATGAAATGGGTGCGGGTGTTCCGATATGGGAGAACACGGACAGGGAAACGAAGGGAAATTGTGTGAAACTGTACTGATGTATGACAGGTTTCGCTTGTTATAGGGGAAATCTACATTTCCCTATAACTCATCGAAGTCTTCTTTCTCGCCCCTTTTCTGGACATAATTTATGCGAACTGTGGCCGTTCGGTCAACGTGTAATTCTTTACGAAAATCTCAACGACTGATAGTAGGACATGGCCTAAGGATGACCTGTAGTGGATTTCCTCCTGGTTCAAGAAATCAATTTTCGCAAAATATTTCCTTAATAGTCAATTCTCATCAATATGGAATTCATTTTGTAAATCATAATGAATTGTGCTATTAAATTTGATCATCCTGTATAATGCAGAAGGGCTCGCTTTAAGGACAGATGCAATTGAGATGACGTCAGTGACACCCACGTTTAACTTTACGTGAATATACATAGCTGGCCATTATAATACTGGCAATTCTATTTCGCGCACGCAAGGTGACCCTTACAAGGTATAACCATCGTCGAAATGAGATTCGAGGAATGCATAACTCCCCGTCTAAAAATACCACTGTTTCCTTCATGACCATCTTGAAAGACCTTCCTCGTTTAGTGAGCTAACAATCGGTTATTCTTAACCTGTTTTTGATCGCTGTAACGCTTAATTTAGTATGACTTGGATTTTCTTCAAGTTAATACGATCTGTCATATTATAAATAAATTTAGTCTTCAGAGTGTTAGAAAGGCTGCAGTACTTATGACACACAAATAATATCACTAGCCAGTAACATCAAATAGGAGTGAAAGTATGTTTTTAACACCTCGCTGCCACAGTAACTGATACTTTTTAATATTTACTGGCTATAGATGACGTATTAATTTAAAAGCATCGTTGTAATGTCTATAAGGTGTTAAACGGTTACGTGAAACCAAACGGTGGCTGAACAGTATAGATATTTACTCCTGCAGGCTGAAAGTTTGTGTATAATTGAAACGATGGAACAGATGGTGCTTTTGAGTGGTAGATAAAAAAACATTCTAAAAATTACTATTCTCTGTGAAGTATTTCGCTTGTGATCGTTGATTCAAGAGACTGATCAGAGTTACTGGAAAATGTTTTCCAAAGATACGAGCTGTCATTAAAAAAATGTAAATTTTCAGAGTGTATATCTGAACATGATCCGAGAGGTTGAAAGTGAACCTGATTGTTCCCCATGAAAATGGTAGCTGACATAGAATTCGAAATTGACCGATCTTAGAACTAGCGAGTGTCTTACGGCTCGCCACTTACGAGGTACTCGTTCATTTGGCTTGGCGAGTCCGGCTCGAGTACGTTGACTAGGCCTGAGGCTCGCGTCTCCACGGTCCAGCGATTGCCTCCGTTCGTAGTTCGTTTATATGGATCTTTTACGCGACGCCTAGTCCTATAGCGTCCAGTGATCAGCCAACCATTGAACCAGACCTACCGAAGTCTGAACGGCAAGCGTACCTAGGTAACTAAGCAATTCTTGAGTGCAGTTTCCACTCAACTGGCAAGTAATCACCGTTCCGATATACACCGCTACACGGATAGATATACTACCTATTAATTTATAATATCTAGGCTAGTATTATCCCTGTTACGCGGCGGCTAGTATCTCCAAGATACGGCGACGCCTTCGCCTCTTTAATTATACCACGATCGTTATTCGCTTCAGTCGAGAGACCTTGCCTCAGAATGTCTCAGAATGTCCCCGACCCGGTCCAACCACTCCTTTTTTGGTCTTCCGTCGAAGCCCCCCGGGTTGCCGCTAGTCCCGGAGATCTTCTGCCTCTGGCTACCATCGCGATGATCCTCCTCTTCGCTGTGCTCTCGCTGTCCTCCGCTGCACGCGCCAACAGCTGATCGACGTGCCTTTGAACGACCTGTTCGCCGAGCAACTTCTACATGGCTTATACCCATGTGTGCACGTTCCGTTTTATTGCTAACAGAGGTACGCGCGAGGGTCTTTCAGTTTTTATTTTATACAGGACATTTTGTCTTGTCTGATCCACTGAGACGCGGAATCTGGATAATGAGTCGCTGTATTGTTACTCGATACAAACTTTTCTCGGGAATGGATTTCTAAATTCTTTGATTTTTTCAAGCAAGAAATATAATTGTGAGACGATTTCAATCGTTCATCCTGTACTTGCCTAATTGAAAAATAACGTTTGGCATCATGGTGTTAATGCAAAAACTAATTTCTCCAGTTTATTACGTATGACATTAACTAATGCTATACGACATTTCAAAATAAAAACTGTAGATTTAAAATGATTTCTGGTTCACCGATCTAATGAATTTCGAATAAGGCGGGATGATTCTAGGTCTATAGTTTCGACATTTTTTTGCTCAATACTCTGGGCAAAAGAGAAAAGAATAACACTCGTATACCACGAACTGAGTTTCATCAATGAGAGATATGACGTCAGAGAGAGAGATACAAAGTTAGTGAGAAGGTGTCTTCAGAGTATAAACCGAGATGATCAAATCGGTAGACGAGAGAATGGTTAGCATTTGTGAAAGACGTCTCCAAGGAATCGCAATTTATCCTATGAATTGAAACTGGGCGTTGGTTGAATGGCTAGTTATCACTTGGCTATTATTCGACTGTGGGCACACTTAACCACTGACCTGATATCAAACCTTTCTCGAGTGTTTGGAGTGGCTTAAACCGACCTAATTGAAGCTGAGAATTGAATAATAGGAAATAAATAGAAGAATGAACAAGCGTTTGATTATTTTTAAATGAAGATTCAGGTCTTTAGATTTGAAATGAAACACTGGCGATTATTTAGTACCTATCCGTTTCTTGCTACGGTATTTATGGGGATCATTATATTACCTAATTATGTCATGGCGTGTGCCTTGTGGCAAGTACAGGTTTCGACAGGTTGCCTTGGCAAGTTGTACAAATATCAATAATTTATCTTGCCTTAATGTTATAAATACAATTCAATCTGTCTTAAGTCACTGTATCAATCTATTTGATAAATAGTTGGTTATAAATTGTCACTGTCATTTCAGAACGTTTTTTTGATGCAAATTTTCGATGCTTTGGTGTGATAGCGTATCCAGATATATTCAGGTTCTCTTATTGCTTGGCCATAGCTTGCGAAAAACCGTCGACCTATCCGACGAAAAAATAAAATCTAATAATCTGAACGTGGCAAATAGAAATCGATTTTCATCTCGTCCAAAGTCCTCGTCGGTTACCTGCAATGCTGAACAAACATTGAAGTTACCAAATTTTTTTAACAAGTAACTTGACCTCAAAAAACGCACACATATTTATTTGTACAAGAAATAAGAAAAAAAATAAAAAAAATAGCTAAGACTTCGTCCCTCATTTTCTAACCTGATGTTTACTCAATTGTTTTCAAAAAGTATTTACGTGACTTCTTCCGCTTATGTAATCATTTAACACTTATAACGTACCTAATTCAGTTGCCCCAGCTTTCGTAATGAGACGTATAATCAAGTTTTAAGTATTTGTAACTGGCTGGCGATGACCACGTTCTATAAAGTGGCTACACAATAAAGAGAAACGTGAAACCAAGAATAAAAAAATTAAAAAATTATAATAAATTACGTAAATATAATTCAAAATAATTATTCTATCGTATAATTTTAGAGTCAAGGTCTTCAAGTTGTATTCTTCAGGCAATGTGACACTTTTAAAGTTGAAAAGTAAACGTAATACGTCGTCTATTTGCTAATTAATAAAGCTAATGGATGGAACTCGTTGGCAAAGATATAAGAGCAAGTATTTGTACAGTAATTTGTCTGATTTTCTTCAACCGTTTCCATAGTTTGCCACAAAGAAGATATTGCTACCTACATCTTTTATATAAAAAAATGCATCATATAAGCATGGGCAAGCAAGTGCTAAGCGTTATATATCGTATCACCTGCATTAAAGTAGATGGTTGTATAAAATATACGTTGAAATTCTTGGTTAGATGTGAGTTTACCTGTGTAAACACTTTTGAAGATATCAAAGTCTGAATTTCCGTGTCTAGAATACGTTGAAACATAGACTTAGCTTTTCTAAGTGCTGCTCCCCAGTGCCAATTTATTATCGTAGGATGATGCAGAGTTGCGGTACATATAGGTAAGAATTAACGATTTCTCAAGCCGCATATATACTTACGTACGATGCGACGAGTCCGAGTTTCGTGCAAGCTGCGAGATAAATAGAGTTATTTAACCAATTTGAGAGAAGGTATCTCTCTCCCAACGGGTCTCAATTCCGGAACTGAATTCATAGTTTCCGGATTGCAAAGCGAATGCTCCAACTCTTACTCGCATATTTTCACCTCGTATTGTTTTCTCTCGTTATGCCAGACGGATAATAATTCTCAATTAATACAACGTAACTTTATAACGCTTGGATGCAGTGAAAGTGACTTACATTTTTGATTCCCAAACCTCTTTCGAGGATTTCGTTAATTCGACAAAGACAACAAAACACCGTATTCACACGCGATACCTTTATTCTATAGTAGTCAAAGACGCCGTATACTAACGTATATCTATACTTACCATTTACCACTTAATCCTGAACTTGGTATGGCGCCAAGATCCCAGACTGCTAATCTATCACAAGATCTTCACTAAAATCCTACGGTTTTTTAAACCGCGACTAATTCAACTTGGGAATTGTTCAGTAACGATGTAATATAAAAATATGGTCTGTTGATAATATGTAAGTTGAATTTGAACTGCATAACGTAATGTGTGCTCTGTTCACTGAGCGTTCAACGTAATTTCTTTAGAAGTAACTAGAGAATTAATTACAGTGAGGTCACCTGCAGGCGTCCGTGACTGAAACAAGTTAGTTTATAGTACGGCGGAAGGAACACGTGATGGTGTGATTTCTTCTTAGAGATTTTTCAGAACTTGTACAAATTGATGACAGACAACGAAAATGTAGACCGGGAATCCAGGAGTTCCTAGATACGGTGTGTACCGGGATCGGTGAACGATTAGTACGTACATGTAATTCAGTGTAGCTGTAACAGTACCTTGGAAAACCACTCCTAAATCGGCACTAACCCGGACTGAATAGCCATGGATTAAGTTAAACTGAGAATTTTAAAACGACATACGGTTGCATTACAACACATGAAGTCTTTAGCCCGGCCATTAATGCAATTCCAGGCCGGCAATATTATCGGCAAAGGCACGTGGCCTTATTTAACTTATTTGGAAGCAAGAGATAGGCTATTAAACAGAGAGAGGAGACATCGAGGTGAACGGTTTCAAGGACAAAGACAGAAAGATCTGACATTGTGACTCACGTGAGGACGATTTCTATTCTAATACCATCAACCATCGTGGACTGCCCGATACGATGCTGGCCGAGTGACCGTATAGGAAATTATTTCCAATTTCATTTCATATTTTATAAGAAAAATTGTGAAAAAATTAAAGATGAAGACATTTTTACTGAACAACTTTACAAGAATTATGAAGAAAAACCCTCGCGGCTGCAGTATAAGGTACACTTTCTATCTGTATCGAGAGAATGCGAATTGACGGAAGAAGAAGTCGCTAATGGAGTTATCTCACGTATATATATACATATACTATACCCAGATGTAAAAGTTTGCAGGTAATATTATGACCGGTAAGCTATTAATTAACAGAGGAGGTCACCTATATCGCGAACACAACCACACCGGAGCTTTACCCGGATCAACTTTTCACTCATTTTGCCTCAAGCAATCTTTAAAAATAACGATCTAATGGCTGTACCTACTGGGTAGAGTTGTGATTGGGTAACTGGTGAGCCAGAGATCGCAGTACTTGCTTGTACAGTTAAAGAACGTTATGTTAAGCGAAAGACGTAAAGTTTCATTACGAATTTACATTACATTATACACATATGTATATATACATATGTATGTATAGCTTATATAGTTTTTAGCCAATCACGAAGAGGAACTTCGTTTATATTTTCACTGTCCTGTTTTACTTTTATTTTTTGGCAATTTTTTATTATAATATTAACGATGCGGTTACTCCCACCAGCAAATTTGAGTCTACGATTCTGTTGACTTTTCATCGGCGTGCCTTGGGGCATGATTAATTTATCTCAAGTACTGTTGACGCAGTTGATACCTTTCTACGCATGGCTGACTTCACTTTACCATAGAATCTATATAGTTGTCGTAAACTTACCTATGCAAGCTTTATAACTCTTGGGGTATTTTACGTTTTACAAATTCTCAGGAGATTTTAGTGACTTTAAAACGTGCAGTTCTGTCAAAAACGTCCAGGCTATATAAGATAGCAACATTATCAATGACAGAATTACGACTAATAAAATCTTTGAAATGAAACTACGTTCGAAATTGAATTTCATTGTCGCAAATCGACGAGTGATTTATTTGAAAATCTCATTTCGGAGTAAAAGTGCTAAGGTTGAAGATTCGAGAGTGTTGGTAAAACGAACTAAGGTTTCTTAGAATAGAATAGACATAAAATCGAATTTCCAGAGTATTTTTAGATTCTGTGGTGAAGAATCGTATGTCTACATTGGACTACTTTTTCTTTTCAAAAAAACAAAATTTCTTCTTCACACCCCTTGCGTACAATTATCTTGATAATGGAATAAATGAAAAATATGACTTCCAGATGAGACCCTGTATTACAAGTTCGATAGTCACGCGTTATGATCAAGACTTTATACGTCCTCGGTATCTCCCTCGGGAACGATGGCCTCGACAAGATAAAGGCTGGGAGATGAATAGACGCCGTGTTCGATTCGGACTGTCGCGCGTTTCCTACAACATAATGTCGGACACATTTAGTGGGCGAGTTTTCTCTCAAATGATGATGCAAGTACGCTACTGCATAGAATACAGTATATCTAGGAATGGGAAAACATTAAATCAACGATACGAATCACGCCGTTATTGTTCCAACATTTAAAACGACGTCTAGAATGCTCAAAAAACGACACAGATCCAATCAGGTATGTCGGATATAAAATTTCTTCGTTTGTCACAGAAATATTCAAATTCTCATTCCAGATCTCTAGATTCTGTAATAAATTTTTCTTCTTTCAAAAAAGAAAATAAAAAATAATGAAAAAGCATTTTTAGGGCTGAAACATGTTTTCATGTGGTAGCTTGAAATTATTCTATCGTCTCCATAAGGGATATGGAAAAAAAAAGTCTGAGAAGTATTTATGAAAACGTATATAGGAAGCGAGTTGGGTATACATATACATATACATACCTATATATATATAGATAACTCCTCGGCTATACTTATGTCTTCCAACTTCCTGTCAGGCACAGCTGAGAGAGATTCACGCCGCTGAAGAATACACAGCGGACCACCGTGGCTGGGTCATTGACCCAGACAGAACTTCGCACTTTATTGATTTGATACCCTATGCGAGATATTGTCCTCGATGTGGCGAAAGTTTGTGAGATCTTGGCCTATCCACATTCGATTACTCACCATTCTTGATACCGTACTGAAAATTCGTGAAATATTTTACGTAACCATTTGACATTATGTCGCCTCCTTGTCTGACCTATGTCAGAGTCACATTAGATTACGGCTTGCTAATATCTTTGATGTATAATGTATGCACACAGATATAACCTACGTTGGATAGTTCAACTACCTCTGCAGTGGAATGCGTTTTTAAATCTCAAAGATTATGGCAGCGAAGTTCGGTGAATGTCTCTTCATTCCTTTCTAACTCACAATCAGTAATCATGTTCCTCGTATTGTAAAATTCAATGCGCTATGCTGAATTTAAAATTGACCCATGACAACGAGAAATGCCTAAATTCAAATCTATGATCTCAATTCATTGACAACAATTTATTTGAACGTAGTAATGCAACGATTGATAAATGAGTCTTTGTAGGTATAAGAACAGGCGCAAGAAACGCTTCTGGATGTTATACGCCTCTAATTCTGCACGTTTTCTACGAAAACATCGACGTTTTACAGTTAGAAGTTATATACCACGTGGTGTTAACCGGGCAGGATGTTTCTGTCCAACTAATGGACCGAATGGACAACGACCTTTCAGTGTTTATACAGAAGTGTGAGTCATTTGTGAGTTTTGATAAGTCAAATGGCAATTATACGAACAGCTATAACAACTGTTTGGAAATTTTGAGGCTACTTTGATCATCGTTAGTGATTTCAGAGTTTTTATAGTAATTTATACCAGGGAGAAGCACGTGGTAAAAAATAATAAGTATTCGATAGTATAATGGCAATAACAACCGTTTATAATTAGATCATAAATAAAGTACATGAGATGAAAAAAGCCCTGATTTACTAACACCGGTAAAACTTACGAATAACGACACTAAGTTTGAAATTTGATAAATCTCGATGTACACTTGAGAGAGATAAACCGCAATCTCCTCAGTTTGTGATGATCAAAGGAACTTCTAATTTGCGTTCGAACCATTTTTGATATTTGTCATATATAATTTCGTGGATCTAAAAATTTCTGCAATTTGAATCCATCAGAGATTGAATAGGAATAACCAGATGAAGAAGTGACAATTTACTTTTATAGACGGGATCACCATGGTTGAATTGGCTCTTGAAGAGGGCAAAACCTGAACAGTTATAGGTAACTGTCGTAGGTCAGAACGCTCAATAAAACTCTATGTCTTTACCTCTGTACCTCGTACTTCCGCGCTCTTCTAAAGAGATAGTTTTTGCACCAGCACGCCTCATTAACTCACAGCAATCAGTCAATCTGATAGTTCCAGGAATGCCTGGGAGCTATAATATAATTCATCGGCAAAGATGCTCCTTGAAAATATTTCGGCATTCCCTCCAACGTCGAAATTTTTTTCTTTTTTTTTTTTTCTTTCTATTCACAAATCTGTGAAAATTTCTGTTACGACTTGAACAGCTGATTGATTGCTTTGGAGGGAAAGTTTAGGAATCGTCTTGGCATAGTTTCAGCGCAAAATTGTTTTACTTATAGGACATAGTAAAAAGTGAATGAAAATATTCAGCAATGAACCGCAATATTGAGGTTGGATGTATAAGCTGAGAAGTGTTCTATGACTTGTTTCAAATTTTACTACGATCATCGTGAACGTGTCTCGTACCTAGTTGTGCCACGTGTATATCAAATGTTGAGATAAGCTGCAAGTCCGTTTTTGGCATTTATCCATGGCGTATGAACCATGGAAGGGGTTTTTTTTTTTTTTATGGAGAACAAGGTAACGCACTTGCATGGTGACGACACGTGACCCAAAACTCTAAAATCCTGCGTTCGTTGGTACTTTACAGGGCGGTGCGGCGCGGTGGTAATGTTAAGGTATAATTATCGTGCGTAATGAGATCGTGACTTGTCTGCCAGTCAAGTTGCGACTTTAATTAGCTTACAACATAACTTCCATAAGAAGGTTGCCCACCACGGTTTAACATGTCTCTACGATCGACACATTGTCCGTAAAAACTGGAGCATGAGTAGGTATAGTTTTGCCAAAGGCAAGCATAAAAAGTCTCGCCTTGGTTTGAGTAGACTTCCATGTTACTCGTTGAACTGCAGCATAAGTACTTCTTCGATACTTGGAAAACGCGGTTTATACTATCTACTATATAATACGCTTACAATCTATTATGTCAGAATAAATACGCCAATATCTATCTACCCTACGTTTCTACCAAGAGAATTAATAACTTTCAGTTAACGACCATGTTCTACCAGCTACCGACTATCAACTGCACTAGCAGACCCACCTACATATAGATTACTCGTGTTTACCAGTTGGCAGAAGAAAGAAAAATACGTGATGAATAAAAAGAGAGAGCTAAATATAACCCACTTGTTTACTTATTAAAGGTAGGCATATATTATATATGATATATTCATCCAAAAACGAAACATAGAATCAAAAAAAAAAATTGAAAGTTACATAATAATGCGAACCTTACTCAATCCTTTTCCGTTTACTTTTCACGATTAATTATTACCTACTTTTATTACGCATGTTACATACTATATGCATCACCTCTGATGCACGAGTTGCAATTTTTCACGCACGTAGGTACTGTAAATTGTGAATCAATATGATCATTGAGATGCACTGGGCGTTTACTAGGTATAGTTTAAAGCCGGATCTAACGGGAAGTGTGCTATCGACCGGTAACATTGGCACTCGGATTAGTTTTCCTTATTTTTTTTATTTTTTATACTAGTAAAGAACAAAGTACTATCATAATTGTATACTTGTATAATAAGTATGACGGACTAACGGATTGGTTATTAATACTTTGTTATTACAACTATATTTGGTTATAACGTGTTTCCATATTATCTTAATTCTAGGAAGCGAGAAATGAAAAATTCAGTGATTTTTGTCGTCCATTTAATCTTGTTTAACGCTTTGTTTAATGAACCCTGCATGTTTCGGCTTTCTTTTTGTTATAATGTTTTTTTTTTTTTTTTTTTTTTTTTTTTTTATTCGTTTTTTTTTCTTCCGTAACCAATGAGACAAAACGCCACGTTGAGGACATTAATTCACCACTTGGCTATTAGCTTTTTCATAGACCCTGACAAGATGTGGTAAACTAATTTTAGAACTTGCGGTTATCGATTGATTTATCGTCACTCTAACTGGATCTCGTAATTTACTAATATACACGCACGATAAAAGGCACACTCTAAAATTTTTTATCAGAATAATTGTTAACTCTCTAAATTTACATTGATTGTGAATTTTCGACTGGTTCATGATCAGTTGAAAAACACCTTTAACAATTGCAGTGAACAGTAGCTGAACACATTGCGCGATAGTAGGTAGGTACTGTACTTCTATGAATGATGGATATAATGGATTCTTTGGGAAAGTACAAGAATAGTTATTTTCCTGTTACAGCTCAGGTCTAACAGCCTTTCAATTAGTTTTAATAATGGCCATTAAATTGTCATTTATGCAAGCAATACTGGTCGAAGACCGCTGGCTTCTGGCTAAACGATGATTATTACTTTGCAAATTCAATTACAAAATCACCAAGTATATTAGTTAAATTAGTTAACTTTATTTTCGACAAGAAAATGTGAAATAAATTAAAATATAAAACTTATAGAAACTGACGTAGGTGCCTACCACCACTCGTTGGCCAATAACCGTCTTAGTTCATTTCAGAAACTTATAGTCCCACGGTTTTCTAGGGCCGTAGTAACCCAAATTCAAAGTTAATGACCCAGAAGGCGTACGTAGGTCAATTATCAAACCAATTTGCCATAAAGTTTGACTTTCTCCGTTATTGAATATATGCGTGAGTAAAATCGTACCGTAACTTTTTGCGCAAATTTATACCACGCGCATTAAGGTTTGGGCACATGTGAAATAATTTTTTATTTTTTTTCTGTCGCTAAGAAATCAGATTGCAAGTGCGATGATTGCGTGTCATTACCATCACTGTGGTCGCTCGCGGCTCTCTGTGCCCGGAAGATAAAACATTTACTTTGAAATCGTAAAGCTCCAAGTCCCATACAACGTGATACTCTTTTATTCTGTTCTACAATTCTTCTCATATGTATCTAGTTTAAATTATCTAGAATTTAATATACAATCTTATCATTAAATCAATCACTTCTAATCGAGCATCTCTTCAATTCTCAAACAAGAATCTAGGATACAAACTTTTTAGATCCCACAAAAAATTTATCCCAATTTTTATTTCATAAGAAAACTCGTTCGTACTCAAATATTTTCAATATTAAATCCGATCGATTAATATATGATGTCATTGGGAAAAGAACCATTTCGGGCTTTACAATTCCGAGATGGGTAAGTATATCTGGGTGATGGTAGGTATCGACAAAGGATTGTAATATCGACAAATAATTCCGGCAAAAATAATGTAGCAAAGGAGATGAGAGAGTTGCAGGAGAAGAGATTTTGCGAATGAATATCAATGGTTGTGGTCAAAAATAAATTTCGTTCGAATAAAATTGAATATATAAAATTTCTGTTCGCTGATCGGTGTTCTATTTCCTTGGTAATATATAATAATATAATGCAGTTTTCTATTTTACCGCAAAGTTTACGTAATTCAAATTTATATTATCATCAGTCTATCAAGTCAAATGAATCAGCTATGTCAGCCGGGGTAATACGATGAAATAAGAACTCCGTATTATAGTTTCGAACCACTTCTCGCCGCTGCTTCAGAACATCTAACAGGGGAGGCTTATGCACGGTACATTGAATTCACCACTTCCTGTAGCACATTTTCCCACACCGTCTTACAGCTGCTTTCCTTAATTCTTAACAACTTTGGTACAAACTGTCAAACGAATTTGGATGATAGATAAAAAAAATTTGTCTAATTAGAAAAAGAAATTATTCGTCTACTAGGTGTACAAATTTTTATCAGTACATATATTTTTTCTCCCTAAAATAGAAAATATTTCTTTTTAATTTATTCGCCCGTGGATAAAATTTTAGAGATATTCGCCTGTTCTGTTCATAAAAAAAATTTTTTTTTTTTTTTTGATTTTTTGATTTATTGAGGTATGAACACAAATGGACGTAATTTCGCACCTGCCAAATCGCACGAAGCACCCGTGACTGGCGAACCGTTGCGTTGGCCTGCGTTTGTTACTTTCATTTCTATCATATCTTGCATCTCTATTCACAGCCGCGAGGTCGAGGACATGTCGAGAGAGTCAGATACCTATGCGAGGGAGATAAATGGATAAGAGAAGAGAGAGAAATATAATAAAATAGGAAGAAGAGAGAGCAATTTCTTGACAGTCATCACACGAACTCACAAAAGATTCTACCTGTTTAAAAATTTTAATAGTATCAAAGGTCAGCGCTTAAATTGAAAGTGTCAATTGTTTAACTTGAAACTATTTCCAAACCATCTCTTACCCTCTATTTCACCATATTGTATCCGGCATGGGAATAGTTCGTTACAGAGAACAACTTATCTTCATTTTTAAAAGAATTTTAATTCTTCTCCAATATCTAATAAATAGCAAAATTTCGTTTACACTCTATTACCTTTCATGAAGACTTGATGATGATATATTTTACAGAAATTATAGCAGAATAGTTTGAAGAGAGAAAGAAAGAAAAATAATAATAATAAACTAATAACGACGATGAGAAAATTCAATTATAAAATCCAGTTCGCAAACCTCGAGCAATCATGTATAGTCTCTGAAACTGCGCGGTTGAATTTAACGTCTAAACTAGAACAGGAGGCTTCTTACAAACGAGAAAAGGGAAGGCTTCTGCTCACAAAGTACTTAACGAGTCATAATTCTGGTGATTTGAGGTTAAGGTAGCGACGGATTACAACGAAGTCGTGTCCCCGGGTTCACGGGGTCAGCAGGACACGCTGGGTAGATAAATTCGAGAAAAATATAGAAGGTGCTACGAAAAGGCCAAAGGCTAAGAGTCGGTATTCCAGCGTTGACAGGGCCTCGGGTATCGGTGACACCTCTAAACTCTGAACAAATTATTCTCTTACCTTATATGTACATGTAACGTACCTATACATATATATACCTACTTAGATGGGAACTGACATCCGATAATAACGATCGCTAATTTTACCGATAAACAATCTCTTTAACCAGATCAACTCCAAAATGAAAAATTCACAGTTTTTTGGTACATACAAGTTAGTGAAATTTTACTATTATAGTTGAAAAATGGTAAAGCTATGGGACACGGACGAATGCGGTAATAAAAAATGAATGTTTCAACTCCAGTTGTCGGCATGCAACAACCTTGGCATTGAAAACCCGGTAGAGTTAACAATGGCGGTGTTAAACTATGCGTAGATCCCGCACGTATATACCATGGTATATGGTTGCAGAGGTCGGTTCCCCGTGCAGTGTTTTGAGGGGGATACGCAAGAGGAGATCCTTCCATACAGGGCAAAAGGAAGTCCCACGACCCTCGTTGCGGCCGTTGATGCTGATACTGCATCGTCATAAGATGCGGAAAGTAAAGAACCATCGAGGAACTGAAATTATTCTACCTCCGTGTTATGGGATGTAGGTAGGTACCTATACGAGCGCGAGTTTTCCCTTTGTAAATCAATCGATATTACAAAGAACAGCAATCACCGATCTGTTGCGCTTCTTATAAACGGCCCGTACCGTCTTTACAATTATTCAAATTTATGTCCCGGTCACCGGGCGTCGGGGTCACCGAGAATCACGAACCTTGGGGTCATGAGATTCTGTTCCGTCACCGACAAACTGTTATTTTAAATAACGGGCCTATCGAAAATCGACACTTCCCACGCCAAGTTACCACGTCTCTTCTTGACGTCCACGACCCGCTGTCCAATTTGTCGCCAAAATAATATTCAGAATAATTTTTTTTTCCACATAATTAACCAAAAACAACTGCTGATCCAAAAGTTGGGACTTTAGGCCAATTATTGGTGACATAAAAATTGTATCCAGTCTGAGTTCTGTGTGGATTATTTAATAATTATATTTTGTGTTTTGTCAATTAGCACCAACGTGAGGTTTATAACGTGTGAACGTAAATGTCTATCAGCTATTACCTTGCCCGTCCAGGTTCGGCTTTCAACCATTAAGATCTATGAGCTTGTACAGGTTGGCGGAATGCAAAGATTATCTCCTTATCTGTATACGAGCTACATACACGTTTTCTCTGCATAGTAAAGAATATACGCGTATTGTTATTATCATTATTAATTTATAACTAACGATGGAAAAGGTATAAACGTACGTGCGAAACGCAAGGGGTTTTCTCACGTTCTAGATTTTCTAAATCACCCGCGAAATAACCGGCCAATTTAAATGCTTAATCTCACAAGCTACTCTGCCAAGTACATGTTCTACGTCTCATCTCTGTATTATACTTAAAGGTATAACCAAGTCAGGAACAGGGAAACCTCGCGTCCACGCCACGTTATCCCGTGGCAAGCTCGCTTATATCTACGTACGTATGTGGGTACGTCTACATTTCCCACAGTTGAGAAAGGGCGATGCTTTCCTACACAGACTCAGATGGGTATATAGGAAATAAATAATATAACATCCGATATCCAGGCCAATGCCTGCAAGTAGCTCGGCTAGGTCAGTTGGTTGACCTTAACGATTGAATCATGCTTTTCGGCGGAAATGACGTAGCTTAAGCCACAGAATATATCTATAGATATATGTTTAATATACGTTGTAAGCTACACACACCTTCTGCCTACCTAAATTGGTTTTTACCGTAAAGACCGCCGCATGCAACGGCCTACATCTCCGGTTTAATAACCAACTTCGATTTCTCTCGACGCGAAACATTGCCACGATGAGTACCATATATATATACGACGATGTTATTTTTTATATAAATAATAAAAAAAGTAAATTTCACATGTAACCAAATTCCGAATTTCTCAATATCGTTTTTGATTATATTTAACAACCATTTTCTCAAAAATTGCGGTTTGAATTCAAATTCCGTAATATTTCTTCGAAGAATATATCACCTCATTAAAATATTTTCAAAATGATAATCAAGATAGAAGAACCCTTCATCCCAGATAACCGATCCTCGTTGGGTTCTCATAATGAGATGAAAGGAAAAGAAAAAAAGGTAAAAAAGAATCAACATATTGATGACTAGACAACAGCCACGCATCGAGGTCCATACATGTATACCTTAGGTTGTTGGGCAGTCTTTGACTTAGTCGTATAACAACGCGGTGTGACCAAAGACCGCGACTTTCACTGCTCAATCTTCGACGATATTGTACCGGTATTACGCCGGTCAATGTATCCGACCTCGTATCAAGAGCGGTATACTTATTTGTTTTACACTTGATTTCACAAACACGTAAGCATTGACGATACCGACTCACGAGTTTAACTTATTTAAAATCATGAAACGATATATGTAACTGATTTAGTTTTTTTTTTTTCTTTTTTACTTTTTATTATTATCATTATCTCTTTTTCAATTCATTGCTTTAAACGTGATCCTGGGGTCAAGTTTCGTGTGGAGATCGTTGAACGTGAGAATCGATCTGTCGAAGTGACTTTGCTCTTCACATATATGTTAAAGATTGTTTTGTTAATCATGCGATCAATTTCACCCGCCAGTCAAAACCAATCAGTTATTTTCTAGCTGGTACGATATATAACTGCGGATTTTATAATCTGACATCTCAGTTCCGTTTCTTATAACTATAATCAACAACGTTAGTCAATGAAGTTCGGTTAATTTCTATCAAAGATTGACCCTGTACAGGATCAATACAACGCGATCAAATAACAGTGTGTTAGTGTGTCAACGGGCGATGGGATTGTCTCAATCGAAATGGCACATCAAACAACACAGATCCGTTTCTGCTAGTCATTCGCGGTGCTGGGAATTTTGCTCTTGGACTGTATAATTGCACACAACAACGCTTTCTGTTATAGAAAAGGAAAAGATTTTATTCACCGATATCTCATCTCTGGTATAGAAATATAATTTTTTTTTTTTAATTTTTTTTATTTGAGTAAAATCACTACATCAATCATTCTGAAATTATTTTCGAGTAATAGATACTATGAATGAACTCCTAAATAAAAAATGTAATTGTTCATGGCACAGCTACGTATTCTACTTACAAACCAAAAATTTTTTTTCTTTTATTTTATATAGCAAATTAGTTTCAGTTGAAATGCAAAAACGAAAATCGGTAAGACTAGGTCACGCAACAATTGTATACCGTCGTATAGGTAATTGTAGAATATGTCAAGCCATTATCTATGCATAATTTTCGATTAACCCTAACCTGTGTTATTCACAATCGTGTTATATATATATATATATAGATACGTATTACTTACCACGTTTGTTCAAGTCGCTGCGCACGGCTGGATCTGTTAGTAGATCGGAGCTCCAAACGGAAGAAATTTTAAAATCGTTTCGGTGTTTGTGTGCGCTTAACGTAATCAAAGGATTATTGATTCGTATCCATTCATAGAAGTTTGAATTTCTCATAAGATGGGGCAATGTTTAGGCAGAGAATGGGCTATAAATATAACTACCTACATAGCTATTATACCAATAAATTTAATTCTCGCAAACAAAATATTACAAAATTATTTTCGAATGGATGTGGCTAATTCATTTTTTGATTTAAGTAACAGATTGTCGGTATAGAAATATGATTATAGTTAAATATTATTCTGTAATTGGCAATAAACTTGATTTTTGATCAAAGCGAATTAGGCTTGTACGTTATAATAAATATATCCACATGTGCCGCTGATGGAACATAAAATTTCAAGGATTTCTTTCCCATTTTCTGTTTTCTTCTTACTTCTATCTCTACAACCTCGACCCGATACTAATAATCAACTCTCGCCGACTAATAATGAACAAAACTACTTTTCATTGACCTGTTATACCCGACAGTATTAAATTCTCAGCCGTGTACGAGAACTGGGTCAGTGGGATGAGATAGACTAATTAACTTTTAATCACTGAAGCCAGGTACTACTAATTAACGGCTTGTGTGTTCACGGTAGCACCACATATTTGTTTGCATTAAAGGGCCGAACTACCGCCTGTTGTTGCTATATAGATAATCAGAAATATCATATGCAGCAGAACATACTGAAGAAAATTTTATTATTTTCTAAGTTTATTTTGCAATATGTATAAAAACACCATCCCGGGATGGTAATAAATGATACAGACTAGAATTTCTAACAGTTTTTGAAGAAAAAAAATTTAACTTCATCATTTCACTCCAGTCAATGAACGCACTGAACCGCAAGAATTCAAGGTAGACTATATATTTCTGCCTTGTTTCCACTCTCCTTGACGTGAATCATAAATTTCTTCTGGTTATAAAAGCCTGTATAAGTCACACTTTCCTTTGATTAGACTTTGGAATAGGTGAACTTTTATGCGCTGATTGTTAAAATACAACAAAACGAAATAAGTGAAAGAATTATTTTGATAAACGGAATCAAATGTGTGGAATGGTCAAATGGAATATTGAGTTTCGATCGTTGTACCTATACCTACTCGTCACCTTTCGAGTTATATACGCGGCTGTTGTTAAACATAACGTTTAAAACATGTTTAAAAAGTGTTTTGAGCGTATGTTATGAAAGGTGACGTGAAACATCACGTTCAACGTACGAACAAAGGGTGAACCTAGTAGTTTGCTGTCCTTACTTCGTCGACAATAACAGCTCGCACCTGTTTTCACATATTGGTAATTGCTGTGGTGCGAGATTGTAGGTAGGAAAGTTGTTCGGTTCAGTTGTCTCCGTAGAAAGGCGAGCCATTTTTTTTTTTTTTCGAATTGATATACTATCTAACACCGCATCGCAATTATTATTCTATCGTGCCGAAATCAGTACAGTTATATACCTATATAAGTGTATAGGTGGTTACGCGGTGCACGTTCGTTCGTTGGATAGAAAATAATTTGTTAAAGTTATTGAAACGTGCCGATTGATCGCAAAATCAATCCTCATTTTGATTAGAAATGTACGGGAAATTTCATACCTTATTACATACTATACCGTTGTTGATATACCTTCGTTCTATTACAATGTAAGTATGTATAATACAAAATATCACCTACCTTGCGCAAATGTATGTAGGCATTGGTGTCTCCATGATCTACTATAGTTAGTTTCTGCTATTCGTAGCTGGGAATTCTCTAGATAATATATATTATACAGATTTTTATTTTCTTTAATTTTTTTGTTTTAACAAAAATTTATAACCTTACGTAAGCCTGGTTTCTTGGTAGGCGCCAAACAAGGAAGAGGTCAGACTCCTTGAAGACCATGACGAAGAGAACTGACTGAAGCCGAGACTTTTTGTCCTTTCATTTTTATTTATTTTTTTCTTCTTTCTTCTTTTTACTTTTTTTTTTTTTTTTTGTTTCTTTCTTTTTTTCTCGTCATTTTCTTGCCATCAGCTGGACAAGTCTGCGGTCTGGACTGTGGTAGGCCGGCGAGACTGCAGCTTTACTGCAACAAACGAAAACATAAAGTTAGCTATAAATATGAACCCGCGTAATCATTACTTGACGGCGCCGTATCTCGAAGGATAAAACCGGTAAATTAGTTTGCTCTGTCATACTTTCGCACGTAGTTCAATCATTGTTACGTAAAGTTAAGTACTTTTATTAAGACAATTCAATTACATGATATACTAATTTTGAATGCAGTTTCATTCATTGCAGACTGGAATTTGAACAGAGAAACTTACGAATCACATCATTCTTTATCGCAATATAAATTATTTTACGAAATTTGTCGAAGCATGTGTGTAATAGACTGGCCTTTAATTGGATGATTTTGTTGTTCTATTTATCTCGTTATAAAATCCTAGAATTTTGAAAATTGATAAATTATGTCGAGATATTGTAGTTTCAGATTTAGTTCTTATCCTTATTCTTATCATAATGAGACTGTGATTATAGAGATAAATCATAAATCTAGTTCTTGTTTCTTTCAAGTAAAAATAATTCAACATTAGTTTGTGCAAACCTCTGGTGCAACCGTTGATATCGTTTTGTTTTCATTATTGAACTTATTTTAATTTCTTTTTTTAACAATTGTGAAATATTTCCTTATCTCATTGTCGGACGTAAACCCTCGTTAACTTACGAGTTATAAACAAGCTTCGGTATATAAAGATTTTATTCCAAGATTGTCTCTGGGCAGAATTCCTTCTCAGAAACCACGTAGAAATGCCTACCTACTGCACTACACCGACATACGCCTAGTTGCGATTCTGCTTCTCGTTCACGTATCAGAGATCTTGCTGAGTTCTCACCTGACGTGAATCCAAACAAACGAGAATTGATACGCGATGGTTACCTCGTGAATCCAGAATTCACGACGCAGTATCATATCAAATGTGAACTTTCACTGCGGGAGACGGTATTGTCCCTATGCAGTAATGGTCTCGGCGCGGCGCACTCTTCTTCTTTTTCTTCTTCTTCTTCAGCATCAAGTCACCCTAAAAGTTCTCACGCACCGGTCGACCTTTTGACCATATCTAAGCGTGTGCTTGAAAACTGTAGATCGCAGAATCCGATTGTTTCCTCAAACGTTGTCCTATACCTATACCTACCATACCTTTTATCTCATTGTTATAAGTAGTGGAAACCTATACGACGGAAAGTTATCGTAATTGTTTTCAGTACATAAAATTCTTAAAACCCATATATACCTATAGTAGGTATTATTATCAGCGACAGTGAATTGCGCTTTGTGAATTGCGATTCATTCTAAACCGCAACAACTTCATCTCGCAAAAGAAAGAGTCAAAGAAAGGTATGCACATACATACACACATACATACATACATACTTGCCTACGAAAGGAACGGTAGAACATCGTTCATAGATTTGCTCGTTAAATTTCACCTCTTGTTGACGTGTGGTCACGATCGGTGACAATTCGATTGGAAGATGTCAAATGCAATTATACTTATGTCGCAAGAGACACACCCTCTTCCCAGGCATGTAGACCTTCACATCACCTTCTTGGAAATGATTTCTAATCTAACGTTTCTATGGATAATGAATTATGTCAAAGAATATATAAGTAGGTGAAGTTATAGTTTTCGCGACTTCGAATGATCCTGAATTTCATTTTAGAAATTAGAACTCTTAAGATCCTCGTGCCAGATATGCTGTCGTATAGATTTGACGTGGGTGAAGACCCGAACAATAGCTAACCAGTCAAAACGCAACCTGCTATTACCGATGCTGAGTGATTAGTGGCACAAACCTCTTTCTCTATCTCTCTATCTTTCTCCCACTTTACTTCGGTTAAACTCTAACAGATTAATACGCCCTTGCTATATACTGACTAGAAGTATATACCCTGGCATAATTATTTATTTCCCACACTCTTTCTGAAAGAGAAAGTGTGAATTTTGAATGCCCTCGAGAGATAATGGAAACTTAACAAGGCACGAAATTCTAGGTCCATCTTCGGTAGATAATGTGAAGAAAAAAGTTTGAAATTAGTCATAAAATTGTTGGCAAAAGTTTTTCAGAAAAATACATTTATTTATGTATACCTAGATAGGGTAGGTATATGCATTATGGTATGACTCTTATAATTTCAACGATGGTAACGGTGGTCAATGGACTTGGGATAAACTGCACCCTACATGTGGAGAAATCTTTCTTTGAAATATACTGCATATAGGTAATTTAGAAATGAGTTCGCCTCCATTTGATACCGCGGCCTTTCTCAACGTGGATCATAGAATGTTACTATTTTTGTCGCGAGTTGTTATTAACGTCCCGTTACTAGCTGGATGACATCTTGCTCTCTAAGGTTACCTGTGACACTGACCCTGACGGGCGACTCTCCATCGAAGCGCACAACGTCCGGTCGGGATAATTCGCTTTATAACGAACCGCGACAAGACCGTTTTCTTCGGGGTCAACTATTGTCATACCACCACGAGTCTCAGCTATGTCTATGAGATGTTTATCTCTCGGTTGACTTCTTTGCTCGTTATAACCTCGGTATTTTGATCGGTACCTCGTTTATTTATCCCTCGATCCCCCGATCCTTAGATCCTGCAATTCTTCGATCTATCAAAAGACGAGGTAGATCCGTTCCCACAGAGTATTACCGTTCGTTTCATAGTGTATACAACTAACAGTAAAATGTATAAATCATATTCATTTACGAATAAGTATACATACCTATCTATTATTGTTGCCTATACGAGTCTAAGGTTACATTAAATTTCGATGCATTTATGCATAGATTCATGAATTTCATTAACTATTTGCATATACCTGATCATGCATGTCAAATTTGTCACACGAGGCTCTGAGGCGAACACATAATATATCAATTGTATATCATCGATTTTTACTCAGGTATACACGTAATATTACCACAAAGTTACGTCTTAACTTTTGAATGAATAAAATACGTGTTCACCTTCGATCTGAATAGTGCAGCAAAACTTAAGCCAACGTGTTGCGTCTTGGGTTAAAAGAATCGGAACAATAATTTCTGGCTATAAACAGTTAACAATAAATTCCATGCTTTTTTTACAATTCTATGATTAATCTTTATGAATATAAATTTCTGTTCTTGTTACGGACACGTCCGACTACGTGCCAATTTGATTTGAAAACTAGGGAGAAAAATTTCGGTGTAAATTTAGTCAAAAAATTGTCTCTTTGTTCATTCGATTCCCGATTCGAAAGACAACTGAAAAAGGAGATCCAAAGAAGCGACAATTCATGACAGGCAAAAAATTTAGTTGAATCTTGCCTTGGAAGGTATTTCGCGCCGTTAGGTACACGAAGCTGTTGTATTGTCACGGTTATTTATACATTAATATTTATGCAATGGCACGTGTAGGCTACCACTTGTTGCGTTGAGATCAGCTATTGTGTTTAACTGACTGACTACCTTCACCCATTTTAGTACCACCTACGCAACATAAACCGAGTATATAAATATCTGTAAATATATAGGTACGTTAAGTTTTGTACCTGACATTGTGAAAAGATTTTTATGATGTGAAGAAACGCTTCGAAGCAAAGGCGTGACTCATCGCAGTTAAACGAGATCAAAAGATGACCATGCTCTTAGATCGAGGACCATTTACATCAAGTAAGTGAGTAATCTATCGTACCGCGATTTTCTATATAAATTTTAGTTTCTATGAAAGTACATTTGATGATTGATAAAAAGAAATACCGTACGTTCAATTTTTTAAGTGACCTAAGCAGCTACAGATTCAACAAAATAAGCAAAGTTTTGGTGACTAGCTGATCTACAATCCAAGGAATTTGAATGAATAGACTTTACAATGTGAATGAACATCATCAAAAATAAAATTCATAGTATTTTTGCAAACTCTACTTCCGGGACACATTGCAGATAGCTGTAGTAAGCTTTTGCTCAGAACAGATGACCATGACGAGCTAGTTTTGTCTCCGAGAATACTCGGTAACCCAACCTGACTCCACCCTTAACGAGATGTAACCTAAAGCTACTTATGTAAGCGCGTATTTGAATAATGTACACTGACGCAGTCGTCAGAACGGCGCATCGCTTACGCTACTTGTGAGACTCGTATTTCTCGTTTTAACTCGTCTCATATGGATGCGTATGCAAGACCTCTGGTATTGTCGGGGCAAGGTTGGCCGGTCAGCCTCACCACGAGTAGAATGATGACGATGCTAAAATAAAAAGTCGTAAAAATCAACTGCCTAGTAAATTCAAACCATGCGTATACAGAATCTTCGGGGATTTACATACTTGTTATATTACGCCCATTTGGATCTAGGATAATGTAATATCGGACAATGAGAGAGGAAACCAAAACAATAATCTGATACCTAGATCTCATATTTTATTTTTTTATTTTAGATCTGGAATAGAACAATGGAAATTTTATTTGCCTCGTACGAAGACGGGTTATTCACGATTTTTTCACTTATTGATGAAGCTGCAGTCCCCCGCCATCTTGTGAAAAGATGTTCTGAAATTCATCCCAGGTAGATATATATTTCGGTATTTCTGGTCAGGATTTACGACGATTAGTGCAGGTATGGTCTATATATACGCACAATTTTCTTACTGGACAAGGGTTCAAGAGCCATATTTGAAAGGTTGGTTTGAGTTCGTTGCACCTTCGCTGCAGGGAGGCTTCAGGTCGTCTTGGCTCTTAGCTGGCGCCAAATCCTGCAAAAACTGACGCCAGACCTGGCCGAAGTATTTTTAAACCCCGGTCGACGCGCCGAACCATCTTAGGGCTCTACCGATTTGGCTGGATCCGTGGTCCCCGCCCGGGCGCCGTAGTTGTGTAATGCCAATTCTTCCTGAATCCTAACTGATCCTCGCTAAAAAGATCATCAATTCTTGAACTGTAGTTTACGTAATATATACCAACGCGAATGTCTCGATTTGCTTTTGATTTTAATAATTCCTCGAGTTGTTTTCGATTTCAACTTTGTGGTCAGACCTTTGACGTAATGAAGCTTCTGGGTATCACGAAAACACGTCTTTCACTTCAGAACATAACCGAATGGGCGATGAAAATCGATATGTGGAAGAAGACATTGCATGGTAAGAAACATAATCCGTAAAATCAGAAATGAGAAAATTCAGGATAAGAATGTTTTACTTATGTAAAATAAATAATTATATGGAATGAATGTGGAGAGTCCAGTTCTCGACTTTGTATATATCGATAGATGTCAAGCGCGTGATCGTAATTAGAAATAATCTTGTCGTAGTATTGCGATATGTTAAACTGGGCTGATTTAGTCGTATGGAAAGTAAAGATTTCACTTACAGCTGCGCATATACGATAAGGATTCAACAACGTGGTGTATAAATGGTCGGGTTATGGAGCTTTACTTTTAGCTGTATTACAGTATTGAATTTTTTCTTCATGCCTCGTTAAGTCGATTTAACATAAGGTTGTAAATCAACACCGAAGTTGTCTAATAAACGTTCAGAATACTCCGTAGCTACTTAATATCCATTTTATCTGTAATGACAATTTCACATTCACGCTTCTTATGCAAATACGGGATTAAGATTTTGCAATTTCTTAATTATCTTGATATTGACGGTAAAATCTGGAAAATATTTTATCACGAAGTGGGCTCACATCCCTTTGGTTTGACATTCAGTACCTTTACGCAACGGTATCGTTATAACATATTCAATATGTACTGACCATCGGCTAGTAGACTGTCTCGAATTAACCCCTCACCGTACAGTGAGTCATCCATCTACATGCGAGGAATGACGATAATCTTATAAAAATTCAAAGCGTGATAAAATAATACTGTCTAGTTCAAAAGACTAACACGTATCTCTCAAAACCGCCTGAAGACGTTGGCCACCAAAACCAGAAATAAAAAAAAAAAACCACAATGTGCAAAAAACTGGACACATACACGTATGTGTACGTTGATTTTTGTTATTCTTCGTTTTTTAAACGTCGAACAATAATGGAGCAGACAACATTTGTTACGGCAGACCTACTAAAATACTGATCATGCCACGTCGTCATGTAATAAAAAGAAAGAAATGATTTTGTACAGGCAATCTCTGTATTCCTACGTGATGATCGTGTGTCCAACTTTAAACGACCAAGCAAGATGATTCGGGACGGTACACGTGACAGTGTCTGAAAAGGTCAGAGTTTCATGATCCTTAACGTGTAATTAGAACGTTCATGAATTGCAGTTTAATCTCATCCCCAAGCTCAAGATGTCATTATTCACGTGTGACACCAATACAAACTAGCGATTCGCATGTACTGCTAATTACTTAAACCATTCCCTTTCTTAAAAAAGAGATTCTAACGGAAGTTGAAGCCGTTTTTCCACGATATTGATTGGCTATTTACTGAGTATCACCGCGAAATGCGTGCTACGCAATGCGCATGCATAGAGTAACGTGCGATTTTTGTTTGAAGGATGGTTTTGTCATCGTATCAAATTCACCTATAGTGGCATACAACATTGGACGGTTTGACGGTGGGAATGTCCCTTAGGGTGGTTTTTGCGAAATGCTGATTCAAAAAGTTAGCTTCAGACTCGCGCATAGCATGCGTGGTGAGCTAGTATATTATAAATGATATACCTACTCCGGTGGTCAAACCGGAAGACAGTTCTTGTGCGATAGATCGCGTGATGTAATAAGCAAGTGGTTTAGGACTTTGAAAAATGAGACTAGAAGCAATAACGAATTAGATATAATAAGGAAACGATAAATACTCCGTCGCAAATAAATGCGGGTAAACGTGGGAGGTACAATTCTGCGGTTAGAATCGTGGTACTAAAAAACAAATCGATTTGTTATCGTGCACTCAATGTCAAAAGAAATAAAAAAAAAACAGTTTAAACAAGTCTTTAAAAAAACAAAAACCACTATATAAACCTACATCCATGGCTGAACATGTTTTATAATTTAACGAAGTTAAAAAATTTATTTCTTACGGATGATATCGGTGTAAAGTAAATCTTTCGGAACTTCTACTACGACTGTCGCAATGCATCAGTTCACAGCGTGCAGTAAACACTCCCAGAAATCGATATGAAAGTCTAGAGTAAAACTTTTCGATAGCTTTCTGGTACAGGAAATTTTTGGTAAAAAAACTTTGCAAACTTTGAGGTCTCTGAAGTTGTCACAAACTTTACACGTGGAGGATTTTGAGTTCTACAAAGTTCATCTAAGTTTTGTATCCGTACGGATATCAATATAGCGACAGTATTGAATTACGAAGCTGACATAATCTCCGTGTCAATCCTAGTTCGACGTCTCGGAAGTATCGAACTCGACCCAAATCCCAATCATTTCCCTCGTGACTCACGATCGACGAATGCCCTTCACCTTACATACAATATCTCATGTTCTTTTGGTCACTTAACTCACTATTCTATTTATATCTTACATTTAAAGTTGCGAGATGTTTTATACTTACGCGACCTTGCGATTAGCATAATTTTCAAGAAGTAACGAGCATGAACCAGCAGTTTATTTTCACGTCAAAATGACAACGATGATTTAGTCGAGTACTTACTTTCAAGGCGCATATACATACCTACTTATATACCTATACATAACGTATTGACCAAAAAAGTAAAGAGTAAACAAATGTCGTTGTAAAATTTTGCCCGAGTTTTTCAAGGCAGTTTCAAATTAGACTACTTCCGCATATGGTCTGGTGCGATTTGTTCAGGTAGGTATACGCAAGTATTTTCGGCTGTGAGCCTTTGACTTGAAACATATAATAAAGCCGAACGCTACAAAAGGTAACAAACTGGAGCAAGGTGCAAAAATGGAGTTTACAAATTATTGGTCTTTCGCCAAGGATATACTGCCCTACGTTTGGGATTGGGGTCTCGGTACGAATGCCAATTACTAATTTAGGAGAAAATCGTTTAATTTTAAATTCTTAGTGACAAGACGCCGTGAACTACAGGAAGTAAAATTCACGCTGTGACAACACCTGGGAATTGCTAAGCTTAGAAAGATCATAGATGATGCAACCACTAGCGTCCATCAGACGTAATGGGTCGCTGAAAACCACAAAGATAAACGAAACTCATTTCGCAACGTTTCAAGTCATAGAATTGAACGGTGCGTTCAGGCAGACATTCAGTTGGCGAATGAACGATTTGACTTGGCTTCGTTATTTCCTTACTCGGTGTTATTTTAATACGTATAGTACAAACTGTGATATTCCAAATTTTACTAACCTCACATTTCTTTCCAAGCCTTCAAACTAACCGAGTTTAATGCCAGGATACCCGAATCTCTTTGATAAGTATCTATATGACAATCCAACTATGCAATTCCTAGTTTCCTCTTAGAATCCCGTTACACAAAAATTGTCTCCTTATACCTTTGTGAATTTTTTCTTTTATTTTCGTTTATTTTTTATCGTCGAAAATAATTTACAAGTGAAACCTGTGACGTGGCAAGAAAAGTGCATTAAATATGTGAATTCTTATAGGCGAAGGCCGATATCTATACCTCATTATCATATTATACCTCGCACAATTATTATAATCATAAAAATATCTACCTATATGGTATGAAAATTTATACGGTTGTACATCAAGTACACACTTGCTTGTATGCCTTGAGGGGTTTTTAAAATTACGTCGCAATGTCTAATTGATTTTATTAGAGAGGTGATAATTTTTGAAGTTATTGTTAGTCAAGGTCGACGCGAAATATATCACCTGTCAAATTTAATTGGATAAAATCTAAGCCGATATGTACATATACCAAGTACATATTGTAAATATATACCAAGACTCATGACAAATAAGAAATATCTTAAAAGTTATTAACTTGTATATGTATAAAAAGTTTGTGATAGGTGAAGTTAGGCCGGCTATCTGACGAAATAAGTTAGACGCCTTTTTATGTAAAGTAATTACAAAATGTTTTATAGATGAATAAAAAATCTCGCCTTATACAATCATCATTTACCCCCAGCTTCTGATCGGTAAGTGTATTACCTGAACATAATTTGTTACATTATCTCACGATATTCTGGCTTCTACCTTATACACCTAAGTGCAGTGGTTATTAATTTACGCAACAATTCGCAAAGGATTTATACCTTATACTTATAATTATAAATCTTACCAAGCTTAAACAAAAAATATATATATATGTGTATAAAAAAATTACAGACAATGCACATCAGCGTAAAGAAATCTGCACCCACATCATCCAATAGCGCCCACGATCTCTTGTACTTACGTTATACACGCAGGCCTGACTGAACAGGAAGATCTTTGGATGATATAAATCTGCATAAAATCTATATATATGCGTATAACGTTAATTCACACCAAATCTCTACTAGAGTATCTAGGAAAGGTTATTTACTCGATCAATATACGCGTTACGGTCCCTCGAACATAAATATTCTTCTGTAGTAGAACAACATTAATCCAATGAAATCGGATAACGTTGATCACCTATGACAGTTCGAGTTATCTAGAAATTCCATCAGCAAACGCCAATTCCATGTGACAGATTAAACCCAACGGGGAATATATATATATATATATATATATATATATATATATATATATATATATATATATATATATATATATATATATATATATATATATATATATATATATATATATATAGGTATGTATATAGGTATATATCTAACTTGGGGTAAAAAGGGGGCGAGGAGTGAACATATTCGACCCTCTGACAAATAGGAACAGATTTGTTACACTGAAATCGATTGGTTCTTGCTGTTGTGGGTGACAAACGGCGGGAGCAGAATCATTGTCATAATCTCTTATGGGGAAAAGATGAGCTTTTTATTGCGGTCGGAAGAAAATATGCGTTATGTATAACCATATAGCTGCGGGGGGTGACAAACTATATATATTACATTTGTGCATTTCTATGACAGCCAATTACGCGACGTGATTTTCTATATCCGTCTTCGTTTCTCTATTCTTCTTTTAAACTTCTAGTTTTTTTGTGTTTTTATTTTGTTTTGGCATTAAATAACTTTTCGTAGCTCGTCAGTTCCGATAATTCCTAAATTCTTTTAAATTTGGGAAAAAATTCGTCATCGTTAAAGAGGATTACCGGAAGAGGAAGTCGCGGTCAGTTTTTAGTGACGGATCTTTAGGCTCGAAGGGCTAAGCCGGCTTCCAGAACTCGTGCACACGCTCTTTTGAGGTCCTTGACAAAAATTTATGTCCCCAGGTTGCCATTATTCGTGAAAGAAAACGACCGGCTCGTTGTCTCGAGGTTGCGAAATTCAATCCTTATAATAATTTGCGACGTAACTAAAGTAAAGTACATACCTTTAATCTGATAAAGGAATAACAAAAAAAATATATATATATATATATATATATATCGCGATACATTATATGAGAAAGAAGAAGAAGGCCGAAGATGGAGTGAACTTGCAGGAAGAACATTTAGTCAAGAATATCTAGTTCCGAATGGCAAGTTTCCACCGCGAGAGTGGAGTCAGAGGCCTACTTTATCCAGAAAAGGTTATGCCCAGCTGGGATAAGGCTAGATGCGGTATTGCGTTTAGTAAGAGCTGTCACTGTTTTTCATTAACACAATTCCAGGTTAAACGCAGATAATTGAAGGCGGATTTCTATTTCAAGATGAGACTCTCGCCTATCCTGCTGTACCTACCTACACTGGCTCTTGAATTTATTTTGATTGCATGATCACTGAGTTGATAGTTCGCTGTATCCTTATAAAAGATTACTCTAAATTACTAGACCACAGCGCTTTAGTTGGCTGTATATACGTATTTGGAAATGAAAAGAAAAACAACGAATTATATCCACGTGTAGGTAAATTCGATCTGACCACAAATTTGTCGTAAACGTCACTAGATGCATAAATTACTGATTCTTCAATGATTACGCAATCTGGTATGCAAAGAGAGAGAGTTGCTTTCGCAAAATTCAACGACCTGCGTACCTACATGTGTGTAAAAGATTTACACAGCGATTTAATAGTTTCACGTTATTTGATTACCGAATATGTTGAAACATAGGTCCGAGAACATTACGTTTACCAATCTCGAAATTTGAATTGTAAATTCATGCTGATGACGATCCATGATATCCTGCGGTAACGAACAATCTCTCGCTAACTATAACTGTACATTTATTATATCGCGCATCCGAGGAATGCCAAGGTTCATCATTCCTTGCAAACAAATCTCAATGCTGTATCTGATGAGAAAAAAAATATATAACTGGATAAATTACATAATTTTGAGAGAAAATTAAATTCGACATTTCTTCCATCTCGAGTAATGAAACGATCAATTAACACTGTCGTTTATTTAATTACCACCATCATACTGTGTGCCAACCATGTTACAATTTTATTTATTTATTTATTTTGGTTTTATTACGCTTATACAAGAATCTGGAAAAGATATGTATAACAAGTATCAAGACAATTAATGAACAACGGAGAAAAAAGTCCTGATCATAAATAGGAGGCTTGATCAAAAAGTGTTGCTGTATACCATCCGGAATTGAAGAAGAAGGAAAAAAAAATGAAATAAAGATGTTGTCCGAAAGCCGGACTGTAGGATGTAAATTTTTTCTAACAAGTAGAGAAGCTTCGAATTCCCGGCACGACGTGGTCGAGTTGTATTCCAACGCTTTGTCGTTGGTATATACGATATGGGATTTCCCCAGGTCCAGAAATGCTTCGTAGTATAATGTACTGAGAACAGGATTCCGTTTGAAGTTAAAAGTTTCGTTTCGACACACGTGACCTCGAGTTAGATATGACTTCCTCTATTTTTATAGTAAATGCTACAACCTCATAGTACCTGACTCGACTGCAAATATAACGTAATTTCCGCTTCAACTTTTCCGAAATGAATAATCTCGTGAATAAAACAAACTGAATGAAAATTTAAATCAAATTCAAGAATCGTAGACAATAATTCTCGAATCTTTTCAGCGTGTCTATAGACGTTTCATTTGTATTACTTAATTGCCTGGCAGGAAGCCAGCTCTAGGAGACTGGTCAGACGACATCAGGCAAGTCGAGTAGTTCGCCTTGCCCCGCCGTTGCGACGTGCAATCAATCGGGAATTTTTACTTTCGCGATAAAGAAAAAAGTCTTAAAAGGTACCTGGAGGAGTGCACAGTGTGGTTACAAAAAATAAGGAGTACAAGATTTGCAAGGAATTCCAATTTCGTGCAATCGTTTGGACTTTGGACGGTGCAAGACTCCAGGGTTCGGTTCGGTTCGGTTCGGTTCCAATACCGCGAGTGCTTTGATGGCACGCGCGGCTTCGGTATTCGTTGATCTCAGATACAATTATATACGGTGATAATTAATCCTTGCGGCGAATCGGCGAGATGAATTGTCAAAGCGTATAGCTATACTTACGTTGGTTAGGTATACGCTTCTGTATTTTAGCTCTGATCCAATTCCACGTTTAACTTTTTTCTCCTTATTCCTCGATTCTTTTGTTTTCACTTTATTACCTGACTACCATATTCATTACACACTGCAGTACCTACCTACCTACCTACCTACCTTTCGAAACGTTGATTTGTGTCAACGGCTCTAATTGCGTACCTACCCAAGTCTACCGTAATATCAGGCAATTACTTCCGACCTGTACGACAATTTGTGAAGGAAAAAAAGGAGTAAGAAAGATTAAAAGGAAAAAAAAAAAAATTGTGCCGTTGCCAATTAATGCAGATGTATGTAATCGTCAAATTGTATAGTTGTTTATAGTTGCGTAATCAGAGTGTCGGAAAATTAGGAAATTAAACCAGGTGAATCATCGATTGTATAATCAGGCGTTAGCGTGTAATATTGCTTATCGGATATCCTTTTTAACCAATAGCGTTAGAATTTAGTATATTATTTATCAAGTGTAGAATCAGTTTCACAAGCGAAACTAAAACAAGTTAAACCTCAACGTCAACGATCAACTATTTATTCTTATTATCTGTCAGTAAAGTAGTCTGGCAGCAATTTCTCGCCGGCGTATATCCGGTAATCTTACACGGTAATACATCCTCTACAACTTCGCATCTTTGCGCGAGATACTCGTTCACCTTGTTGTGAAGTTAAACCTCTGACCCTAGCTGAGAAGAAGTCACGACTTTACGCGAACTGTGGAAGCGACGAGTCTATCCGCCTGCTCAACACTTCTTCTGCTTTAACTTCTTGGTATAGTCACGTGGTGTGAAGCGATAAGTTATACTATCGCTTGAGAAGTAACTGAGAAACTGTTAATGTATGCATCGAGATTCGAGACACGCTACCACAAGGTAAGATTAAAGATGTATATCGATCAGATTGATCCTCTAGGTAAACCATTGAAATATATAATTCCCATTTAAATTTTCTAACGCTGCAGTACTTTCCTAGAGTCTATTAATTTTCTCAATACCTAAGCATCAATTTGTAGCCACGTATCATGTGAAAGGATGAATTACTATACCCTTCTAAGTGATTAGTGAGAAGCTGTTAACAAGTGTCAGGACATAACACCGCAATAGTGTATGTATGTATGTACATAGATATTTCCTCAATTACATAGAGCTTTTAACCGCATTGAACCGTCATTTATACTGCGAACTTTTACAAGGCTTATTATTATTCAATTCTCATTTTCAATCCTCTGAGATCACAACTTAAAAATTTTCGTATCTTGACTTTGAAAGAGTTGCCATTCAACATTGCATTACACTGCGAGGATATAATATACGTGTAAGACGTTATTAAGCACCCGTGTCATGGTGTATATACAGTGTAGTATACACACCGTAGAAATAGATATGCAACGAATACAGTCGTACGACCTTGTATCGCGTAAGATAATAAGCCTACGTATGTAAATTCAGCGTTGTAATACAGGTGGGTTAGTAACCCGATCGGTGAATGGAGAATGAAAATGCAACGCTGTCCCTGATGCAATCTGTAAATTGCACCAAGGATATAAAGTTACAGTAGGGAGGCCATGAAAATTCTACACGTGACGCGACGATCTCGTCTTGTCCTGTCTTGGCTTGACTTTACTTTACTTGGCTTGGGTTGGCTTGGCTTCAGGATTTTTGAATCCGAGGCAATCGTTTCCTCGGTCAAGAGATCAATTGAGTCCCACGAACGGTATATACGACGTAATTGGTTGATATCAGTAATTGCTTCCGAGAAGATCGTCTTACACCCGGCTGCAAAGGTGAAGTTTCACTCGAGACAATATGTGTCTTCACTCGCGCCGCGATCATCGTCGCTATTTCCTACTCGATCATATAGCTGATCTCCTCTTCTTAAGAGGTCAGAGTTTGAGTGGCTCGTTAGCGGAAGATCGTTGACTAGGAATTCGAAAGAATGAAAAAGCGCGTAGGTGGTTAACATCTAGGACGATATAACACGCATGTGAAATTATATATGGACATAAGAAACGGTGAAAGACATTTGCCCTAATTTTTGAATCTATAGTTACAAACTCGCATCATGGATATGAAGAACGTGAATAAATGGCATGGAGACAGAAATGGCTCGGAAGTCAAGTGCAGGCTTTGGTCGTGACGGAAGATGGACAGAGTAATGGGTCTCCTTTGTTCAACCTTGTTGAATCCCAAGTAACTGTTTGACTTCTCACAACTTCCGCCAGCAGAGTCTTCTCACAGCCGTTGACACCTGATGCACGATCCAAAGACCGGACGTGTACGAATATAAGTACGTATCTACCTACATCCACTGACGTTTGAAGCCCCACGATAAAATATTCGGGTGAAATAGTTTATGGACAAAAAAAAAATTCCAACAATTAACCGGTCGTTGACGTACTAGCGTCATTAACATCTATAAAACAGGATATAGGGGATAGAACGGGAAGCTTATACTGGTACCAGCGATATCTGAAGGTCAATTTCCGGTATACCTATAATCATGTTCAACTTGACCTGTTGTTTACTTCAATGAGACCATATTTGAATTCTTCATCAGTTTGCAGCTCTGATCTTAGAGAGTCAATGGGATCCGGAAATAAAAAGATCACGTATCCAAATGATTTAAAAACCGATTACAAACCTGAATATTTGGTTTCACGTTTTGATAGAAGGTCCGTAAACCAAATTACGTGAAATTTGAACGAGAATCTTATTGAGGATAGAACTGTTGAGCAATATTGTTTGGGATTGAAGTTGATCTATCACATGTCCAATCCATAATATAGTCACGGATACTATACAGCGTGAAATTAGCCCATGGCCGAGGTCTTTGAATTCAGTGAACGTAGTCAAATTGTGTCTCCAGGAGAAATCGTCTATTCAATAAATAGCTTCGTCTGCGTGGTCCGTTAGGCGTGCACGCATCTCTACAAACCTGTATATTGTAGGTACACGCGCCTCCAATCTCTGCCCATCTCTTCACTATATACCTATGTATAGACTCGTATATGCAGTCGGCGCTCGCGTTGAATGTACATACGTGCGTTTCCCAACGGTACACTGCATGTACAGATAAGTACATGTGTTTTTAACTGCGGAAAATATTCTTCAATAAAAAAAAAAAAAAAATAAAAAAAAAAAAATGAAATCTCACGATATCTGCACCGAATCAAGCTACGTCCCCCGTACCATTTTATTCCAGTATAGATATTAAGACCCCCAAATATGTTCTACATCAATCGATTGCCGCGGACCGCAAATCACTTCTAGATATGGCAACGAATTAAGAAGGCCGATTCGCTTTATTTTCAGACGTGAGAATGACGCAAGTAATAACAGCCTCTCAGAGATTAAGTAACGTCGTAATATGATATACATATATTGAATTATCCTATTGCGCTGTATTGACCAGGCCAATTGGCAATGGGACTCTCTGTGGCTTATAACATTCGTTTTCAAATATCGAACAAAAAAATTCAATTCAAATTCAAAATTCAGAATTATAATATTAGATTATACCTACATTTAGAAATAGATACTAATTAGCGTATAATTAATTCTTGATAATCCGACATTTCGCACTTGAAAATAGTTAATGTAATAATATTATTATTGGCGAGGAGACAATATCAGAAATATAGGTATTTAAATTCGATCGTTATATTATCAGTCAATCAGATCTTTCTTTGATATGGTGTCACTGACACTGAGACAGATACGAATCCATATTAATTACAATTCATAATTGAATTTCAAGACAAATCTTCTACGATAAAGTGCTCTAAGGCATATGTATGCACACTCGGTAATACACTGTCAGTCATTATAATGTACTCACCCATTTTGCAACGCATGTATGGGGGCTGCTGCGCCGTCTGTTACAACTACGGCTCAAGACTTTCCTTCCGCAAGACTTTACAAGCCGTTTATCTTACGGTTGGTTATTTTGATCAATAATCAGACGCCTGACGTCCCTTGTACTTTTATAAGTTCCCAGTCGCTGCCCGCACAAATGTCTAACTTTCAACTCACTATACTGATGTACTTACGGATATGTTTTAATATCTTGATGTACACCGATCCGTGAATAATGAAGGCATTCAGGATGTGTGGTACTATCTTATACCGGAGACATAATTTTCTCTATCTATTTAATTTATTTATGGATAATTATTTTGACTAACCTTATTTCGGTTGAAAGACTACAAGGTATAAAAATATAACAGAATTGAATGAAAGGAAGTTATCGGTTGTCAGAGTTGGAGACTTTCGCTTCTTTTTATAAACACAACAAGTTAAGTCTTCGCATGATGCAGGTTAAGATACGACAAGTGCGACATGAACAGAGTGAAAAATAGCTCTCCGAATTAAGGTTTCCTCGTAGTAGGTACCTACGTATACGTCTGATGAGGCAAAAGTTCTTGCAAGCCGACGACGCGTCAAGTAATAGCATCACTACCAAAGGCATCTGTACAGGTGTCTTTTATTCGGAGGAAGGGAACCGGCATTGCCCAATAACCGTGTATAGTGACTGTTAAGAATTCAGGATTGCTTTTTAGAAAACCAAAAATCTCTAGGTGTAAAAAAATTAATCAAAAAAAAAAAGCATTCTCTACTACAGAAATTTTTCGTCAACTTTTCACTGATAGTGTAAAAGATCTTATGTGGTGTCTAAAAATTGTCATGGAAAAAATTTTAAAGTGGATTTCGAGCGGCGTTTATTTTGTTATTCGAGTGTACGATCCGGCGGACACATACCGAAGTGTTACATAAGTTAATTTCATATGCAACCGATCGGGTGCGTGTGATATGAATACAAGTGGCCCGTGCACGAAGCCAAAAGAATTAGTTCTAAGAAAGAGGATGATTTGATTGCCGGTTCATCCCAATCATCAAGTCCCTAGTAAAGAGCATTCCTATCGATTCGACGAAGCATACAATCGGTGGTACAATTTGATAGTAAGTAAAAGTGAAACGAAGAATCGTGATTGAAGTCGAGAGCTAGCCGGTATAAGACTTAACTAATTCAGTTTCATCGTGGCAAAGCTAAAAACTTTCGAGATGATTAATTATATACTAATTGGCAGTAAACCGAAGATCTAAGATCTATGGTATATTCTCTACCCAGAATTTTTATTGAAGTTTTCATACCGCTAAAGATTTCACAACCTAGAACTACCTGGCTAGACAGGAAGCAGACCCAAAGGTGATAATAGGTTTACAACAAGCCTGGAAAAGGTGGTCGTGTAAACAAAAGAATTTTCACAGACGGCTTCTTATACCATTAAAAAAAAAAAAAAAATCCGTCCGCTCTATAGCTTGGAAGATGATCATAAATACTATGCCAGAGAAAAACTTAATGGCATGATATTCTTCTTCATAAATTGACCGCAACAATAATTAAATGAGATGAAGGTGAATTGCAAACATGAAACAACAATTTTTAAATCACTATATTGACTTCAGCAAATAAGGCGAATCCCTATCCACTTTAGGAAACTAAATTTAAAGATTCTTAAAAAACTTTTTTTTAATCCTTAGAGGCGTTCAGTTTGTTAAAATGGTTAGTGAAGAAGAGTTTCAAGTCGCACTTTGGCCTATTATTTCGTAATGCATTGCAGTGTCGAAGTATTCGGGTATATAACTTGTAGTTTTGGATAAAACCAAGTAATAAAGATGGGAACACGAACGTGTAAAATCGTTACGTATACCTCGATACCTGCATAAGCACTCGCAGCCTCTCAGTAGAAATCGTCCTGGATCCACCTTTTACCAGCCCAAGCTTACCTCCATACCTTCTGCTGCAACTTATGCCCAGAGCGGTGCATTATATCGCAACACAACCTTATATAACCTGGCGACACACTTGCAAGCGACAGGAATGCTGTGTATGCGCCTTAATTGGCCGTACGTGAGTAGGTATGTACGTACGTACGTACCTACGCCAATGTTTCAACTTATTTTAACTAGTAGCACGTGTATAGCTGCTGTTCGTTGTCACTTTACATGCGTATAGAGATAAATTCGATAATCCATTGACATATGCGATATATTGTTACAGATTGCGATATATATACCTACAGCGCACGGCTCGCTGAATTTCTACTATTCTTTTCATTTTCTTTTATTCTTTTTATTATCAACAGAATCTGTCTATCCAATACAATAGTCTCGTATAGATATACGTCAAGTATCTTTGATCTGGCAATCGGTAACCGTGAGAATTGAATACTAGTGTCAACCCAGACACTGGAGCCCCAACTTCTACAGCTATCAAAGCAAGTATCACCTGTTTACGGACGACGAAAATGACAGATAACGTCAAATGACACGCTACACGATATATGTATACATTTAAAATCAGTTAACGAACTAAATTGAGTTACGTTGAATATCCGAGACCCAAAATCGATCTATTAGAAAGAATAAAAATAAGGAGAAGTGAGGGGGACGATTTCCACGTAGATTGACGTGTCGCGTTACGTCATGTTGGTATATGACATACGAAATTTTGTTTACGGTTATAGTTATAATTGGTTACAGCTGAGGAGGAAGTGCCCATTAGTGGTAGGTTACTTCCTGAATAGACAATCGGCAAGGGTATATGCGGCAAGACTTAATAATGAATCGAAGATGATCAACATTACGCGTACCATTGAAGGATAGTTATTTAAAATGCCAAAGTATTACGGTGTTAATATTAGCTCGTAATTAACAAATGCAGTATATGTATAGTGGCAGTAAAGAATATACGGTTGTAAATCATTGACTGTTTATTGTTGGTTGGCTCGATTAGTTACGAAATACTCCGTCACTTGCAATAAATAATTAACAAATAAATATTCGACCTCTTGCGCTATACGTATGTACATACATACATACATAACGAAGTAGTATATATATACTGTATACAAGACTCGGACAGTAAACGCGGAACCTATACCCATGCCGGACAACAAGCCCAAGCACAAGCCACACGTGAGATCGGTCCATGTAGTGAAAAGAATAATAATTGAGATCCCTGCAGAGAAGTTACACAATGTTTATTATAAGATATGTCTTGCGAGCTGGTGTATAGGTACATACACTATCTACTCGAGAAAATTTTCTATACATCTATCTAACAGCAGCATCAAAACCCAAGAAATGATATACATTAATTAATTTCAGTTACATCTAAGCTTGTTCTCTTAATGAGTGGTGATAAAAATTAAACCGGAAGTTTATATCTAATCAAGGAATAACACTGAGATGATCAAAGTTGACAAATTCCTTTATATACGTGTTTTTACCGCGCTTATCATCATGATTTAACGTAGCTTTGTATCAACATTTATAAACTATTTTTATTCATCTTCATTAACGCGTATATTGCTCATATACATATACCATGTGTAATAATAACCAAGGTTGAAATATTTCAATAAAACCAGAAGCAGGTTTTTTATACAAGTCTTTTTTTTTTTATCTCATTTTTATTCCTTTTCTTTCACAGTCAGGTTACACAGTCAGATTATTTCCTCGGCAACGTCTAACAACGATAGAACGACAAGACGACTCAACGACGCCCAGGATATCGCTAACGCCATCGCATCGCCAGGGATGGTTGTATAGGTGCCTGCGGCCCCGGCCAGCCGCGCGTCGTACCTACTGGTCAAACAGGTCATTGATCTGACACTGGCAGGTCTGCCTGCAGACTCATTCATGGGGCAGCCATATTTTCTACACACTGAATTCAAGCTCTGGAATACGCGCTGCTGTACGGACTTAAAAATAGCCAGAGAAGACAGGTTGGTTGGTCACCCACCGTTGCCATCCAGTACAAACAAGATTTTTGAAGAACCCGTACATAACTAAATCTCAAAAGTCTATATTATTCTCATCAAATCACAGTCCGCGATATCGGAGAAGATTTTTATAAGTCAAATATCGATGGACCCTTTTTTAACAAATTGCGAATAATCTAAAGGCTGAAAAGTTTCAATAGGTAGGGTATAATTTTGTGCATTTAAATTAGTAAACTGGGGACTCATTGTTTTAAGGTGACAAACTAGTCCCAAGGCGGAGAAAAAGAGTCGTTTAAACTTTCGTGGGGTTAAATTCATGGTAAAAACGAACATGAGTCTCGTTTCAAAGGCTGATGCTTTTAGACTAAAAAAGTCCAGTTATCCTAAGAGATGGCCCTAATTGATGATCGCTCTCATGAACGCTGACATTTTGGGGACAGCACTGGGCTAGTGCACTGGACTATTTATGCCTAACGATAACAAGCTATGGGTTTATATTTTATGAGGTATACCATGAGTGTTCGTATTTATTGATTGGTAGCTATGCTCTGTCGGACTCTACGCTAGAAAAACGTTGAATAAATATGTGGACTTCAACGTTATGAAAAGTTTCGTAATATTTCGTTTTCTCCTACGTAAAATTTGTATATTATATTCATATATTTGCTGGAGAGGATTTTTTTCTATTTAAGATTTCTGAATTTGCTGAAAACTCTTTGGATTTGAAATGAGTTGAATTTTTATATCTTTAAAGGGATTAGATTTTAGATACTCTGACATAACAATAACAGGAATTAGGTTTGGAATTTGACAAGGGCCAATTTTTATTCCAGGAACCACATCAACGTGGTCTTTGAATCGAATCAAACAGCATGCAATAATATCCGTAGCCAGTCACAGCATCGCTTTAGCCGTCTAGACGCGTGGGCGTCGTCTACATGCCCAGAAATGCATTAAACGACAACAGCAGACCGCTATACAATTCAATTTAACGTGAGCGTGGAACAATGGCCCGATGGAGTGCTTCCACGTGAAATCACACGAAAAAAAAATAAAACTCGGTCAAGTTGCAAATCTTCGCGAAATTCAACGTGTCTGAAAAAAAAAAACCAAAGCGAAGTCCAATGTGTTTAAGTTTGAAGGGATTATAGATATTTGAATTTTTTCAACTACTGTCACACCTGCCGGTTCAAAAAGGACCATGACGTCTAATTTTTTGAAATAATTTGAGCACATTCCTTAATCTTTCTTCTGCGAATCTTTGTAAAGAGATTCATGGAGGACGTAATCGATTTCGAGGAAAAATAAATCAAACGCAAGATTATGCGTCGTTTCATCGTTTCGTTTTGATATGTTCAACAAAAAAAAGACGATTTCTTTCTGGATTTTTCCGGACTTAACACCAACTGGTGGCGACATTAGAAATAACTTGTCTCATATTGTCATTCGATTATAAATCACATATACGATACATTTGAGTGAAAGGATTTCAGATTAAACGTTGAAATCTTCCAAGGCGGAGAATAATTTAGATCCGATGAGTTTATTGCAAATCAGAATAACCGTGTATAATTTCTGCAGTATTCCACGAGCTGTTATAGTCTCTTATCGAACCGGTCTTGTAAAATAGATTCTTCGGCTTGATGTTCTGAAGATGTACAGTAGGCGATAGATGCGCTATTGAAATAGGAATAAACCCAATGTTATAAATACTGAGTTAGGTATTTGAATCGGATTTGAATTACCAATTAATTGCAAACTCGAACGTGACGGTAATCTCTGTGTAGCTCCCCTATCCCGGTACACGGCTAACTATATTCCATCAGAAATAGCAAACAAAGTGCCACTCGGCTTGGCAATGAAAGTCCTTGATGTGATGTGTCAAATTATTGAAATTTTTTTCCATCACTTTTGTATCGCAATTCTGCACCATGTATATGAAATAATAATTTTTTTTTCTTTATTCTCTTCTCTGGAAGAATTCGGCGAAGTAATTAATTGTTGGGGAATAACGCCGAGCACAACGACCTCTCATCAAGTATAAGTATGTAAATACATTCTGAAATTGAACCTCGAAAAATCATCTCAATAATTAAAAGCTATATACTTAACGGGTACAATCGGTTATTAATATAACTTAAAAATAATATTTTGGACGTAGGATATCAAGGCGATGTTGTTGACCAAAAAGTTATGCTGATTTTTTTCCCTTTATTTAACAAAATGAATTGCTTATATTGGAAAATATTTTTACGATACTATACATAAGCATTAAACATCCTTAGTTTTTAATTAAGTTTTTTTTTCTTTCACTAAAATTTGTCCCATATTTTATCAGTTTAAATAGTAAGCCTTGACGTTCATCAGTAGTAAATTTTGAATTCGAATTTCTATACTCAATTCCAACATGTATTCGACTAAACACCAACTATTACATCAAATATACATTTCTGTGAAAATAATGAGTAGACACTAGATCGAGGGCTGGATGTAATAGAGAACTAGCAGAGTTAGGTGCTTAGTTGTTATTCGAAGAAATGTTATACAGAATCTAAAATCCTAAGAAGTCTCAGTTGTATACGTGACACTCGTGCCGGTTATAATGCAACTAGACACTTTGTGTGAGATCTGCATGCATCGCGGAGTAAGTAAGTAGCCGCAATGCACTTTACGCTATAATTTGTTGAAATGTTGAGAGCGAAGATAGGTCTGTAGAGGCATAAAGTTAGATATAAACAAATCTTCAAGCGTATACAATTGATGAATCTGTTAAGATCCATACAGAGTTCGTTTTTATCTGATTTAAGTTACTAATTCTATGACCTCAGCCATCTGGTCAGAGAAATTCTTGAACTAAAATTCCACTTACTTATTACGATGGCTGAATTGAGGCTATCGTTGAATGGAAAAACGTACTCAAGCTCTAAATCTCGAAGATTGAATCCCGAAATTTATTTAAACGATCATAAATTTCAATCATTGGTATAGCCGATTATACTATAAATGAATACTAATGATCCGTTTTTACCAATCTTGAAAATTGAAAAGATCACGAAATTATATCTTCGTCTGTGTATATTAGATTCTAGAATTAGATATACAACCGCGTGTAGCATCTGCGTAAAAATCTATCACGCCTGCCGATCGACATAACACTGTCAACGAACAATTTTCAACTCTGTTTGAAACTTTCAACGCATATCCATAAGGCGAAGTAACGTACCGGTATGTGAAGTCAAATATTTATACTGCACTACACAAACAGTGGCGAGGCTGCATGCGTGGGTTGTACCGATCTCTTGTTCAATAATGCTGCTGCAGCTTACGTTTTGGTAATCCAACCGGCTACAGACAGACCGACGTCCCTTATATGAGGATATGGGATCCGTATTGCTGAGGTAGGAAGATAGTCAGACTTCTCGACCAGCCTCGAGGTAAGCGACACGCGTAATTCGGACTTGTCGGCATGGATTTAAGTATTAAGTGCTCGGTGACAAGTGGTGGGAACGTAAGATCTTACTTACAATTAAAACGGAAATTTTTGTTTCGATAGAATAACGAGAATTTTCCGGATTCGTTTTCTTTTTTTTTTTTCTTCATTATCCAGCGAATTTTGGTTTCGTTAACAACGTGTTGAGCGTTTAGCCACAGGTATTGAATTACCTTTCAATTTCCGTTCGGTTCAAAATTTAGATCAAAGATTCTCAAGCGCAATATTAAAAGACTTACGACTTCCCTCGCATGCCTCTTAAGCTGTTCTTCAATCAGCAATGAAATATTAACGATATAATTGGATTCTTCTAACTGTTCTTAAATGCGGTGAACTCGCGGGCGCCCACTCCATGTATAAGACCTAGTGTACCATCGGGGGTTGGCAGAATGCTTATATATAGCCAAATGAAAATTCAATTCAAATATGATGGTTCAGATATTTTCAAGGGCAAATCTCCCATTCATTATGCTATTAATATAATCCTTAAAAATTGAACAACGAAGCAAGAAATAACAATTAAGATCATATCTGTGTAGTAGATTTCTCTCTTAGTTCTGACCCTAGGAAAATGCTTTGAGCCATAAAGATTAATAAACGATTTGAAAAAAAAAAGAAAAAAAGAAAAAAAAAAAAATACGACGAAACTGTGTTAGGGATAAGATGGATGCTCAGACCGTATCGCATAGTTGTTTAAATATTTTTTTAGCTTTATTTTATTTTATTTTTTTTACATCGAGCTATAATACAGCGTGGTTCTCGTTTACGGCTGACTACTATGGGGTCTCTGCGGTGTTGCTTTATGGGCTGTATAGTTGCACCTGCAAAAGTTCCCTCATGCATAAACAAGTAGAGAATGTTTCTTGACTTTTACGTCTAACTCCGATGTGTATATGAGCGTTTGTTTTCCGTTTAAGCTCATTACTACTACCACATAGGACCGATATAGGGAGAGCTAATTTATGATCTAATGTTAGATCTCGGGCGGAGTAAATCTCAAGTGAAAAAGCCACAGGTTTCCGTGTCTTTTTCTCAAAGTATTACAACCTTGCGTGACACCTGCAAATTGTTTAACTTCGTTCTAACCCGCAGCTTCTTCCTCTTATTCTCTTTTTCAAGCATCATACACCGCAATTTCTGATGCCAATACCCACTCTCGGCAAGCGCCACAATAGCCAGAATTACCCTCGACGTCGGAGTCACTGCACCTTACTTACCTCGTCGAGTTCTCCCATACAAGCCGCGAAGCACGCACTAGGTGTCGCGTGACAGACGTACGCCATATCGTAGGTACCTACTCTTCATGCTTCATGTTTTTGCTTTTCAAATATTTTACGAGCCTGATAATCTCCATCCGAAGATCCGGCCTCCCACGTAACGAGGTAACTGTTCATTGAGTTGTTACGAGTAACAACAGTTTCCTAATCAACTAACACCATGAACTGTCATAGTTCTATGGAGAGCGGAAATCGAATGACTAAAACACACGTTAGATATTCGTGACAAGAATTTTTAAGTCCAATACCTTTTATGACCGGAATTGTGTAGATAGAAATACGGGAACAATGTTTAGTCTATATATCATACATAGCAGAGTATTGTCACCCCTTGGAAGTATCCTTACCGCATGTGATAAAAAAGGAATGGGGATATCTTCGTTGCGATTCCTTCAGCGTGCATTCTCCAACATCTTATAGTAATCTTGGGCAAGAACGTGAGGCTGCCCTGCAAGTAGGCGACTTTCAAGTCCGTCGATTAAAATCTGGTTCGAATTTACAGCCTCGATACGAAATCTCTGAATTGATGCACAGCCGGCGCTGTAGCAGGTACGCGGGCTTGGCGTGGCATGGTATAACATGGTATAGCGAATACCACAGCACAGGAGACCAATATTCATATAGCAGCTGATCTCTCTCATTAGGAGACTCGAGCTAGTCGCAATAACAGCAGGAGTGCTTGAATGTGGTGACGTAGTTCAAACGATTTATTGGCAAGAACTAGTCCCGTTTTTTTTTTTTTAAACAATTTTTTCGACGGTTAGTTAGATACTTTAATTGATAGTTACGTAAGACAGAGCACCCAGTTGATAAGTAGGTCGTAGCAAGAAACACAACCGACGATCTATGTGATCGATTGAAGCCGTCAACAAGCCGTAGCGATCTCGGTACGGGAGTCTTCTCTCAGTATTATAACAATGCCTTTTTTTTATAATTTAATAGGGGAAATAAACAAGATAAAGTTTTTCATACCAAATTTTTTTGTGAGTAGAATTTTATTCTAATATTAACTTACTGCTATAATTGATGAAGAATCAACAATTTTACGAATATTTTGAATCTACAAGAGCATAGGTGAAGTTGGTCTTCCACTTTTCTGAATAAAATTAGAAATCGTATGTTTTTAACACAAGAAATCCGCACCTATTTTATTTTGATATTTCTAAGCTATAACCTATGACGGTTCCAATGGATGGTTACTATCCAAGTTCATAATTAATTGGAATATCTCAATACGCAAGACCTGCGGACTGGCTCTTGAGCTGCCAAGTGCCAATAATGTCACGATATATTGAAAGGCCCAATTCTCGGTGTTTCAGAAAGAATAAGGTGCTTGCAGATTAACGGTGTACGAAGCCTTGAGCGTCGCTCGTATTCGAAATGCAATTCGCATTCCGGGGCAAAAGCGTGGCCGAGATCGCGTGAGTTGATCATCGTCCAAGGTCGTCAAAATTCTTGGTCACGGGAAACGCCCAATGACAAATAAAAAAATAATATATGTATATCGTTCAAAACGTACTTATCTTTTCTCGGTAAGTACTCCCCAGATTCGTTTCACGAATTTTCTCACCGTTGTAAAGCGATATCTACATTTATTTTGGTGTTTAGTCTACGGACCTTGTAGCCATAAATTATCAACATCCCTGCAATCGATCCTCCATGCGCGAATGCAATCCTAGTCCACCGCACCGCGACTGAGAGTGTAAAACATAGCTTAATCACCGCGAGGTATAAACGTACGTATATATTTATGCAATGTTCCTCACTCACATTTAGATTTACAGGTGTATACGTTGAGACATGTGTACATGGCGGCTTTGAAGCGATCATAAGCGAACGCCCCGACCAAAGATCGTTCTTCATTATTCCTTGTTGTTACTTATTGTTCGCTAGCTCGCGCCCAGCGTCTCGCTGCGTGTGCTTTATTGTTATTTTTATTAGTAGCCATTGTTGAAGCTGATCGCCGATTATTACGGGGTTGTTGAACCAACCGGTACGGTGTGGTGCAGTGTAGTGCAGTACGGTACGGTACGGTACGGTGTGGTGTGGTGTGGTGTGGTGCGGTTCGGTTCGGTGCGGCGCCCGCCGTCGCGACGCCTAGATCGAGAGAGAGTGAGCCACTGCCGCGCCGCCGCCGCTGACGATGGATTCTTAAATGTTATCACGACGCACGTCATTCTGGGTCGAACACGACTGACCAACGGTGGTGTAATTAAACGGCATACCTTACCTACGAGACGCCCACGCCTCTCTCACGGTCGACGCACCGCATCACGACGTACACAGAATTACTTGACGTAGATCCGACCGGATTGACTAGTCGAAAATATCTCGTCCTGAAGCGACTTTAAGTCCTAGTATAAATTAGAAACCAATCGCTACATTATTTCGCTACTTAATAATTACGCGTAGATTTATTAGCTGTATAGAGTCCAGACTTGAAGAGATGCAGCATCATTGACACGAAGTATGATTCTCGAGTCACAGCATCTCGGTTCAAAAAACTACACCTTACAGGGAGAGGTAAAAAATACCATTATTGAGGCCAGACAGTAGAGATTAATGAAGGTTCGAAGAGTCGATATTTGTCAATGGCGTAGGTGACAGTATCAGTTGGTTCCTGAAGTGGCCGAACTGACGTTTGGTTTTTGGTTACTATTTATTTTCATTTCAAGAACGATTGAGAATCTCTCGACAGAAATGTCATTGCTCTTTCATATTGGTCACGGAGAATTTGATGCGTTTACAACAGTCCCAGTCAATCTTTTGAAACTCAGAAATTCTCTGGTTATTATAATGCACAACGAATAATTTCAGCCATTGTCACAGATCTTTTGAATACGAAAGACAATCGAAAGTTCGTGGAGAAATTCTTTTATTATTGAACCAGTATCGTGGAAAGATAAAAGTATTATAATTGTTGAAAAAAAAAATAATAATAAACAGACGTGTCTTCCGGTATACAAAAGAATGTTTCTACCTTGTAACTTGTTCTTAAACGTGAAGTCGACTGCAATTGTCGTTTTTAATTATCATATGTATAATCGAAGAAATATGTAATGAAATTGTGTATGGATTAATAGAGAAAAATCACTATTGTTAGAAAGACTGTTCGGGGTTTCGTTAGCTCTTGCAAATCGTGCGACGAAGGAACTACAGATTGCAAAAACGGCGTATTTACCGTTATACAAAAACAACCGCAAGAAGCCCAGTTTGACGTAAGTAACCCAATATATATGGGTCTGTAGTTCATTCACTTGCAATGCAAATGTACTCCGCGATGTTATACTATAAGGTAAGACGACTCCAGCGTTAAACGTATTCCAGACTGTATGTACCAAAGCGATCGATGCGTTAACTCCATACGATATATGTACGCGTGTCGTTTCGTGTCCACGTGTCGTTATAGAACTCACTTACAGATCCACGTGACAATGTAATACACGTATTCTTTTCTTTATCATTTTACAAGCTGACAAGTAACGGTCTGCGAGTGTGAAGAAAGTATGAGGAGCATAAGTATAGGAATAGTTATACCAATGAGAGGAGTATCAAAGAGAATCTTCAAAACTCCATCATAAACAACGTCATGAAGGTAGGAGAGATTCTCTACATGCGATGATAAATCATCATCACGAAGATGTGAAAATAATCGAGTTAGCTGGTTTCGTTGGATTGCAATTTACTGAGTCGTGCTATAAACTCCACAGGCGCGATCAACGGCTCACAATCAAAGCTATTCTTAGATACCTACTCCGATCCTTTCGAGATCCCTACGCAGTCTAGATCCTTCGAGATTCTTCCCTGGGACCAACTGCGTCTGTTTCAAACTGTCTACCTGCTTCATGGCAATTTCTTCCCGAGTCCCTCCGAGTCCCACCAGCAGGCCGACCTTTGCCGGACTGCATTCCACGCCAAGGAGCCAGGACTCCCCGCACACATGCGTGCACATATGCAGCACACCCTTAAACGTACGGTTATACATACACTTACACATACCTTACTATGATATTCTACAGGTTGACTCAAAGCCAATGATGCGTAAAGTCACAGAACTTCATATTATTAGCTATTCCATCTATTCATCAGTGCGTGAGTTGTAATTTGAGATGATCATCATGATTATCTGATACGGATGTCATTCTAGAAACTATAATGATGAAAATATTTAGGCGAGGGAGATCTTGATCGAAACGGGACTGACTATAGATTTTCGAATCGCATCTTCGTTCACTTTCTGCAGAGTGTTAAGAAAACGCAAAAGTCTGTTGCACGCGTATCCGATAACCTTGGACCACCTTGAGGTGTAACAGAGACAATAAAACCAGCCAAAGGTTGGGCGAGACGAGATATGGAGCGGAAAATAAATCGACGCGAATCCAGACTCTCTTTGGTCGCGTGTCACCGACACTGCTTTCTCGCGACCGCAACGCGCAGCGCGTGGAAAGTATAGAAGATGTATCTGATAATTTCTTGGCTCAATTTTTTAAATTTATTTGTTTATTGATTTAATTTTATAATTTCTTTCTTTGCCATGTAAATGATTTAGTTGTTAATTGGTAACTATTAATCGTTCATTGTTCATTGAATCAATTATGTAGCATATGTATTTCAACTTTAAGTCTAATGAAGAATTTTCAATACGTACAAGTTAATAACACGAATAAGAAACGGAGCGGATTTCATATAATTGCCATTAAGAAAGTCTGGCTCAAATTTTCATACACAACCGGTTATACAGATGGTGAGTTGATTCTTCACTAACGAGAGCTCCCATGAATGTTCAAAATTTCAATGAAATTAATTTTAAAGTCACTTCAAGGCCTAGTTATTAAAATGAATTTGGCAATTAGCAAGATTTCTCATAATCAATCACTCAATCAATCGATCAACAAGTAATCAGCGATCTTTCAAATGATATATTTCGTCTGGCTCTCACCAATTTAAATCGATATGTTTAAAATCGTTGAAACAGCCTGATTGTCGTAAATCATGTAATAGATAATTAGATATGTATTCACGATTGAGTTACAATTCATTTGGATAGAAAAATGAGGCAATTCAATTAAATATACGACTCGTAATATGAAAATCCAACGACTATCCGAAAAATAGGTAAGAGCTCAATAAGGTTAGAGGCTTTTCCTCCGATTATTTTAGGTATAACGTGAACTGTAAAGGCACCCTAACTCGATACGTCACTGCATCATATGGAGTATGTATGTACATACATATACTCTCGCTGTAAAGAAAGCAAAAGGGACGAGGCAAAAAGTACCCGTCGTGGTCCAAGGCCAGCCGCTGGTGCACAGAACCCTTCGTGGGCATCCATTATTTATCGTTTACACAGAATTGCTGTTCAAAAACCGCATCTAATGAGCCTCGATTAATTAATAACGAATTAGCTTGCAGGCGACTGTAACCTAGGTAATCATCTTAGCGAAAATCGTCAAGTAGGTATTGTAAATTATTCTTACCTTCAGAATTATACTGTTACGATCTCAAACCGCCTCTTAACTCAACATCGATATCGCGTCACGCGTGACTAATGGCATGAGGCAGTACTTTTTTTCGCTTTTATTTTCGCAAAGAACGTCAAAATATGTTTAGAAGCATTGAAATTCAACAACTGATGATCTAAAAGCAGAAGGTTGCAAGTACCGATTGATACGACATTTTTGTGTTTACTTATTTTTTTAACTATAGAGGCTAGATAATTCTATAAGATCGAATCCACCAAATGCTAATTTCGTTAACGATTGATACACTTTTAATAATTTGGCGGATACGATATTTTGAGATCCGTGAATTTACATTTTTCAAAAACTTTAACCAATAGGTTGTATCCGCCAAGATGCCAACACATACGACTTTTTTCCTTCAACTTTTGAATCCTTGAATTTGAAGTTAATTGTGTGTGTTTATTACATTTTTTAAGCAAATTTCGAGACGAAAAATATACCGCTTTTTGGCATTAGGATTCCATTCCGGACATCATACGTATTCGTGGCGTTAGTCCCGATATATATAATTCATAAGTTATTACTCGCATTACATTCAATCATCCCCAATTCCAATATATGATAATATTAATGATTCAATACATAATAATGAATCAATCGTAATTTGATTGTTGGTGTATCGACTCACGCTGTGTCAACTCCGTCACCATCTACGAGACACGCTGAGAACTAGAGGATTGATACACTGGTTGCACATGATGAGGCGTAAGTACGAAATGGCGAAATCATGTGGAACCCCATTACCTCCATGATAGTTAGCCCCTTATCTACTCGGAATTAATTAATTGTCTTTGTAATTGTTTGTCGGTTGTTTGTTGGTGAATGATGACTAGTCCGGACGTTTGATGGCAATCCGTTGATATTTTTGCATATTTTTCCAATAATCGCAGAAGAAACAGAAAATCAAAAATGCCATCTGGATATTTTCTTCAAATCAAGAAGGAAATCAAGAGAAAAATCTCTGTCCGACACAATGTGGTTTATATTATAAGAACTTGTATAGCAGTAAGCAAATAAAGATATGCTCAATAATTTTCGATCCGTATACTTATGTATATTTGCTTATAAGAAATATCTGCATTTTGTGTATACATACAACCTACATAATATTAACAATGAGAAATATTGTATCGATGCTGCAGTAATAAATTCCCAGATACCTATACCTATAATTAATTACTTCGTTATTTTCCACCCTCCCATTCCTGCAACTCTTTATTTCAGGTATTCAGTAAGATAAGTGAATTATAATAATCGAATTGAATTGAAAGTGAATTATAAAAAGAAGACGCTGCGCAGTTTTTCGATTTACAGGAATTTTAAATCGAGAAATCAGGTGCGCCTAATGATATGCAATCTCAAGTCGTATATTAGACGAATGGCATGCAAGTTGCATGTAATAAGGCACCAAATTTTTCCCTCCAAAATTTCAACATACTTCCTCGGGTCAGATGTTCTCCTGATACCAGGTGCAATTTTTCGACTTAAAATCTTGACAACTCTGAAAATCGCGAGTGTATCTGTATAAATATAGCAACGTGCATGAAGCCATATGTATACATGCATGCAGGCCTGTACGATGAAAAATTTTCCCGCCAAAAATTTCGGCACACCTCCTCGAGTTAAATGTTCTCCTGATACCAGGAGCAATTTTTCGACTTAAAAATTTGAAAACTCTCAATTTTTCGACTTCAAATGAATTTTAAGTCGAAAAATTGCTCCGGGTATCAGGAGAACATCTGACCCGAGGAGGTGTGCTGAAATTTTTGGCGGGAAAAATCAGGAGCCTATGTCTAAGCAGGCATGCATTCGTATCGATGTGTCTCTCTGCATGTCTCATTCGATTACGAAATTCAGAGTTTTTGAAATTTTAAGTCGAAAAATTGCTCCTGGTATCAGGAAAACATCTGACCCGAGGAGGTGTGCTGAAATTTTTGGCGGGAAAAATCAGGAGCCTATGTCTAAGCAGGCATGCATTCGTATCGATGTGTCTCTCTGCATGTCTCATTCGATTACGAAATTCAGAGTTTTTGAAATTTTAAGTCGAAAAATTGCTCCTGGTATCAGGAAAACATCTGACCCGAGGAGGTGTGCTGAAATTTTTGGCGGGAAAAATCAGGAGCCTATGTCTAAGCAGGCATGCATTCGTATCCATGTGTCTCTCTGCATGTCTCATTCGTTTACGAAATTTGGAGTTTTTGAAATTTTAAGTCGAAAAATTGCTCCTGGTATCAGGAAAACATCTGACCCGAGGAGGTGTGCTGAAATTTTTGGCGGGAAAAATCAGGAGCCTATGTCTAAGCAAGCATGCATTCGTATCCATGTGTCTCTCTGCATGTCTCATTCGTTTACGAAATTTAGAGTTTTTGAAATTTTAAGTCGAAAAATTGCTCCTGGTATCAGGAGAACATCTGACCCGAGGAGGTGTGCTGAAATTTTTGGCGGGAAAATATTTTCAGTTAGAGGCATGGAATTGTATACATACGTATACGTCTTTATTGCAGGGACTGGGGATAGTTTGAAATAAGGCAGCTTGTAATTGTTTGTTAAAAATAAATATGTGCCCATCGCAATTGATAGAGTTTCTTTATTTACTTCATGACATACAAGTTATCTTAATATATCTATAAACTACATTTTTACTACAATAATATACCTAATACAACTAGTTTTACAAAGACTAAGTTCAATAAGCACTCGTTCGTTGCAATGGGAACTTCGATCCGTACTGGGCGGATGTGTTCGGACGCTGGATTGGAGTAGATTCATCTGTAACAGAGGAATAAGTGTTATAATATCAATATCTTTTCGGAGTATTCATATTAAATTCGTTAACGCAACCCCCAAGCGTAATCTGAAGCTAGGAGAGTCACTGACCCCGCAAGAGCAGATGCCGCTGTTCAAGTTCAAGATCGTTACTCTCCCCTCCAACGGGGTCTGAAATGAATGAAATAATGAATCAAATCGTACCGCCAACTCGCGGTCAGAGTGAATAACCACTCTTGCCGGTAAGAGCGGTATCTGGTGGGACTGCTATATCATCACTTGTGTTGCAGCTGCGTTATAATTCTCTGACATCAGACATGCTGTTGCACGCTGCAACGCTGATGAAGGACTGGCGGCAATATACTCTCGAACCCCGGTTCCCCCACTCCTTAACCAACGTTTGCTTATACGGAACTGAACAGCGCTGATGATCATTGCCAGCCAGCCGGTCGGTATAAGTGAGGAGTCGAGTATAATTCTCGGACGTCAGACATGGTGCTGCACGCTGTAACGCTGATGAACGACTGGCAGCTAATATATCCTCGAGCCCCGCTTCCCCCGCTCTATAGATTGATAGAAATACTCCGAAAGCAGAGAGGTTGTCCTAAAATAGAAAATGGGAATAGTCTATGTATAGAATAAACGAAATAACAAAAATATGCTTATATTTCTCCGTCCTTTACTGCAATCCTGGTAATATTTGTTGTCGCTCAAATGGGATGAACCGAACTGTTTTTCTTGCTGAAACCAAACACCTGAAGCTTTTATTATTCTGTAAATAGCTTAGAAACTAATTGCCATGCAAATATCCGATAGTCAATGAATTTAAAATTAATTATACCGACTAACTGACGGCAAACGTACCAAAGGCACGACTACTGGGTTATTCTGCAAAATACAACTATACAACTATAATTTTCGATCAAATTCAATTCTGCTTATTCTGGACCATAGAGCTATACGATATTAGATATTCAGGTTGCATTTTTTTACTTTTGTTCTTTCTACAATTATTTGGAAAATGTATAAACTTTCTTTGTGAATTAAGTGGTCCATCGATCACGAACAAAAGATTCTACATCGATTAACGTCAAATTACATCAAAAGTAATACGATCGGGGGGCTAATTAAAAAAATTCCCTAGGCTAATTGAAAAGAATTGTTTTCTACTCAATGGATTACCGTCAAACGTCAGTATCAGTCCATCATTCACCAACAAACGACCGAAAACCGATTGCAAAGACAATCAATTAATTTCGAGCAGATGAGGGGCTAACTATGTGGAGGTCACCCCATTAGCGTCACTAACCGGTCAAAAAGGAGCACTGACCAGTGACCTAGAACAAGGGCAGCTGTTATGGGATCAGTCGCCCTCGTGATGTGAGAGGGTTTGTATGGTATAGGGACTGCGTTAACAAGATACGACTTTAGCAGATATTTTTTAATAGAAACACTCCAGATTAACTCGTATAATATTATCGTATTATGAATATAGTTTCTATTATAATAACTCGTATGCCGTGAAGCAAATAAAGAGACTTAACGAATACATAACTTTAACAAGTAGTAATATTTTATGAGTATTCATTTTATTATTTTGATTTTTGTTTAAAATTGATTATATCGTCTGCTATCCCAGACCTAAGACCTCCTGTAACTCGAGAACTATTGGTCCCTTGAATTTTTAGTAACGGACTTTTGGTCTTAGAATTTTCAATCGTCCTGTATTTAGTTCCATATACAATACATCTCTAACTTGTCGCTTTAAGATACGGAAAATACCCCTACCACCGTTCAATTGACACTTTTTCCAATCTCCCCCACTTCTCCCAATTCGCACACGCGATTCGCAATTCCCAGTTATTCCAAGCTCTCCTATATCTACTTACACTTTTGTCCCAGTTCGCACACCAGATCCCTAATCCATACTTTTCTCCGCTTACTCACCTGTACGCTATTGTTTTATCTCGCCAAAATTTCTGGCACACCTCTTTGGGTTGGAAGTTCTCCTGATACTAGGAGAAATTTTCGATTTGTGATGTCAGCGACAAGCACGAAGCTACGTAAACATGACTACATTGTGCGGAAACAGTTTGGAAAAGGGCGAGGGACAGTTTGGAAAGTGTGGTCGCTTGAAACATTGAGCCCCTGTCGTAACCAGTCTTTGTACTATCTAAAGTTAGCAAATGTATGAATTGGGAATCTCGCAGAATAACTAATAAGTGTCGAATCGTGAAACTCTTATAATGCGTTTGTCTCTCCGGACCAAGTATAAGGGCCTGGTGATGTAAGAAGCGCAAGTTCAATAAGGACATCACAAGATTTATTCACACTAATATTCCTGACTGTTTTGTACGGGTATAGATTCAAGCATTAAAATTTATTGTCCAGTGTGAAAGCGCCGCGGTGCACTTTACGACTGCATATTATGCGCCAGACGCATCAGATGTTTTACTGTTCATAAAAGTATAAGGAAACTTTGCGAAGCGATAACGGAATTGATATATAATTTATTGTCAGTGGAAATTAATTCAAGTTATAAAGTTATGTTTTCTTCTTTTTACTTGGCGATCAGTCATGGGTATAATTTTATTTACGATCGGTGCACTTGTGTGTCGAAGTAATCAAGTGAATAATTCTCAACTGATAATCCGATGAAATATTTAGATAAAAATCAAAAACCTGCTTTCCAGTTCATCATGTGTTAGGATTATATTGTATTTGGATATTCTAGAGACCCACACGATAATATAAGTAACGTTATCCGGCATTCATTTATGATTATTGAATTAATTTATAGCCAATTAGATCTTCGAGATGGATTCGTAGAGAAGAAAACTCCGAATAAGGAAGTGGCATATAAATGAAATGGAAAGAACTCAGTTTATTCATAAAAGTTTGTTGTATTTTTTTTTCTTTTTTTGTTTTTTTTTTTTTTTTTTTTCATTTCTCTCTTATGTATATTCACAAAGGACAATTACATCTGGCTTATAGGTATTTCTCTCTAAACGTACTTATATCAATAATAATTATTAATAGTAATTACTTAGTTATTACTTACGTTTTAATTGCTACTGTACCCTAAGCATCCTATAAGATTTCACTTTTCAAGCACAGTTGCTTGTGTACATTGTTTTCGTCAACCAGAAACATTTTCCTTAGTAATTATCTTATAAATTTTATACGATGTAATAATTTAAATTTATTTCAAAATGAGTCTTTTTGTCAATTGCTTAAATTTTGTCTCACGATATTCTATTTTTTTATTTTTTTTTATTTTTTTTTTTGTTTTTTTTTTTTTTTTTTAGTTCAATATAGTAAACCAAACATTTTACAAATATATTAAAAAACTTACTTTTTATATTTACGTTCCTTTATTCATTAATATATTAGATTTTCCTTCGCTTATTTTGTATTTAAATAAATATTCGTAAATACATCTAAGTCAACGAATCATGAATTTGACAATGGTAGACATCAGTAATCACTAAATAAAGATCCAAATTAAATTTAAAATAAACTAATAAAATAAAATAAAACAAAACAAAAACTTTGTCACAACTAAACCATCGCGGCAATGAATATTCAACCCCCTCTATGTTATAATCAAAAATTTTTAATACCTTTCATAATTATCATCTAATTTTGACAAATAGAAGAACCAATATGGTTTTAAATAATATACCTCGATGTATACAACTTTGAATTATATTCGATTGGATTTGGGGTTAATTATTTATTGCATCACGTGGTAATTTGACACAAAGCTTATGAAATTTAAAAAATCGTTTCATTAATTCCTTGCTGCAAAATGCTTCTCTCGACTTGTCTCGGCAATGATTTTGTCCAATGAAATTGTTATTACGTTTTGTCCAAAAATATATGTACACATATATTATATAAATAGAAACTATGCCTAATCCTATATATATATATATTTATATATATATGTATATATATGGATGAGTGTGAGTGTGCATGTGTATTTGTGTTCATGGATTTGTGTTTTTATGTGTTATATGCATGCCCTAGAGAGGAGATGTCTGGGTATTTTTTGCCAGAGATACAAAAATTGCAGGATAAATCCGCGTTGGTCAAGGCCCGCGATTTGATCATCGTGAAATTTTCGTCTCTCAGTCAATTGGACAATGTTGCGACCGTGATCCGGATCTTTTATATTACTATTGTTTATTTCAAACTCTGTTATTGTAAACTACAATTATATTGTTTTCTGTTTTATTCTGCATCTTTTTTTTTTTCTTGTCTTTTTTGTATTTTTTTTATATAAGGCGGACATGTTTTATGTTTGTTTCACGAGACATACACATCAAATTTTTCCCTTACACTTACATACGTTCGCTACAAACTACATGGTTTTTTTCCCATATTTCTTTTTTTTTTTTCTAATTTTTTCATTAATTTTTTCATACAAAACAAAATGGCATCTTTTTGGCATTGGAAGGAAAAATACATTTTTCAACTTTGCTTTCTCGTTCGATTTTGTTCAATCATATTTTTTTAATTTATTAATAGTAGTATTACTTTAAAAATGATTTCATTCTTACATACTTTAGCTTTGATAGTTTTTATTATAGTTATTACAAGTATTTACTTTCTAATTATTAGTTTTAACTCTATTTTGGCATCGTCGCATTATTTCTCGATTCGTTTTTCTTTTATTTTCCTCATTTATTATTATTATTTTCTTTTTTTTTTCTTCTATTTTTTAAATTAGTTTTTTTTTTTTTTTTTTTGATTTTTTTTTTATAAAAAATTGATTTTAGCGCGCGGATGGCGTGCCTTACCTCTGTATGTAAACTGCTTTAAAAACGTTACAATTGATATACACGTTCAATTTAAAAGCCAAAATGTTGTAGTAGAAAATTTTGATTGAAAGCAGTTCAATACTATTTAAAATGTTCAATAAACGCCAGACCGAAATTACCAGCGTAATTCACGTTAGAATCTATGTGCTAATGGAACTATGATTAAAAATCTTCCTTTAAAAACCGCAGTTACTTGCGTCACGACGATCCCAATGTAATTCCAAAAAAAAAAAAAAATATATATATATATATATATGTATATATAATAACTTTGAAAACGATTCATCAAATACTACCATGGCACTACTAATGTAAGTTAATCTTAACATTTTTGTTTTATTCTTATTTATTTTTTTTCTTCTTTTTCTTTCTTTCTTTACAACGAGCAAAAGAAATTATTTCGTATTTGTGCCTTCCTGCAGTGATCGACTTATAGATATTATATATATAGTATATATCTGAGAGAAATCTTAGAATTGAAAAATTGGACATGAAAATTTATAAAATGATTACACTATGGATCATGACATAGTTGTACTGTCGTTGGTATGAGCATACATTTATGTATAGATGTATATATGTATTATATACATTTTCGAAACTGATTCGACAAAATGATTTATTGTTTAAAAAAAAAAAAAAAAATCGAGTATTTTGTTCTGAATATCTCTGTCCGTCCTCACATCTTCCAAATATTAAACAACTTATCTTATACAAATTTGGAATAGATTATACAAAACCCTGACGCTATACGATGTGCAATGTATTATTTTTTATTTATTTACTTTTGTTTTTTTTCATTTTTCTTCTTCATTGATTTAGGCACCGTTTTAAATATTTTAAAAGTGACAAAGATCACAAAGCCAAAATAATAACGGTGCAGCAATGCTCCAGCATCAGTGTTTCGTAATAAAATATATAGTTAGCTAAAAGTAGTAGTACAATAACACTTTGTCAAACTTAATCAATAAATAATTAAATTACATTATATTACTTATTTATTATACGTGATAATAATGAATGATAATATATTAATGATTCTTATAATACTCGGGGTCATTCCCGATTCTCCGGGATTCGGACCCCGCGTGTCGAAAAGTGAATAGAAAAAAAAAAAACGAATAAAAACAAATAAACTCCATAATCAATCAGTACTTCTAATAATATTATTATTTAATAGTAATAATAATATAATAATATTAATAATAATAATAATAATAATAATAATAATAATAATAATAATATACTTGATGTAAAAGTCGATAGAAATCATCTAAAATCATCCTAAATTTGCCTAGAATCAAAAACAATAGTATATTTATATGTATAATAATAAATAAATAGTTGAAATTTAGCAAAGCAATGCTAAATATTATGTTATACTTGCTACAAAGAAAAAAAAAAAAAGAACAAAAAAAAAAGGTATAGAGTGAAAATAGGTCTGAAATTAATATGACCTATAGGATTTAGGTATATACACAATTGAAATAATATAAATAATATTTAATTTAAAAATTGTAATATGTATAATTTAATATACGAATTTCATCGTATATGAGCTTCAACTTTATAGATTTGAGTCATTTATTAAATTGAGTGTGGCTAATTTAGAGAGATTTTAAAATACTTCTCGTATATACGTAATACGTATAAATATAATTTAGTACGTAATATTTGGAAGCAATTAAAAAAATAAAATACATTCCAAACTTGGTCAACACTCACGAAATTTCTTTAGAAAAAAAAAAAAAAAAAAAAAAAAAAACAGAAAGAAACTGCATCGGCCACACTCGATCACCATGTGATACGGCTATGGCGTATTTCTGTGTGTGTGTGTGTGTGTTTTTTTTATATGTTTGTTACTCATGATTGTTAGAAAAAATGCTTTGTACTCAGTCGCCTCGTAGCGAGTGGTTAGTATTTTTATTTAATTATTTATTTTTATTTTTACTTTTATCTTTTTATTATTTTTTATTTTTTTATTATCATTATTTTTTTTTTTTTTTTAATTTGCATATTAACCATACTTTATACTTACTATTTAGTGCAGATAGTGCAGCGTACGAATAAATACGAAATAACAAGCACAATGTACAAAGGCTAAAAAATAAGATAATTACCATAATTAATAAACTTGAGATCATTTTGTTTTGTTTTGTTTAGTTTTTTGTTTCGATTTGTTTTGCTTTTGTTTTTTTTGTTTCTTCTTCCTCTTCTTCTTTCAAACAAAATAGAGAAAAATAACATTTAAAAAATGTGATTGTGCAGTAACTATACAAATAATCGTCAACCTAATTAAGAATGATTCATATTCAATGACAATAGTGATCGATTGAGTATAATAATAACAATAGTAATGTTATATATGCGTGCGAAAATTCGTAATACAATATAGTATGTGACCTGGGCATGGACTAGCTAATAATAATAATAATAATAGTAGTAATAATAATAATAATAATAATAATGATAATGATAATAATAATAATAATAATGACAATAATAATAATCATAATGATATAGTGCTACTAACACGATTTGTTACTTGTAACGTATATTACTTAATAACGTTTACAACTAACAGCATTGTCGCCAGTGTGCAGGGCTTAAAACCTTCTTAAAATTTCGCTTTTACAATTCTACATAGGTCAAACGCTAATAATCTGCAATTTTTGAATCTCACGCGTGATTCTAATCTCCGCGCCGTTTTATTCTGTTTATTTTGTTTTTTATTTTTTATTTTATTTTGATCTTATTGTCGATTTTTTTCGAAACGCCTGTGCTCTCAGCAAACAAAACGTTTCGTTCTCACGCGTGCGACTCATCTTAATGTATAAATCAATTGAAATTAAATACAGAGGTCTTTGCACGATAAGAAATGGCCAGCGCTCATAGTCTTCTTCTCCTCCCGTTATCACCATATTATATTGGTGAAAAAAAAATGAGGAGCAAAAATACTCCTCGAGTCACGCCTAAGATCTTGGATTATTCGTTCAGCTGCTTCATACAGTTTCGTCGATTTTATTTTATTTCTATATTTTTATTTTTATTTTTATTTGTTTTTGTTTTTCATTAATATTTTATTTCATATTATTCATTTCTGCGTTTTGAATTTCTGACACTCCTCATAAACACACCTATTACCGCGACTTGAATATATCATCAAGTAAAATATAACATACATCATCGAGTAGGACGTGAAATAGAAAAATGGCAGTGCTATTTCATGTTCGATTAAAACAGCGTCTAAACTCTGAGCTTTAAGTTATAATAACCAACCGATTAAAGAAACATTTGGAGACACGTTCGTTTTTTTTTTTTTTTTTTTTTTGTTTTTTGCTTTTTATCCAACTTCAACGCGAGAATTCTTCTCCCTTTATCTCGGAGCGGAGATCGTTTTTAAAAACACGCGATACCTCATCATGCATTGTCAAAATTTTCACCTCTATGACATCAGCGGTATTCGTATAATCTCCGTGAACTTTACGTCCGAAGGCAAGATCCAAGTTTTCCAAAACCATCACGTGGACTTGAACTGTACTTCGTTTCAGTAAAAACTCATCCAATCGCTCCACCCTCTTGATAAGGACCGGTAATCATGCACGGATGCATGGGGAACAACGTTGTCCACGTCATGGTAGTGTACGTCGGTGATCTCATCATGAACTGGGAGCTTGGTACAGTTGGTATATGAGGTAAAGGTGGCAGTTTCTCAACACTTGTTGCACTAGGGCTTGTAGGTGTTGTAGGTGTCGAAGGAGTGGTGGAAGCAGTGATTCCAAGTTTCCTTAGTCTCATTTTTTCCTCCCATTCATCCCACCCGTGTCTCGGTCTGTTTAAATTGCGATGTTGATAAAAAACGAGGCTAATTCTTGTCGGATTTATTCTATTAGGTTTTTTCAACGCGGTAGTAGAATGCATCTCGTGTTTTGCACACTCGAATAAAACGCTACCATGTCCAAGAGCTATTGCTACACCTCCCATCTGTGGGTCTTTAAAACATTCCTCGTTGTCTGAGAAGTCTGTGACTTCCCCCAGGGGTTCTGCTTTCGGTGGTGGCTCGGGTACAACGGGAAAATAAGACGGAGGACCGTATATGTCCCATCGAGGAGTTTCCCATCTTGCCCATCCCGGATTCATTCCTTGATGATAGGGGCTCATCCCTTGGTAAGGATATTGCGGTGAGTGAAAACACGGTTCTCTTTTTGGCTGTTGATAAAACTGATGAGGGTATTCCGGCGACTGATGATAAGGTTGGTGGTAATTGTAACCGTCCCATGTATTGGGATACGGTTTATCGAACACTGGATACGAGGGATAACTGTACTGAGAAAAGGGATGATGCCCGAGGCCAGAAATAGCGTGAAAGTCTTGTATCTGTTTCATTTCTTCGGCCCATGCCAAGCAGCTTGGATTTGTGTTTGGAACTTCTTGTCTAACGTCGTGAAAACCTTCTCGTAATTTATCTTCCGGCCATTCCGCCCGTTTCTGATGATTCAAAACGTTATTGGGATTGTTTTGCATAGTGTTACAGTTCAGGTTGTTCGCAGCTACGTTTTCACTGAATGGTAAATTGCTTTTGATCGGTTCCTGCGGCTTAAGGAAAGTCTTGGCGAATGAATTTTGGAAGGTATTTGGCTCTGGGAGATTTTGGTTTGGCGCAGTCCGCGACGGTGGTCTTCCTTTTGGTACCCTAAACGGGGAAGGTTCCATCGGCGTTTCCCAAGACGGTGTTTTTGGGTTTTCATTATGTTGTATAACTCTCTCGTTCCAGGAGACAGAATTTTTCTGTTGCTCGTGCTGATTCACCCTTTCGTTCAAAACGTTAGATTCAATTTGATGATGCGTTGTACCCTGTTGTTCCGCGACCCTACTCATATTCGATCCCCAATTATTTAGTGTGTTCCAATTATTGTTATTATTGTTCCCACAAGAACCACTGTGATCTGGCGATGCTGGGACGAAAGGACTCGCCGCAGATCGCGTCAAATCTGATTGTCTATATGATACACTTTTCGCACAAGAATTATTAGACTTTTTAGCCTCTGATAATCCCATTAAATTTTGACGTTGATGTACGGATTGATGACCATCGATTGCGGGGAGATAATCAGAATTCTGCATTCCCTGATAATTGTTTCTAGAATTTGGTGAATGAGGCAATGATTTATGGCCACTGTTCTCCATGCATGGTGAAACCATCCCGGTAGAACCTCCCGAAAATAAATCGTGACATTCGTTAGATTCCATGCTTGGATTTCTGTAACCAGGAGTTCTCGAAGGCTGAGGAATTTCTTGTGATGGAAAACTGTGCTGTAATCTATTCGAAAATGTTTGATGATTATGATCGATTTGATATTTTGGGGATAGTAATTTAGCCGGTTGTTGATTACCCATACTACAACTTTGCATCTGGCCAACATTGGTAGGATATCTTTGTTGATTCGGGTCAATTTGTGCTCTTGGTGAATTTAGCTTCAACTGATTCTGACTCTCCATATAATTCGGATGCATATTTCTAGAATAGGTGATACTAGGAGATTGGCTCCCATGCTGAGCCTCAAGTGACGCTAAAGGAGCTGCTTGATATCCAACCCTTGGCGAAACGTTTCTTTGCGTTACGTCAGGATGTGGGGATGGATGAAATCCAACTCTTGGCGACGGTGTCCCTTGCCGACTATTATCCATAACAGCATTCTGGTAATTCCTTGAATTTGGCGAACCGAAATGGTGAGTTCCATCATTGACAGGTGTGCCACAAGGATATCCAGTGCTTCTTGGTGACAGCATTTTCTGTTCTTGAGGCGTATTTGGATATCCCCTTGGAGACATTGAGTAAGAAGCTTCGCCAGGTGTATTGGGGTAAGAACTTCTCGGAGAAACGGGATGACCTCTGGGAGAAAGAGTATAGCTTCCCCTGGGCGATTCTACAGTTGAATTTGGAAAGTTTCTCGAACCTGGCCTCATGTCTTCTTGAGAAAAAGCGCTCCTGGGTCTAGTTTCGTCTAAGCTCGTGCTGTCTGGGTCGACTTTTATGTCTCTTTCTAATCCACCAAACGGATATTCGCCCCACGGATTTAACCAGTTGTTTTTACGTTGGTCAAGCCAACCACTTCTCGCCCATTGCTGATCTCCTTGATATCCCCATCCTTGATACATAGAAACTGGACTGTCCAAAACAGTTGAAGACACTTGAGAGCTTTGCAATTGCGCATCCATTCCTTCGAGCATAGTAGCCATTTCTAAAGAAAGAGATGGATCTCTCCCAGGTGTTCTGTGCGCCTCTTGATGCACTGGTACTCTCGATGGTTCAATTACCTTTTCGGTTGAATTCTTGGCTGTGTCTTTTTTGTTACTTGCGGCGTCAGGCTCGTCTTCCTTTCTCTTTTTACCATGACGTCTACAAGGCTGTAGGGGAACTGACCGAACTCTTACCTCACAGGGGTATCTGAAACAACAAATGAACACGATTTAATAACACAGATTTTGGTGTGACAAAAGTGTTGTTAGTTGGCTGGTGAATTTTCTTTCTGAATAAACTTTTTGTTCGTAAGTATTTTTTTGCTAATTCAACTTTAAATGATTCAATAGCGAATAGTCACGGTGTAATGACATTGCGATATAAGTTTAGATACTGTACTCACTTGCTCAATACTTCGATTGCTCCTGATCGAACTTTTTCTTCCTGTCCTTCTTTTGAACCGTACTCGTCAGACTCGTCCATGATGTACAATGGAAGAACGTGTAACTGTTCGTCATCTGGTTTTGTTAATAATCGATGTTTCGTCAAACTAACCACCTGAAAATGAATACGAAATTTTGATAAATTTGAAAATAGAAAGTCTCGTAGTATTCTGATCGCCGTAAATATCTGAAATAATCTTCAAAGTCAACATCAATTTTCATTGCAATATCGAAATTTTTACACTTACCACAGTACAACCGTTGTTCATATTGTGGAGATCTCTGTGCGAATGTGCGCAAAAGTCTATGCAAGCTGTGACACCAGAAAATGGTCGTCCAGGTTTGAATCCAAGTCGACATTCGCTTGCCTCGCGTTCGAATTGCGTTTGATTATTGAAAGCTTCCGGTGCAAGACTCAGGTAAAGAGGAGACAGTAGTGTAGCCAAAACATGCATTCGTTCTTCTACTTCTTGTTCCTATAACGTAAGTTAATGATACGTTTATTTACAGTCGATGACTATCATTCACAATCGATATTCTCGATCGACAAGAACTGAAATAATTCTCACCTCAGTCCGCACAGAGAGACGAAACTTTCTGACGGTTTTACTCCTCGCGTATTTACATCCGTTGTAATACATGGACCAGGAACAACCGAACGAGAAACTGGCTCCGCAAGTGTCTGGGTCCAGACCCTGACAAGCACAGGTCCTTGGTTCGTTAGTTCCACATCTTCTGGTTGTTGGAAGACCAAAACGATTCAATTTGTGACTTAAGAGAGAATAAATTCTGTCAGCCTCGTGAGTTGGAACACCTTCCCAGGCAACCATAGCGACAACTATCCAAGCCGTGGCACATTTATGACCTTGTCGATGTTTTACTACGGTAAGAATTTTCTCGTCAGGACCAGAACGTCGGATTACCTGCGGAAATGCTTTTGGTATAAAACGTGACTGCGTAATATAGGCGATTTAATTCGCGTGTATTATTTATGTAAGACTTACCCATTTCGCCATCGGACATCCTTGCGTTGTTTTCCCCTCTTTCCCGGTGTAGATAACTTTCTCGAATCTTATGGCGATTCCCTTCAGTCCTGTTCTCCTTTCAAGATCATTACGAAGATCGGATAGACTCGCCGCGGCACCAAGATGCGTGTAGTATGAACCGGGTTCAGGTGGACCTTTTGGTTGAACTGTATTTTATTTACAACACCGACTCTCAACGAAAGAAGCAATTAAAATCCCCGTCCCTTGCGTTAATACTGATTGATTGCATAAAAGCACTGACTAGACTCGTTTCATGTGTATCAATATTATCCTTCACCATTTTTAAATATCACATATGTGTACGATGTTTCACATTGTGTGTCATGACCCATGGTTAGTGTGTTCTCTCAATGTTAGTGTCGTGCTGAATACACATTTTCAACTCACATTTGTCAGCTGGAAAGCAGTTGCAGTCCGGAACTTCGGTCCTAACATTATTCTTCAGTTTATCCAAATGGTCCTGTAACTTTGGCGTTGGTGCGGCTCTCGGACTGTTCGGTCCTTCGCTTTTGACTTCCTGTGAGCTTGCCTTTGGCGGAGGTTCAGCCAAAATTTCATCCCTAGTCTGCAGTCCTTGGCAACAACCTTCTCGCAGATGTTCAGGCGTCGGTTGTTCGGTACCACCTCTTCTGCAGCACCAGGATCCAATTTCTGATGTAACCATAGCTGGTCCCCCATCACCCCTAAACTTATAGTTAGTTTCTGATACGAATAGATCTGATCTTAGATCCGGCTCAGTTTTCACTATCGCGTCAAGATCAGGTGTGATTTCATCTTGGATTGTCGAACATTCCGTTGCACTTTCTAGCGGTGAACAATTGTAGGGAACAATTTCCTGCTTGATAACTTGTTCGGAGTTATATTTCACCTCGTCTTCAAGATTCTCTGGTCCGAATTTAGGAGAGTCTTTCAGACTCTCGACCCCGAATGTCTCTCCTTCTTGGGTATCATTAGGATCTTTATCAAAAGCAATATTGTCTTCAGTATTCTTGGACTCTTCTTGATCGTGGAAAGTTTGATCTTGACTTTCTTGTTTCGAGAATACGTTTTCAGTATTTTGGGCGATGCATAGCCGTTGTTGGAACGATTTATCATCGATATTTTGATCGTCCGTAAGTTTAGTCTTAGGATCTGTCCAAGGGGGATGTTGTACTTGAACTTGTGTCGGTTTATCGGTTACGTCCTTTTCAACGGTAGCGTATTTCATGAAATTTTCAATAGCAGCTATTCCAGTTTCTGGCAACATGTTACCATTGCTTACATTACTTCCTCCTCCAGTCCACTCCCATAAGCCACCACCGTCGGGCAAACTATTGGCCCGAGGGTGGTGGCTATGCAATAAAAAATTACCGGTCATTGATTCGTTGGTTTGTGCCATCGACATCATGGCTGCTTGATTCATATACTCCCCCGATCTTTTCTCCTGTAACTTTTCAGCGCTTTCGTTCGGTTCTCTCAATCTATCATCAGTTGGAAAATCTGCATTCGGATTATTGCCATTTGGATGTTGGCCGATCTGATGATGTAGATGATGTTGTTGTTGTTGTTGCTGCTGCTGCTGCTGTTGCTGCTGCTGCTGTTGTTGTTGTTGTTGTTGCTGCTGCTGCTGCTGTTGTTGTTGTTCTTGATGGTTCATCTGATGTTGCTGCATTTGTTGTTGTTGCTGTTGTTGTTGCTGTTGCTGCATTTGTTGCTGCTGCTTATTCAATATCATAGTTTTCAAACGACTATTAAGATTGACTCTGTTAGATTGTGAGAACATTGCATCCTGGTTATCCTGATTCTCCGGAAAACCATTTTGTTTATTATTATCCGCTCCTTGTTGCCACAAAATTCTTTCCCCCGAATTTTGCATGTCTTGTTTCGTCGCCTGTTGACCCCACGTCGCTTGATTCTCGGCCGTTGAGTTCGGCGACCAATTCATTTGATTGTCCATTTTATTTTCCTGGGATGTTTGACTCTGCCATGCCCCAGGCTGATGCCCAGGAGTTCTTCTTGGACTAGGTTGAGTATCTGGCCAAGGTTGTTGAGGCTGCTGACTTCCGTCGCTCTTCAAACTACTCGGTGACCAATTTGGTTGACTAGTTGGCGTATCAGGCCAGGACATTTGATTGGATGGAGTCAATCTTGGATTTTGTTCAATTTTTGTTTGCTGCCACTGTTGTTGCTGTTGCTGTTGTTGCTGCTGCTGTTGTTGTTGCTGTTGAATCTGCTGTCCAGATGGCGTAAGCCTTGGATTTTGCTGGCTAGACTGTTGATTCTGATTCTCAGGGCTACTCTGTTGCCAATTATGCTGACCAGATGGTGTCATTCTCGGATTTTGTTGTTGACTTTGATGATCACTAACTTTTGGAGAATGCTGAGGCCAGCCTTGCTGACTTTGCTGTTGAGCGGACGGCGTCAATCGTGGATTTTGATTGTCCCTTAGCTTCGGACTCTGTTGTGGCCAATTCCCCTGTGCTTGTTGCTGTTGATTGTCCGTACTTTCCGTCCAAGATTGCGGAGTCTGTGGTTCTTTAATACTGCTATTTTCCCAGCTCATATGACTCGCTGGTCTTGGAAGCTCTTGCTGATTTTGAAGGCTTTGCTGCTGATTTTGTATCTGTTGACGTTGACTTTGTAGAGCTTGTTGCTCGCTCTGTTGCTTCAAACTATTCTGCAGTCTTTGTTGCTGATTCTGAAGCTCTTGTTGTTGCGTTTGTAACTGTTGTTGATTCTGCATCTGCTGTTGTTGTTGGCTTTGCTGTTGTTGCTGTTGCTGTAAACTGCCGTCAGACCATGTCATACTGTTCACGCTACCAATTTTCGCACTAGTATTAGTATCGGACCATATATGACGCTGATTTGCGTCAGATACAGTCTGCTGTTGCATTTGCTGTTGATTCTGTTGTTGTTGCTGCTGCTGTTGTTGTTGCTGTTGTTGTTGTGCGACTTGAGTCTGCCATTGATTTTGCGCTTGCTGTTGACCCATTTCTACGTAGCCTGGATATCCGTTAGAGCTGTGTAAACTCTGCGGGCCCTGTTGAAGTGGATACCCAGGCATCTCGTTTCCCGACACACTGCCAGCGGCAATCGCGGCAAAGCCTTTTACTTGCGTGTCCGATGACGGCTGCTGTTGTTGTTGAGTTTGTTGATTGGACTGGGTCTCCATATGAACCGAACTACTACGACTTGTCGGAGTTGTCGAAGGAGGAGGAGCCATTGTCACATCCTGGAACAAAATGTTGCTATTATTAATTGAATCAGTACTAGGCACTACTCGTAATTCGATCAATCTGCACGACAAGCGCGACTTCAACCTTAAAGATACCCTGAGCAGTGATTAACACAAAACATACATTTTACACGAGTGAAAAAAAAGAAAAAAGAAAAGCGGCTCAATTTACCTAGAATTCGACATTCTGGCTCACCTGCTGCTGGTATCCATTGACATACTCCTGTCTTTCGTAACCAACTGGTTGACCCGCTGTGGAAGCTGGGTCCATAAACTGACCGTTAAGAGGTCTTTGGACAGTCGTAGCTGCCGATTGGGCTACCACTGGTGCTAAAGGCGACGGTTGTCCCGTGATAGCGTATTGTCCGGTCGTCCCAGCCCGTTGAAACGCGGACTGATCCGTCGTAATGAAAGCCTGTTGCTGATAAGCAACTGAAACCAAATAAAGATCTAATATTAATAGCGTAAACTACAGCGAATTTTCGGTTAAGCCTTTTTCAACGTTTTATAATGGTTTGAACTTTGTTAAAGTTAAACTTAGGAGATGAAAACGACTTGGCTTGGAATCAACACGATCGTTAAAACTGGTACTCACCAGGCTGTGGATGATAGGGAGTTGCAGCGCTGTATTGAGTGTGATATCTTAATTCTTCGAGCTGATTTGGCGCTGGGATTTGCTGAATGAATTGTTGAGGGGGCCAGGCTGCTGGAGCAGTCTCTACCGTAACGGCACCAACGGGACCAACTCCTTGGTGCCAAACTGTGTTTCCGAATCCAGCTGCGGGCCGAAAACCTGCCCCGGTATCGCCGTAAAATCCTGGCATAACCCCAGGGGACTGAAATAAAATAAAAAAGAAATAAAAACGTTGATAAATTCGAAAGGATTCGAAACATTCTCTGTTCTCTTTTAGAATCAACAATAAGAGATCTCCACGTATGTCCTTGAAGTTGCAGGTTTGGCCAAAGAAAGAAATCTATTTGAGGCAGGAGACAACGACGCGTATAGAAGCGGCGTCATACGACTAACACAAAAAGACACGACAACGCTAGCGTCTAATTCACGTTTCTTCGCTTCGGTTGCTTTGCTGTTTCAGAGTACAACAGTCAAAGAGCTTTTAAAAGGTCGGTAGGTACAGCATAGCGGGGTAAGAGGATGAAGTCATGAGTGCGAGTTTATCTCCTTAGAAATGTCGTCTGGGTTAATGCCTTGACGGTGACGGTGACGGTGACGGTGACAGTTATGGTGGTGACGATGGCGATGGCGATGGCGGAGAAAACTGGGTGAAAAGCATCGTGAAAATTTATGGTTGTCTGCCGGTTGGACAGGGCGTTAAGGTGCCCTTTCACGGGTGTAATATGCATGCCGAGAACTGTATAGTGACAGCATGACAGAACGAAAGCGTACGAGTCTTTGACGATGAACAGCTTTTCATGAGATTCTGTGAATCTAATATGCCACACTTCTGTGAGACTTCAGATCTGACGCAATACTCGCGAGCTCATCGAAAATCATCGCGTTACCTGCAATCTGCAGCGACTATAGTCCAAACTCTATACTATCGCGAATGTATGACGCTTATACTTCGATTTCGTTTATTTTTCCACGAAGTGAAAACCGGCAACCTCGCAATTTAAACTCGCTGCTATAAAACTTACTGCAAAACGAAAACAACAGCGAGGTAGAAGAGGTAGAGGTAGAGATAGAGGATCGACTGGCTGGCTGGCTGCCTGTCTGGCTGATACAAGCATCAAGGTATTGCAGCCTGTATCAACCTTGATGATGGCGAGAGAAGCTCTGCACTGTCGCATTTTCCGATAAATCAAAAGTGTGATAGGTCAGTCTATATGGCTGGAGGATAACCAATTTTGAGTCCTCGTAAATTTGAACTTTAACTTTTTTCCACACTAGTGTAGACACCTTTGATTCGGTAAAATAGAAAAGTTAATGCTGGAGCTTTTTTGGAGTAGTTTAAAAAATGTAGTGAAAGTCATTCAAATTTGTTGACATTAACGATTTTCGTAATTCAAAAATTGGGTGGAAAAAAAAATGACCATTATAAGAAGATAACTAGTATGACCATACTGAGAATCAATTTTCTCGTAAGTTAGAGTGGTAATAGGCTTGCCATAAAGACCTATTGCCAGTTTCTTAATGGACGTGTAAAAGGAAGATCAAATTGTTTCATCTATTTATCAAGACGAAGATCTATTGGTAATAGTTTCTCGTTGATACTAGGCAGACTCCAAGGGCCGTTGAATTTTAAACCGATTGAAATACCTGTGTCTAAGAAATGACAAAAACTGTGAACTGCCGTACTCTTTCATATTGTGTTTAAAGAAATTCACTTCATTCAGATAGGCTTTTGAAGCTGAAGAAAACTGTTTACCTACAAAAGCATTACTTTCTTGCATCAGGTATGCGGTGTTGAAAATTTTCAAGTTTCTATTCAAGTTCTTCCAACTCAGAGGAAGAACTTATTGAAGATTTAACTGAATATCATCGGAGATAACGATGAACATATTTCAAAGCCAAACCCATGATCAAGTTAAATGAATTGGAAGTGTCCGCGATATTTTAAAACATGTTTTAAACTTGATGAGCTTTCAATTTTATGACGATACATTGATTGATAAAATAAATTAAAAATAATCTCTGTCATACTGTTCAGAAATCTTTGATCTCAGAACGTTGTCGACCCGACACTTGAATCATATCAAACTAGCCACGTTAATTAAATTGTTCACTTAAAATTCTAGATCTAACCAATTATACCTACATAAAATTGAAATCTTTCATTAAATTTACGTGATCATAAGGGACGTGTATATTGACTAATAGATATGTTTGATCGCCATAATAACCGCGCGTAATTAGTAATATAACGAAGCCAGATTAGAGTCACTCCTCTTATCCGCGGGCAAATTGCAACTTAAACTTTGTTTCGAATAACCTACAGCTCCAAAGTAAACGATTTAGAAGTTTTAATACTGTTTACTACCTGGATTTCGGCAGTCTTGGATTATTACGCCAATTCAAACACCCTTAACAACCCAATTGGTGAAAATTAGCTTTTGAGTGGCGCCAAGAAATGCTCAGAATAATTCCAGGTTCAAACCTGAGCTTCGGCTCAGGAGTAGGTACTACATTAATTTTTACCTCGTCTTACACCCCTTTTGTAAAATCGCATCAATAATTAATCATCTACAATATAACACCGCGGAGAAGAGTCGTCAAACTCTTGAAATTTTTACCAAAAAAGTTCAAAGGGTGAAAGAGGTTCTATATCACTTGAAATCTCCTGCGATTCTCTGTAATTAAAAGACTTTTGTAAATGGCGGTGGAAAAAAGAAAAGGAATTAAGAAATATTTTACGAACTGTCTAAATCTTTTCCGTCAAATCATTTCAAAGCATTTATCTATATCTTCTTATACGCCCGTATGTGTTAACGCGGATTTACGTCAGACCAAGAAGCGGCGGGCGTTTCGTGCGCGAAAATACCTCCATCGATTTCAGTTACACCCTCTATACCCTATAGCATTTGCTGCAAAATAAAATGCAAAACCGGAAGACAAGGAAGGAAGAGAAGAGAGGAAAAAGACCGCAACATGGCGTTTCCATGGTTATGCAGGCGAGGAAGGTAGAGGAGAGGAAGAACAGCGAACAAGTATGAAGAGAGACAAAGATAGACCGAGAGAATGCGCAATGGCCGCTGCGCCTCGCAATTTAATCAGTCTCTTGAAAATGGCAATCACCCGTCGCTGCTCGACTAGGACATCAAGCTTTATGCACCAAGCTTGCGCCAGCCAGGAGTCCAGTCTCTCCTGAGATTTCAAAAAATCTTCTGACTCACAGAACTCGAAGAACCTCAAAGAGAACTCATCTCGCTGCTCAAGATATTTCAATTACTTTTTCAAAGTAATTACATTAGGTATTCCCTAATTTTTGACTAACTCACAAATGAGAAACCAAAAGCCATGAAGAGTCTACCTAATCGTTTTACGGCCTCACTTTAAAGCCGGTAGAATAAGTACCTCGGCCATTAGGAACGCTCTTTCAGCGTTATATGTGCTGTGCACAAAATTGCGTATGGGTACCAGAAGGCATTGCAGACCATACGCGTTTACAGAGGGATCAATTCATTGATTACAGAGCATCAGGTTCCAATCTGTGTCGAGTAGTCGAGTAAATTAATGATGATTAGAGAATTAGTATGTTTGTGAGGACGTTGTGTGACTCGTTTGGTAACCAAATTGAAGATATTTTGAAGATATACGCCCTTTTTTCCCGTCTACTTTACATTCTCTTTTTTACACCAGACTAGTGGTTGACCTTCGCACTGCAGCTCAATGCAACAAAGAAACATATATCCAGATACTGTACCTATACAAGGCTACCACCCACCTACGAAGATCGACCACGATTGTCATGCTATAGTTGAATAAATTGCAGCTGCTGTACCGATGTAGAAAGATAAGCCAAAAAATAAAACAGTTTTTAACTCAACAAGGAAAAATAAAACATAGATCATATTCATGTATACGTTTTGAAACACTTTTACTCCAAGAAGAAAAAAAAGAAAAAAAAATCGTGCTTGTTGTGCACGTTTTATTTAAAGTGATTCAAATCTCACGGTCATCGATGAACTTTTCCTCCAGAAATCTCGACTGAACAGAAAATTGTAGAAGAAAGAAAAAATAAATAAGTACTGAGAAAGTACTGTGTTACAGAATACTAAGCATTTCAGCCAATGTTCTTTTGGTTGAAAAAATATTTAATAAAAGAATGAAAATGCGCATGATTCGACCAAAGATCGGATCTACTATTAATTAACTAATCTGACCATTCTAGAATAGTCGGACTTTGCAGTTGTCTTATCTTTGTAATTGCCAAAACATGAAACGATAAACATCAGTTCCGTGTAAATTAAGATGATAGACCTATCGGACACGATCTCTGTAAGATAAAAAAAAAAGATGTGGCTAATTTGTCGGAAATGATGACAAGCATAAAAGGTAGTTTGTTGTTACAAGGTATGTAGGTATGAAGAAAGGAGGAGGGTTTACTCTACCGCAATATAGACTGAAGGTTCTTGTACAAGTGTCACCGAACAAGATCTCGACTCCTATCCAGTGAGAAGCAAAGTGCGCTGAAGCAAGAGACACTGCAAATGTATCCTCAAAGTGGTTCTGGGGTCGAAGCTTAAGGCGAAGGCCGATAGCATCGAAAACGGGCGTCGAGCCAAGCCGTTGATTTCACTCCCACCCACAGAGCGTAAAGGAAGAACGTCGGAGGACGAAGAGAAAGAGGAGGAAGAGGAGTAGGAGGTCTCCTCTCAGAGATCCTTCCTTCCGTGGGAGAGCAAGCGCCGTGACCTAGGCCAACGCAAGGCGCCGAAGCCGGCACCCAAACACAACCCCTGGGGATGGGAATGGGAAACGGGTAGAACAGGGAAAGAGGGATGAGGAAGGAAATCCTCCTTCAAAGGAAAGTACGGACCAATTCAAGGAGCTATTATAGCTAGTCTTACCAATTAGATTAGAGACTTTGCACGAACCTTAAAGCCAGGATTTACTGGATTTATTAACTGTAAGAGAAATATGCTAGCCTTGGACTAAAAGTCATCTGGAAAAAGTAAGAGAAAAAATATATACACACACAGAAGAGGGACTGCAGTGAGATTAACGCTGAAATAAAACTAATCCGCATGAATTGGTACTTCATACATTGCAAATTTTAACTTGAGAAAGCTTTACATTCAGAAAAAATTCTCAATACATCCAGATCTGTATTTTTATGTGCAGGACTAGGATTACCGTAAAATTTCACAAACCTTGTTTGTTCGCTCTTTGAATGTGGTATGTGCAAATGGTCGTAATATTTATACGACTTTCTACAGCGATAAAAGAATAAAAATAAAAAGATAAAAATTACATGGTTACAATATGTGATGCACGTTCTACTGTATAGAAATATGCATAAATATATATGTGCGTTTAAAATTTATTCGCGAATAGCTATAGATACCCCTGGTTAAATGGTATGGAAAGATATGTGCAAACCTAAATCGTAGACCATGATAAAAATTCAATTCTGTAGATAGTTTAATGTCAGTTTTTATTATGCATCTAAATGCGATACAAAACATTATTTATACTGATTCCTAGGGTATAAATATGGATATTCTATTGATAGATAGTACATACCTTAAAATATGCAGACAATTAGTCACAGCCAATTTCAACGCGGCATCGATACGTTAGTTCAATTAATTTTCCATCCCACAGCGCTTCTACAACTTCCTGATAGATCAAACTCATTTACCTATGTACGGGTCACCGCACGCCGAACACGGTGCCAAAAACAACTTGAATTCTATCGTCGGGACGCCAGACGTCGCCTAAGATGCTCGTTCCGGCATCCAGGAGGTCGGAAATTGAGTCAGAAATGCAAATGAGATTCTTCGCTCTTCAAACTCGTAGGCATGTAAATATATATTCAGAAAATACCAAAAGGGAAAATATCTGATGACTAAAATATCAAAGCAGAAACGACGAGCAGGTAATTGCTTTTAAGCAATTTATGTATACGTAAAAATTTTATGAAATTATTAACAGCATGAAAGTGGTATCTATTTTTGAATCGCGAAATCATTTAATCCGAGGCTTTTACCAGCGTGCGGAAAGCCATAAGAGCTTAGTCAGCAATTCTCATAATCGATATTTGCTCAAGACCATAAGTGTTTACAAACACCGAAAATTCCTATATCTACAGAAAAAGGTCAACGCTTGATAAACCGAGAGAAAACTGAAGTAGATAACGTCCAACAAAAATTGTGAAAGGAAGTAAACGCGAATAACATTATGCATGTAGAAAAAATATCTCAGCGCTGCGCAGGGGATTTTTGCGTAAAAGAATAATACCAGAGGGGTCAAACTTAATGCATCGGAGATGTACGCAGCGGGAACCAAGCCCGTGATCCTTACCGGACAGAATGTAGTCGCCAACGTGTGGTCCGAACGCTTAAATCGATACCAAAGCTCCTCCCTACTTCCTCAGCTTTCCGGTGTAGGTATGTGTACTCGGTGAAATGTATTAAATACATGATTCGATAGAAATATGTACATACATACATACATACATACACATGATGTACATGCATATATCATAGTTACGTGTGTATAAATGTCATGTATATTTCGTAGGAAATTGAACTTCGTGGTATCAATTGAGGAAATCGAATTCGGAAATCGAACCGATTTGGGACACCTTCGAAACTGGCCTATAGGCGTATTGTGTTATGACCAACGATCGACGAGCAACAAATCAATCATTGTCAAAAATATCGACATGTTATAAATTGTGAAAGACTTAACTTAAACCGATACCACCATATGCTCTACACATAATGATTAGACAACGAAATTTTTAAATACTCATTCTATAATTTTCTCGAACAAAAATTAATACATCGAGAAGGTTCCGTCCCTCAGAAATTAACATACCTCAATTCTAAATAGCGGTTCATCTCAGTTGAATTTTACCTGTTTCGTTATCGACAAATTTCTTCACCTTGCTTGCCTTGAGGAACCGTTTTTTTTTTCAAGGTCCATAACGTCCCTTTATTATTAGAAAATGATTCATAAGATTAGAAAACCGATTTCCGCTTGTCACTGAAGAGGCAACCAGTTGCGATAAGGGGCTTGAGGGTAAACTCTCAAGGTTGCCCTAGATCGTGGTTTGAAATGTAGCTCTTTGAGTAAATTTACGACCGTCTTGAAAATATCCCTCCTGACGTATCCCGGCTGTTGCAGCACAACCCCTCCGGAGGTCTCGACCTTCGTGTCAACGCACCCTCCTTTCAACAAGGACTATCCTTATCCTAAAGCTATCTGCCGACCCGTCAGGCTCTTAACCCTGACCGCGGAGTCATGACTAGCTAGCTACTCGGTCCTGAAAGGAGGAAGAAGCACCCTTTTATCATAGACTGTGATATTATACAACATTCTTCTTTGCTTTTCTCCTATTATCTGACCGTGAGCCTCACGTCTGAAGAAAACAACCAATGAAAAGGGGAAAATGAGGTGAAAAAGAAGGTGAAATAAAAGGAACTCAGCCAAAGGATAGAGGACGAATAACAGAAGGAAAGGGTAGACTAGTAGCAGACGGTGGCAGTGACGGCGGCGGCCGCGGCTGCGGGGGCGGTGACCGCCCGCCAACGAGAATCAATACCCGCAGGAACAGGAACCGCCGACCTACGTAGAGTGAGATAGAAAGAGGTCGAAAGTGGAGAGAGAAATGAAAGCGGGAGAGAGATGAACGAGACGCGGTGAATCGAGACGAAAAGAGACTGGTTGCAGAGAGGGAAAATTTATGGATAATATCATGTTCCATGGAAAAAAAAAAAACAGATATATTTAACCAGACATTTTTAAATTGATATAATTCGTGAATTTTGAAACACCAAAGATATCTTGTATCGCTTCTTAAATTATAATACTTCATACCGTGGTCGGAGGAAAGATTGGCCAACCCAATATACACGGTTACTCAACCGATTCGGAGTCATTGCACGCTTCAACCTTTTTTTTCGTGTTCTTTTTATTCATCTTTTTTTCATATTATTTTTATTCTTATTTTTGTTTGTTTCTTTTTTTCTTGTCTCTCTTCTCTTGTGGTATACATATAGTCGAAGTGAAAGACGGAATTGTGAGCCCACGGCACGCGGACGGAACTGAGGTCACGCCGGTGTGAAGACCTTCTACGTGGCCTTGAAGGTCGGACGTAGTCGACGGTTGGTTTACTCCATGGGTTTACCTAACGCGGAGGAGGAATAGGGAATAGAAGAAAACTCCTCCGGCTTTCGCGTGTAGGCGCGATAATGATACCTACACTGGTATGAAGAGGACAGAGTATCGGAGGGACGAAGGGACAGAGGAAAGACAAGCACCCGTTTTCGAGACTGGTTTGCCCAGTAACCTGGGTCGCGTGATTCTCCTGGCTATAGATTCCACCCAAGTCGAGTATAAGTCGAGAAGAAGAATCCCGCATTCCTGGGGGGGCGACGACGCGGTGGTCTCGAGAGGAAAGTGAAGTGATCCTCTCCTCTGCGGCGACCACTACAACTCGACAACTTGTAACTAACCGTTCGAGAGCGAGAAGTGCGACTTCCATCACGTGGATACACAACCTAACGTCTATATAATTCGTGTTAAACGATCTGTAGGCGTGTTCCAACTGTTCAAGGTGTCGTATTAGTAAATGTAACAACTCATTCTCTGACGGAGAGACAGAAGGAGACAGAAAAAGAGAGAAGCTTGTTAAAAATTTATAAATTCATGTTAGTATACCTACGTATAGAAAAATTTTGCGACAAAATATCCAGATAACCGTTAACAATTATTTATGATTACAAACTTCTGTTTCTTTTACTTTTTCGTTTTAATATATGGCGTGTGCCAGCTACATGATATGTTAGGTTAATAATAGCTGAGGCAATACAACCACACGGTTTTTATGTACGTGTAACGAAAACTGGAGCAAGGTACAGATACTAACCGCGTTTACTGATAACCAGCTCGTATACCATTCTGATAAGGGAACGCAACTCTGCGCTACCTACATGACAAAAAATATATATACTATTTATATGTATATGTATATAATAAATAGTTAGATTTATAACAAAAGTTATTAATTAATATGTCTGGATCGGTATTTACTTTCGACAAGAAAATTAAACTACGGCGATTCTGATGGCGTGCGGTAGATAATTTGAAGGGCTTCAATTTAGCTCGATTCGTTCTCTTCGATTTATAACCGTTGCCAATTTGACCGTGAAGATGTAGCTGATGATTATTATGTGTGTTTAGATTATTGAGTAAAATTCCTAAACTAACGTATTGGAAGACCTTCGAGATCTGTACGAAAACACGACGATTAATTATACATATTTTATACAAGTATATTATAGTTATACCTGTAAACGTGGATAAGTTCCAATTGACGGTATAGCCACGCGGTTGCAATAAGAAATTCTTGAAAAAATTCTAAGTCGCTTATCGGCTAACGGAAAACTAATCTACTTACAGACAGTTTACTAAGTCGTAAGGGATAAACGATATTTTTACTTTCGCTGATCGGGGTGTTTTGATTGCAACGATTTGGAGATTAACAAGTTTAACTAAACCGACTCTCTCGCTTTTTCTCATCGTTTTCAAAGAATGGCTATAAAAAAATTACCCACTTCTATTATAGAGATCGGAATCGGAATCTTTGGAGAGGCTGAAAATTTTCAATTTACAATTGATAATTTTTTTAAAAATAAATCAACTCACCATGGATACAACGGGTGGTGCAGGATTCCCGTTTCGTAGTGCTCCAGGCTGCTGAACTACCGCTGGTGACAGACTGTCCTTGGCCTGCTGCATGGCGTCAACGTGGAGGGCCTGTTGCTGCGGATGTTGTTGTTGCAAGCCACCAATACTTGCCTGAGGACTGCCAAGTCCGACTGTCGGAGTATCCGGCGTGCTGACCTGACGTGCGATCTTTCTATAACTCTGAAATCAGTCGAAAAAAAGAGAAGGGGGGGGTTAATTAATTTAGGGGAATTAAGTAAATACTCCGAGTTTATAAACTAGCAAAAAATTTAATCAAATAATACAAAACAATATTCAAACGGACGTGGAATCGCGAAATCCTCTAGACTCACTGGACACAGATATCGTTCTGTTGAAGAGAATAATTTTAGTTTGTAATTCAGTTTCTTTCTTTCTTTTTTTTTTTTTTTTTTTTTTTTTTTTTAATATACATTCGTAATCCTCATCGAGTTGTTCATTTACTTATGAATACTCATAAGTGCGTTACCTATACGCGGGCAGAGCTGAAATTCATTAACTTTACAGTCTAATACAAAGTCCCATGAGAATCTTGTTAGACTTAGCTATCAAGATCGAGCTGTCCTGATTTTTTAAATGAAATAAATGAGGAATTTCAAACGCTTCTTTTGAACGCGTGAAGTTATCGGTATGAACTGATACCGATCATGAACTTTAGGGATCTTCTTACATCGAAAACAGACCCGAAGCTTCTTTTTCTGTAAAAAATGAAGCTTCATTGCCATTTTTTCTGTTTTTTTTTTTTTTTGCTTTCAAGTTTTTTCAATTTTTTTTTTTCCCCTAGCTTCTAATTATTCGTCTAACTTTTAACTTTTTTCAAAAAATGGAACACGGAATGGACGGAATATGTGAGTCCGTGTGACCCTGTTGCTAAAAATACATGACGAAGTAGGCCACGACGGTTAGATGGCTTTCCATAGTTGAACAAACAATTTCTTTGGTATTATATTATATACTTTAATTTCATTAAATCGGTAACATAAGATACATTACACCCCGCACCTTACTCGATGCGGTTTAATTAATTACCAGGCGTATATTCACACCTCATCAAACGCTTCGAAAATCTTTTTTTACAGTATTTATTTATAAGCATTAAAAGACTGCTTGTTAGTGACTGTTAACTTTGATCTATTATTAGAGAAACCACCCAATATACATGACAAACGAAAAGGACCCTCGTGTCCTCGATACGCAGAAGAAATTAAAGTTAAAACTTTTACGTATGAGTATAATTCATCGACTTAATTTTTATAAAGTATAAGTATTTTAAAACCAAATATCCGAAGCTCGAAGAATCGAGAGTCTAGAGTCGATGATACATTAAAACGCTCCAGGAGGTGTCCAATAAAAGTGAAACAATTGAATTTCCTGCACTCCGGGACGCCCGGCGTCGTAGTAGATAGTATCGACTAACGAAAGTCAAAGGGTTGTCGCCGAGTCCAATGCCCCTATTACGATATACATGTATACCGAGTAAATGTATATTTATTAGGTTTATAAATAGGCAGCTACCAACGTCCCATGCTTAGCAAGCCGGGGGAGTGGAAAACGCACATGCTTCAGTGCTGCAGTATTGCTGGTTACTTCGTAGCTCGGCTAACTAAGCCCCCTGCTGTGAAATACGGTTTGGTAATTATTCAAATCCCGCTCTTAACACCGATAACAAAAATACGAAAATTTTCTTAGTTAATTTCATTGTTTTTTATGTAAATTATTCGTTATAATATGTTATCGCAACGGTCAGTTTGACTTTGATTAATTGTTTATCGTTGTATGTTTGATTTTTTCTTTTTTTTAATTTATTTTCTTTTTTTTTTTGTTACTATTCGCTTATCGCGTTGGAATATACGATAGCGTGGAATTGACAAACAAAAATGAAAACGACAGTTTACTAATATGTTTATACTTTACGGTGATATATACTCATGTGTGTATAGGTACCGCTCATTTTCCTGTCCACGACAGATAACGAGGGTGACACGCGATATCGAAAATACCGTATTACCGTAATGGCGACGAACCACGTCAATATTATACACTCTTGTAACGATCGCGGTGAATCGATATCTGAAAATACAAGCTAAGTAAACCTCACCGAATCTAACATAATCCAATCTTTATATAGAAAGAAAAAAGAAAAAAAAAAAAAAAGAAAGAAAAAATTCAGAGATATATTTTTACAAGAAAATTATCCGATGCAGCTATAACGGCTGTTTTTCAAACTTCAAATATCGAATCAAATATTAAAATTATTTTACCACAGTATACCTCAACTGAATCAAAACTCTAAATTCCTTCGTTTAATTTCTATACGTGTATATAGGTATGTATAAGTATAATCAGGTATTATAGTTGCAAGTAAAATTTAATGAGTGGATATACAAACCGGTTATTCGGGTGTCTGAGTCAAACGTGACTATAGTTGTAACCGAAACCACAGATATAGGATCAATTTCACTGTATAGATTTGTCAAAGGTAAAAGGTGCTTGTAGGATATGTGTATATAATCTTAAGAGTTAATAAGCGAATAACGTTTGAAATTATGAAGCTAGAAATCGGGAGATTGTATTAAATTGGAAGTTTTATACCAAAAATTATTCATTACGAAATCGTACAGATGAAATGATATTTAAAAAATTTTTAACAAGATATATTTTTCGGGTAATAAAAATTCGACAATTTATGAATCTAACGAAAGATTTTATTTCTTAGCGCAGGGTAAATTGAAATCGTTCTACTAACGACTTTAAGGTAAATAAAATACCGAGGCGATATATCCCTAATGATTAAAAATTAAACCCCTATTTACGGAGGATAATTAAAAGGCGTTGGATTTGATTTCAGATTTTTCAACGTCGTTTCTATAAGACGTGTAGTATACATTTTCATGTATGTATGTACAATACGTGCAGCTTCGACGATACGTGTATAAATTTTAAATCAATTATGGAAACGACCTCGAGCTAAAAACGTACACATTGGAATTTAATGAGATAAAAAGTAAACAACAATACCGCGATAATTGAGAATACCGGAAACAAATGAAAACTACGGATGTTGCGGTAAAGAATACTAAATACTCGTGGATGGAAAAAACATCGTGAAACTTTTGCCTCGTGAAAGTACCTATAGGTATATCTACCCTAAACGATGATCAAATTTTTGGCATTCGATATAATTTTTTTTGTATATTTCTTTTTTTTTTCTCGGTTTTTTTTTTTTTTGTCTTCAGTGAAAGGATCCGAAAAATCTTCCATCAAAATATACCGAGCATATTGTTCGGGAAGAAGAACCATCGATTTATGAAATTTTCAATTATTATCGATCATAATATACGTCGAATCTTGTAAAAAAAAAGTTGTTCAGTAAAGAAAGAATAAGAAACTCCTCATATTATGAATAAAAGAAAGAAAAAAAATTTCTTCTTCCGTTTTCACGGTACCATCTGCAACCCACCGAAACATCTACTACCTTTTCTTTCTTTCATACGTCAGTCAAAACTCTGCGATCCTAACGCGATCGGAAACCTCTTCAACACGTTCAACCAACTGTGCAGTACGGGGCCCTTCGGGGATTCCCCCCTTTAGACCCTACCCGACCCCGGAATGCTGAGGGTCATTTGCCCCGCTGTGAGGCTCTCGGGTCAGAATCACGTGCCTACACCACGTGGCTCGGCCACGTGGTCTACAGCCAAATAGTTACGTACAGATCGAGAGAACCTCTCTCATTGTCAGTTGAGCACGAAGATATAGCAGCGTTTCTCAACGCATCAGTAACGGAAGAAAAGCAAAAAGAAAAAAAAAAACGAAGAACAGGAGAAAACGAAAAATAAGAATAAAAAATCTGATCGTCAAGTAATAAATATAGGGCTTAAATTTTTATGCCAAAAATTAAATATACATGTATAGTACCTATATTTTTTTTTCTATTTTTTCATCGACTCATTTTCGAATAGAAACTGAATAATTCTTGGTTATTTATAAATTATTTGATTAACGGGACTATAGAGTTACATACATCTATACGAGTAGTAGTTAATAGCATGGGACACAGCGTGACCTGAATAAATTTCTCGAGAGTTTTAGCTTGCGCAATAATAAACCGTCTAGCTACACCATTTGTCGCGGTGTGTAAAGAACCTTGGAAAGGGCCTCGGCGCGATAGCGATAATGATAATAAGGCCGACAACAAGTTATATAATATTTCAACTTATATTATGATGAAAAATTAACGATGAAAATAGATGAGGAGAGTATAAAAAAATAAAAAATACAAAAAAAAAAAAAAACGCTTTCAAATTACAAAAAATAAAAAAATTACAAAAATTAATGAACACAAAAAAATAAAATAAAAAGAACTGCTTGACGACTGTATAATATATCGACGTGGCCATACCTCGCAGCAGTCTGTAGGTACATATATATATATCTATACCCATATACTTCAACGGTGAAAGTCTACCGAGGTGGATAATCGGCGATAGAAATCAATCCGACAAAATGAAATGGTCGCGACAGCTGTAGCTATGATTAAAGTACAGTTTCCTTTTGCCCGTTGATATGAGGGTGGTATAGTATAAAGAAAAAAAAAGATTTCGTAAAGTATCGTTTTTATGAGCGAACCGCATGTAGGTAGTTGGCTGTTTTTCATGAAAATCAAAAGGTAATAGTTCTTTTTCTATTTTTTTTTTTTTTTTCTATTTTCTTGTTTTATTGACTTACAAGCTCGCGCTTGATCATCCAACGTAACGCACGAGCGCACAATATAGGTATATATACGTATAAGAAGAAAAAAAAGGCGCGGGAGTGTCACGTGTCGCGTTTAACGGACAGACAGAAGCAAGGATGACAGAGGATGATGGAAAGATATAGATATAGAAATATTTGTTATGCGAAAGCCGTCACGGTATCGTAATAACGAAACCTAATTATTTAGTTATAAGTTGAAACTCACTGTATTTGAAGAAGGTCGTCTGATCAAGTTGCGTTCTTATATCACGTGGAGCTGATATCAGGTTTATATTGGTAAACTGATGTATGTTATACGTATAATATTGTCACTCGAAAAAAACTTGATATTATTTCTTCAATTGAAAGTAAATGGCAATTACTAATTATCACACGTGTAAATAAGATGACGTTTTATTTCAGATATAATTTCAGTTCTAATTCTGAATATTTAACTAAAAATAATTTAAAAAATAATTATATCACACACGAGTCCACCGGTAACACTAAGAATACCACACTCCACTAACGCGGTAAACGTTAAACGTGGCCGAAATTAATTATTCTAATATGTAGGTATTATACGCGCAAGACCGCGATCAGAATCGCGTTCGTCCGGTGGATAGTAATAAAATTACGCGTCTTTATAACCGATCGATGTATGTATGTATGTACCTAATAATTAAAATTAAATACACAATATTCACTTGATATTGAGATTGAGATTGAAAGAGAAGCGCTAAGAGAGATGATAAATAATCTAACGATAGAGAAATGTACTTGAGACATATAATTTTCTCTGAAATATGAAATGAAATTAGTTATTGTTTAACGGTATGTACAGCTTTGAGTGAAATGTTTTCCATTCAATTTTCAATCAATTAGTTCGATAATAATAAGTTAAAAAGACAATTAACGATTGTCTCGTAAATCATGCATGTGTTTCAAACGAATATAAATGATTATACAGCAAGTGTTTGTCTCTGGGATTCACAGCTGTGTGTTATATATGACGTTAACGTTTCAACAAACGAATCGTTCTTAAACTAATTAATAATTATTATTATAGAAAAGGTATATGTTACGATAAAAGTATAAATGGAAGTTGTGTTAAAGCCACGCGGCTCTGGTTCTCTCTCTTTCTTTCTTTCTCCCTCTCTCTTTCTTTCTCTTTCTCTCTACAACGTATACGTCGCGCGTATATCCCGAACACACATTAACGAAATAAATATCTGTACACATCCGTATAGTATCGTCAATAATAATAATAATAATAAAAATAATAATAATAATTATAATATTAAATGCAGTTTCCGCCACACCCTGCAACCACGATAAATAATATCTATATACATATATGTATACATACATGTATATATATTGTATAGATATATTCTATATGTATGTATATATATATATCACATAACTTCCACCATAATGATTATAAATATCGTAGATAAATGATTGAAATAAATAAAAGAAAATATTATATAGTATATCACATATTTTTTTATTTCACCTTTTTCAATAGATAACTAATATAACTATATTAGCGTTTTTGTTTTTTTTTTTATTTTTTGTTCTTTTTTCTGTATTATATATTTCACGCGATGGAAAAAAAAAATATAAAAACGCGCAAGCTCTTCTTCTCTATTCTGGTGCGTATATTAAAAAAATAACTCGTACAGTACGGGTACGTCTTTGCGCTTACTCGTCGGCCGTAGGGTTCAGCCGCGGCGCGTCAAGTGCGCGCCTCCGCGACTCCAACCAACGAACCAGTCTCGGTTATTTTCGTTAAACTTCGTATAACTTCGGATTTTATATAGTCGCGTCAGTCCAATGTCTGACTCCTATAGTACAATACTGCCTCCGTGGCAAAGCGAAGCTTTTTCGCCTCTCTTTCGATATACGTAAACATTTTTCCTGTCCCTGACGATGGCCTCCGGTAAACCCGCCCTATACCCCCCTTGCCCGACACCACCCCGCCAAATAGGGTTCTGGTTCTGGTAGTCATGACGCTAGTTTAAATCAACCAATTTTATTCAATTACTTGATCAAACGAGGCCGGCTATTATAGATATCAAAAATTTTCATTAATAAAAAAAAAAAACTGTAAACAATTCATTCAAATCTGATTTTGATATTTTATCAACTTTTTGACGGTAATGTACCTCATTTTTATTTAAAAAAAAATTTTTTTTCTTGTTTTCTCTCTTTTAGGTCACTCCGACGCTGAACCCTTCACGCATAACAATGAGTTGTAACCCTTCTAGATAATGTTTTACCTTCATTATTATAATTTTTTTTTTTTCTTTTTTTTCTAAAAGAAATAAAATGCAGTAGGAAAAAATGTACTAGTCTATCGCCTATGCATATAACCCTATAGTTGTATGTGTATGAGGGGGGGGGGGGGGGGGGGGGGGGGTACCCCCGTTGCGCGTAACGATATACACGCCTGAACAGATATCGTGCCGGATAAAGCGGGTAATAGAGCGTAAATTAAAGGCAAACATCAGTCGATGGATCGTGGAGACTTGGCCTTCGGAGAAAATTGCATCGCAAGCGAGGATCGAGCCGACTGTACGCTGCACCTACTTACGACGCCGACGTTGGCGTACAGTCCGTTACTGATGTTGAAGTATAAATCGGCTGTTTTAAAGCCTGTATTAAAGTATATAATCTTCGAGACTATAAGACTCTAGAGTATAGAGTATAGAGTATAGTGTATAGTGTATAGAGTGCAGGAGTATGGTGTATAGCTTAGCACTATACTCTTACTATACTTTTCTCTGCTCAGGTGGGTGGCGATGGGTGGCGGCCAAGCCGAACCAGGTACATTCCGTGCCGACTCACAACCGGGCCAGAGAACGCGGTGGCAGAAACTTCAGATAAAGTTGAGATAATAAAAAAGTTTACGCCGTCGAGCACTGACCGCGAGTATGAAACAAGACCGGCTATTGTTCTCGATATTTTTTATTTATTTATTTATTTTTATTTTTTTCGTTTCGTTTTTTTTTTTTTTTTTTTTTTTTTTCATATACACATACACGTAGTTAATTCTTACTGGAGAACATAACCAACGTGTATACAAGGAAGAAGGGGGAGAGTAGCGAGATAGAGATGATTGATTGAAAATCGATTTGTCTTATTGAATCAGTTGCTCGACTAACGTAGATTAAATATGTAAGATTTTTCACGTTGTATGATTAGTAAGAGAAACGAACAGAATGATGAGAAATAAATTCGGTAAAAAAATATTTAGAAAAATAAGAAATTGTAAAAAAAAACAAAAAAAAATGAAAAAAGAGAAAACGAGACTGAATAATCAGCGATTACAATAGAGTCCTCCAGCCGTATATTATATACATATACTCGGGCGATGCAGTATAAGAAGTAACTCGTACGAAAACAGCAGAAATGAATCAGCCGAGAGACTTTGGCCTATAAATAGCCTCGAACCTTTCGGTTTGACTACGTGACTAATAATACAAGTCTTCAGCCTTTGCCATTACCCGACGAGTGCTTAAAACTTGACTTAATCTTATCTATAGAACTCCAAGGGTCGAGATAAGATAACCCGGATCGTGAATAGTTCGACCGTGACAGGTAGATGTTGAACGCATTATTTTTTTCCGATTTTGTCGTGATATGGAAATGTGAAATTTTCGATTTTCATTGACATAAAAAAAACCATAGAAAAAAAAAAAAATAAAAAAAAATAAAAACTTTCCAAATTATGACTTCACGAAACTACCTATATGCTATTATAGAAGTAGGGTAACGAAAGGCGACATCCGGTCTGAGGTGGTCGAATAATATCACGATGTTTGTTCATTATTATGCTTTATTTATGATATTTGCACTGGTGAATAATTTTGTATAAATATAAACCGCGAGATAATGGGACTATTTTTAAATGATGAATAATTGAATAGGCATTTAAGCGATAAGTGCACCGATGACGAAATAATACGAGGGGTGGTTAGGTAGGTAGGTAGGTACGTTACGGTTTTTAGATGCAATCTGAATACTTGATGAATGAGACTAAGCTACCTTCCCCATGATAACAGAGAAAGAGAGAGAGGGAGAGAGAGAGAGAGAGAGAAAGGGAGAAAAAGAGAGAGGAAGTTAAATGGGTGCAATTTATGACGTCATTAGACAGTAATTAAAAGCTCATTAATCATTAGGAAACCGGAGCTGAACCGAGAAGTTTGCCCACTGTATTACTTCCCCGCATTATATTCTGCGGGCCATATCGAATTGAAATATTACTTTAAAAATCGAATAACATCAGGCTATACCATTGCTCATTAGTATACTCACTCTCCTCTTGGTGCAGTGTTATCGTGTTATTTTATATACTGTATAAGCTGTAAGTTCGTATAATTATATTTCATCAAAAGTATCGGGCACGTGTCATGTGACGATAAGACATTTTATGAGGTCAATTAAAATGGCCCCTGTCTAAACGACGCGGGTAGATTTGGAATACAATTAGCGAAATTAAAAAAATAAAATACCAACGTCAAGGCGGGATACTGAGAGAAAATAAAGAAGGAAAAAAAATTAAATAAGAAAAGAAAATGACAAGATAATTAATGAATTAAGAAACTGAAAGTAATTACAAATTTATATATAGGTATGTTGTACATACATACATACATACATACATTAAAATACTTTGATAACTTTATATACAACGGTAGAGACACATCCAGGACAAAATTAGCATTGCACTTCCTCCAGTCGAATCAATATATGCGTTCAAGTTTGTTCGACGCTGTTCGTAACCGTATGGATATACTATTATAGATGGTGGTTACTGGGCTCAAAATGGTGGCCCAAGATTAATGAAATTTAGCTGATATCAGCGCAGCTGCACGTAGGAGGTAATGCTAATTACTTCGCGATGTATATAGCCATAGATCGTACCTACCTTATACCTACCTACTTGGCAAGTTCTGAACTTCGATGTTCTGATCGGGCAAAACGATCTCAAATTCTAATTAAGTCATTCATTATCTTAGTTCGATGTATGTATCTATGTACTACATATATAAAAAATAATGATTGTTAATTTTGATTAGCGAATTGAAAAATAAAGTTCTCATCATGATCTTCGAGAAAGAATATAGCCGATCAAATTTCGTACTAAAAATGTAAATCCTGTGTTGAGGGAGTCGAAGACAAAAGGCCTCAAATATTGTAGTTTTGATTTTTTTTTCAAGTGTTACCGCATCTCCAACGGTATAAGTAGGTACTACTTTACGATAAAAATATTCCACAAATACTTCAACATGATCGATCAATGTTCAAAGGTCGCTCGTGAGCACTCAATTTTATTAAAATGTAAATAATATTTTATAAATTATTCTACATCAAATATACTCGATTTTTAAAACGTGATTTCTCATCATTTTCGTTCGATTTATTAATGGACATTAATAACGCTCGTATGCAACATCAAGAAGAAATAAAATACGATGTTTTATGGTTATAACATTTTCTCGAAACTAAAGTAACGGCAAAAATTTTATCTGCCATAATCTCTGAAGCAAAATACATTTTTTTTTTTTTATTACTCTTTTTGGATGAGTTTGCAAACTCCAAAAATTCTTCGCTATGGATTGACTACTACAAATATTTTTTTAACTCATCGTTTCATACCCGGAATTGCAAAATATGAATAAAAGGTGGTTTCGGCGCACCCTAATATACATAGATATATACATATATAATATATGCGTGACCCCCGTGAAAATGCACTACAAGGTGCATTATAGTTGCAGCATTACCCGCGAGGGGGCTTAAACTGGAAAATTTTAAACATGGCGGTGCAACACGGACAGGCGCACTCTGGCCCGATCAATAGCGCCTTGTTTAATATAAGTTCTCAAACTCTGTACAGCCAGTGTCAAGATATTATAGAATAAAATTTTCTCTGATATTTATATGTATATATTAATATAATGTATAAATAATTTAATAATATTTCTGTTATTTATTTTCTCTATTGTATAACAAAATGATATGGATTTATATACCTAATGAGCGTATATTAAGCATATATGCTTAGCGTAATCACTTCTTAAATGAAGAAAAATTATATACATACATGATCCGTGGGAAAAGCCGTTTTACGATTATAAAAAAATTAACCAAACCCAATACCACGATGAATGGTCGTTGCGTAAATTTTAAACGATCATCCGGTAGTTAAATAGTAATTCCATTAGCCTTCAATTCTTTCCTGGTCAAGGCTGGTGCATAGTATAGGAATGTAGTCTCTTCAAAAATCGATTCTGAACGGTAGAAAAATTCTGTACGATTATTTGGCATATCTTTTTCCATCGTTAGGGGATGATTCCCTTTGGATTTTGAAGCAACAAAAATAACGTCGTTCAATTTGCGAAGTAAAGATTATTTTTATCGTACATACATACATACATAGGTATATTAAATAAATAATACTAATCGATTAGTATATAGCCGTAGATTTTATACTGCATCACAGTCTTTAAAAAGGGTAAAGTATTTTATAAATTTATATATCAACGCATACCTATATGGAGGGAGAGTTGGCCGCGGTTTTCCATTCGGAAATTAAAAAACTTTCAGATTCAACGTAAAAATTTAAAAACAATAAAAAAAAATAATAAAAAAATTAAAAAAAAAAAAAAAAAAAATACTCCTCGAAGTAAAGTTTCAATTCGAATTAACGTAGCTGGTCCTCAAAGTCCTACAAACTTATTTCAAAAGGTTCTAATTAATGCGTTGCAAAACGAGATCGTTCTTTAAACATATACGTATACATACATAATACAATAGTCGAGGTATAATAATACAAATTAAAGTACGCGTACATAATAACTAGAATGGAAGAATTGCGTCTGGAGAGTTTTCGAGTCGAAACAATTAGCAAAATGCGTTTAGGACGAGTTACAAAGAAAAATAGCGCGAATAACATATGTATGTATACCTAGCGGGAAGAAAATGAAAATAAAAAATAAAGAAAACCAGTTACAGGGGGAGGGGGGAATTAGAGGGAAAAAGCAAACATAAAATTTGACTTTTTACTGTTTTATACGCGCACAGCGGTCGGCGCTGCATTTTACGGCCGAATTTGAGTGCCTCGTAAACGCGTAAGGAAAACGACGTGCTCTAGTCTTTCGCCGTCTTATACTATACCTACACCACCCTACACACATATATATATATATAATACATATATTTAGAAACACACTGAATCACGTAGGGAACTATATTACGTGAGCGAATCCGTATCTTATCCTAGATTTCCCTGTGGGTAGACAGTTCGTAAATTTTCTAAATCGTAAGCTATTTCACGTATAATTAACTATTTTCCTTACCTGCGTAGGCGTAGTTAGATATATTATATATATATACCCTAATCCTGACCTTATAAAACGTAGACAATATAATATATCGCATATACCCTAATCCATATATTCACTTCTGATCACGATCTTTAGACAAATGCCATTTTACCTCGTGAGAAAATGCTTATAGGCTGTCGTGAGTAACGTGCGTAACGTGCGTGTTATAAACAGGGCTACGGTTATTAGCGGTTAACTAGTAGGATTAGGTTAAAGTAGCCATAAACTATAGACTTGGAAGAACATAGTGAACGCGCGAAGGTTGTCGATGAGTTTTAAATAGGTAAATGGACAGTGTACTTAGTTATAATATTATTTGCGTATGAAACACGTAATACGTTACCTTGATTATTAATTTCCTTTTGCAATTTTTTTTCTTTTTTTTTTTTCTTTTTTTTTTTTGTTCAACAAACGACATAAGCGTCCTCAGTTCATGGATCATATTACGATACAATCAGCGTTAAAATGCAAGAGTGGAATATAAGAGACATACACGTTTGTAGATTTAAGATCCCAACTCGTAAGTAAAGGTAAGGTAATTACGATTTAGTACTACTTACCCTGGGTGTTCCTTTTCCTCTACCTCGACCTCGTTCTCTGAAAGCTCCATCGCCTGTCTGCAGGTGATATAAATGCTGAAACAAATAAAAAACGGAGGAAAAATGTAACTAAAATATTTCTCTTATGGAAACGTTGAATAGATACAGGTACGCCTGGAATCCTGCAACCCGTGCGACACGTAGGTAACGGGTTTGCATTAAATTTTCGATAACATTTCTGATAATAATGTAAATCTCTCGATCTCTATCCTAGATAAGATCGCGTATAGTTAAATTCCGGATATGAGATTACCAAAGAAGGTTGTATATTATCAACCCTTTCGAAAGCCTCGGTCGATAAGTTCACAAGCTTTCGAAAACAGTCCGAAATTTCAGATGTCGAAGTGATATTTTTTTTTCAGGAGTTTAATAATTATGGAATAATTATTTGCAGAAAAAAATTTTATTTGTAGAAATTTAAAAAAAAATGATCGATTTCATAACAGTTTTCTATTTTATCGGTCGTGTACCCACCCCAGAATGTGCAACAGAGAAATTACCGACACCAAAAGTTAGAAAATTGTATCATCGTGTCGCCAGATGTCGACAGAGGGTCGCTTCGTACGTAGCGCCTCTAGTACGAGAGTCTGCAATTCTCTAGGTACGAGCTAAAAACTACCCCTAGAATCCCCCGTCAGTGCGCATGCGTTTTCCAAAAAATAAGATAAAATTGATTTTTTTTTTGATGCGCGCCACTCGGAAAATTAAATTACTACGCGACTGACGCACCTAAGAGGTCGACGACAAGTTATTTTATTTATTTCTGTATTTCATTTAGTATTTTTATTTTTCGTCTCGTTTGAAAATCTCGATTCATCTTTGCAGCGTGAAAACGCAAGGAGGAGATAAGATAGGATTGGATAAGGTAAGCTGAGGTAAGGCAGATGAGGTAAGGCAATGTAAGGTAAGGCAAGGTGGGGTAAAGTAAGGCAGAGTGAGATAAGGTTGGGTGTTCAGAGGTGAAATTACATCTTTCGACGTTTTTCCATCACCGTGATTATTTAATTTGATATTTCAGGAAGTGCGCCAGCTCCTCGAGGCGAAGTCAGGGGGTGGACAGGGAGGGGGGGTGGGTTGGTATGGAAGGGAAGAGGGTGGGCTTCGAGCGCCAGCGTGAAATCGAGTTAAACTTGAAATTAGACTTGCTTCCTTGATATTATATAAGATATTTGTCTTCGCGGAATTAATTTAATATAAACTTGGTAAGTCTGATTTGTTGTATTTACTTTCGAAATTTTACTCTACAAAATTGACGAAGAGATTTATCATTTATAAATTTGCAAATTCGTTCTCTCATCTTGGTTGTATATCTACTAAATTGCATTAGTATCAATATTTTCTAATTTTTTTTTTTCTTTTAATTTTTCTTCCTTTTACAATATCACAATTTAATAAGCCAATTGGGATAAAGAGAATATTTAATCACATAGACTTTTCCCATCAAGGCGAAAACAGTATAATTTCACTGCAGGTAGGTATAATGTCCGATGATCTAATCAACGTCTTCGTGCAGTATATTCGAACCAATGAATATCGGGGTTTCGCGTAAAACCATAGGTATAAAGCTGTCCACACTTCCCTCGACTTCCCTTCCCTCGCTGCAGGGAACCGTAAGGCATGAGTGACCGACTACGGTCTAATTCCCTTTTACACGCTTTGCTTTATATACCTTTACGCATATAATCATTATCTCCCTGCAGTTTATTATACCTATGTATACCATACGTGTATGTACCAATATAAAATTAAACTGCGTGCGCGCAACTTACACTGCAGTTAAACTCTACTCATACGTGCGCTTCTTAGCGTGATCGATATATACACGTGGAGGTATAATATTTATATACAGCAATACGTGGTCTCTAAGTCATATAAACAGAAAAATATGTATTTTACTTCGAATGAAAAAATACGAAAGCTGAAAGTTTGTGTCGTGAAAATTTCACTGAATTATCATAATCTGTTGTAAATTACATATATTTTCTTTTCATATATACGACGACCTGTAAATCCGACCTGAAGCGTCGTCGCTTATATGCACACGAAGCAGCAGGGTATAGGGAAGTTGAGGTGAGACTAGGTCCAAGCTTTCTCTCTCTTTCTCTCTTTCCCTTGGCTCTTGTTCTTTCTCTCTCTCTCTCAACGCACCTGGCAAAAGTAGTCGATATGTACACGCCTGAGAGAGAGGGGTGATCCCAAGACACAAGGCAAATGTCAATATAACGAGAATGCATCGCTTCTAAACCGCTTGGAAATGGCTTGGCAAAAAGCCGCAGGAGTGCCAATGAGAGCGTAATTAATCGAACGAGCTAAGGGACTCGGTTTCATTGGCTCAGAAAGAATCGATGTCGTAGTTCGTCGGTGCTCATGGTTTACTGAATATATGTAACATACATACATCCATATACATACGTAGTTCACTCGGCTTTGGTATCAGATTTAAGATAGGTATATAGTATAGGTATGTACCTACTTGAGAAGTGTATATATATGTACATACATACGTCTGCTCTGTGATTAAATAAAGAAAAAAAAGAAAAGAAAATGAGAAAAAAAATGTGTACTTTACTTTTATTTTTTTTTTTTTCTTATTCTCGCATTTATTTTGTCTCCCTCGTTTATTTTATACGTTATCGAAGATACTTGCGCGAGGCTCAGGACAAGCATACAAAAGATTCGAAAATTTAGCACCGTGGAACCATATTTTAATTTTCCGAGGCGCGGGGCTTCCCTCAAAAGCAGAAGCACCGCCAGCAATGAATTATTTAAAATGGCCAGGCGTTGTTGCGTGCCCAGCCTGCAAACTGGCCCGATGACACTATCTAACAGTGGGGATCTTGGTAAAAATACAAAAAACAGAAAGAAAAAAAAAAAAGAAACGAAATTCTCAACCATCGTCTTGAGAATTCGCAAAAGGTCCGAGTAGGTACACCGTCGACAACTACTCACTGCATCGGAAGTCGTAAGAATTATTTCATCCTGTTAACAAGTCGATCATCACCGTCTAAAAAGTCGAAACTTTTGATTATACGCGGACCTTACTTATCTCTCGCAGTTGTGTATTTTTTGTTTATTTTGTTTTGTCATCTCTTTAATTTTTATCGCATAAAAAAACACCTCGTTTAAATTTCAAACACACTTTTTTTTTCCCCCCCTATCCTTGAAAACTTCTCTGTATTATGTATAGAGTTGGTAAATGAGTGGTGGCAACGACGGTGGCGGTGGCTGGTGCCAATTAGAAACACGCGTAGTGTAGCAGCTGTTTCGATTGGCCGATAAGGTAATTAAAATATTTCGTAAATGCATTACTCGTTTATTTATTTATTTTTATTTTTATTCTTTTGTATCCTTTTTTTTTTTTTTTATTTCTAACAGATGCGTTCTCTTTGATAAACAGAAACAAGTTAAGTGGACCTTGAATTAATCTTATACGTGTGGAAAATACGGTACGTAACTTTATGGTGTGAACCAAGAATCAAACAGAAGCAAAAAAAAATTCTACGTCGAACCACACACTTGTGTGTTCTTTCAACCATTTTACGATTTGCTGTTATCTAAAATTATGCTACTTCCAGTAAAACGAAAGAAGAAGACAAGATCGTTCACCTCACTTATTCTGCAATTGAAAAAATTTAATGAAGAAGGAAGAATGAATGGAGACAATAATGTATGAAAATTTGGGTGATAGTACGTATGTTGTACCTGCCTACTCCAAAAATACAGGAATTTTTATTAAACGTAATAGTAAGGATATGCAGGTAGAGTGAGTTGAGGAGGCATGTGCACCAGGCTTTGTACGGCGTCATCAAACAGACTAAACACAGAAGCAAGTCCAAATAGCTAAGGAAAGGAAACAGCATGGCGACAGCCGTCTGTAGTATTTGTTTAAAGTCGCATGACACCGAACATTTGCCCCAGAAGTTGGAATTATAACCAAACATGTCCCTGTTCGGACGAAGGGACAGTGAAAACCGTCATATTTTTTTACCCTCAGCCTCTTCTAGATTCATTCCACACTCTAACCGTCGGTTCTATAAGACTTTCTGTTGAAAATATTCATATTCAAAGGAAACGCCGAAGATTCCTTGCTACGCGGTTACGAATGTTTTACATCTTACTGCGGCGTCGTATGAATCACTTATATACATATAGTATATACCTACATACACTTACAGGGAATATATTGGAAGAACGTTAGAAAGAACGTATAGAATACTATATATGGGTTCGTTTTTAGGTATATCTATAAAGTGAAAAACGAATAAAACACACGTGTGCATCTCGGTTAATGCTTCTTCGTGGGCTTATTTTTTATTTTTTTATTTTTTTGTTTTAGCTTCTACTTTTTGTTTTTTGATTTTTTTTTTTTTTTTTTTTTTTTGTATGCAGGTTTTCCACAGCGTGAAACACCATGATTCGTATTTGTCACGCCCGAGTATTACAGCTGCCCGATATATATACGTACCGTGCCAGGACGAATTTGTATTTGTATCTGTAACGCGGATGAGAGGGATGAAGGGAGAATATAATAAAATCAAAAATCCCCCAGCTTCCGTTGCTGCCGCGTATAGCACGGATCATTGAATAGACGGATTTTATGGCAGAACATAAAAGTTTGCTATTGTTGTTCGATGTATCGAAGTGACGATTTGACGTTGGGTAAAAAAAAAAAAAAAAAAGAAAGAAAAAATAATAATAATAAAATAAAATAAAACAGCTTCCCTCCATGAATTTACAACTGCTACGAAACTCTGTATACCTACTGATACACGCCACAGACTTTACGATCGAGACGTAGGTATGTATGTACATTTTTTTTTTTTTTGATAACAAAATATCTAGGAAAAACCGGATTGATTGATAATAAAAATAAAAAAATTGAATAAATTGAAATGAGAGAAGATAGGAAAAAAAGAAAAGAAAAAAAAAGAAAAATTGTGACTTATAAAATGGAATGGACTGTAATCACGCAAGTAAAAATCCATTTCAAATTTTCTACTGACTTTCATTTTGACCAACAATTTCACAGCGACAGCTGGTCGGCGGCTGCGAGAACCGTTGCTCCCATTAGAAGCTCGACGGTTGAAACTTGAAAGTCTACCAAGGGACAGGTTGACGCACGGCCGACCGTACAACCGACTGACTGACTGACTGACTGACGGACGAAGATAATATATGTCGATTTAATCAGTTTTTTTTTTTTTTTTTTCTCACCACGTATATATCTCCTACGACATCCCTGTGTCATTACAGTAAAAACGAAGAAGAAAAAAAAAAAAAAAAAACAAGGTTGAGGATCTAACCCTTTTTTTTTGTTTTCAATTTTGAAAACGAGGTTGTAAAGCGGAATTGCAGAACAAGTAAATGAGTAAATAAATTAATAAGTCCACGTGCTTGTTTATTCTCCTTTTCTTTATTTATCCTGAGTCAATTGGTGTGCAAAACTTGATGTGAACAAAATAGCACCGAAGCGAAACGTAGCGGCTTTTCGTTTGTGCGAATGTAACAATGCTTTTAATCGTGTGAAGTGTAATACGGGACGAATAATTCATGAAAAAGTAGATGTATAATAATAATACCTAAATTTATATGATGACGAATAGAAATGCCATTAAGACCAACTGTCAACTTTCCTAAGCCACAAAAACCGATGTATCTTTTCGCAAGGGAATGCTTTATACATCCATATACGTTTGTATATGTGGATCAAAATGAGTTTCTGTTATTGCAAACGCGCGTGGCGAATCGTACTAAGGCCATTAATTTTGTTCCTTGATGCAAAAATAATTTGGAACTATTATTCTTTAGAACCGAGCGCTAGAGGCTTAAAGAGTGGAAAAAATAAACCATGCACAAGTAATTACAAGAGGCGGTAGATTAGCGGGCACCAATTTAAAAAAGGTAAATTTCCGAGGCGGAGAGAAGGTATAGGTAAGTAGGTACTTTTACACTTGGTGCAGTTTGCACCCACCAGGTAGGTAATTGGATTTTATACGAAATAAACAAGCGTCTACTAGCTAGCAGACAGCGGTTAACGGTTATAATAATTATTTTTACAGCATTTCCGAGTACGCTTAAAGTCTTTGGCTACAGTCGTGCATGAGCGCTTCCCAGCTGGCAGTCAGAGCCGGAGGTCAACCTTCTGACACAAGGGCGTCGCGTATTCGGACGCCAATTTACCTAAAAACATATCGGTGCTTAACTTAAGCCCTTACTTTACACAGGATATACGAACTGCCGACTAGTTGTTGTGTTTTTCAACGTTAAAACTTGTTTTCAATTCCCAGTAATGGATATATATCATTTCCGAATCACGTGTGATACGATCAAAAATCGTTTCTCAATTTACGTCATTTTTACGAGAAACTTTTTATTTCAAAAAAAAAAAAAAAAAATGTTTCCCTTCTTTTCGACAAATTCAACGATCATTCATCTCTTATTTTCCAACTCTACGTGATACGAGCATCTGAATTCGTCAAAGACTATAAAATATATTCCGTTTATACTAAAATACGCTGTAAATGCGTGACGGTTCATTTGCTCGATTTGTGGTAAAAAGAATTTTACCGGTGTCGAAAAATTTTTCTACCTTAAGTTTCAAATCAGGAACAATAACATTTCTTTCACGCACAGTTCGGCGGACGTGGGAACACAAATTTTTATTTCCTTTGGTATAGGATCGATTCGCTGTTGGTACGATAGTATAGAAACTCTGAGACACCTTTAATCAGCCAAACTGTCACCCGTGAGTTAAACAACACGCAATGGTCCCGCGTTTCTTTTCATATAAAATATTATCATTATTAATCATTTTATATTTTTATTCTATCTTTTAGTAAGTATCAGCGCAGGTTTAATTCACGCACAAATCGAGAAACTATTACTATTCTCTTATTATTCAATTCCTGACCTCTCTCAAGTCAGTATTTCTCGTCTCCCCTCGCATAGATGTATATACCACAAAGCCATCCTCCTCCCCAACAACTCCTCCCTATAAACCTTCCCCACGAGTTGCAGTCGACCAAGATAGATCTTAGGGTAATCCTGGCGGGATACCAAGGAAAACCAAAGCCCGTGTAACACGTACGAAGAGTTTTTTTGTAATATCTTCATCTCTCGTTATTATCTGCTGAGATGATAAGTAATTGGATTTATAGATTTTGGAGCGGAATTGTGACTTTTGGAACTTGAAAAATTTGGCAATATATGCGAACACCCATTTCCAATGATAAATCCAAGGACTTGTTTGGATCCAAAGATTGCTTGTAGCTGTCGCTCAAAGGTAGATACGCCCCGACGTCTCGTTTAGCTCCGGCCAAAGCCCAGAGGAGAAGAGAGACTCGCCCACGCGCCCTCGGTTTGAAGGGTGAGGTTTATTCTTGTACCAAAACAACCCCGTGGTGCACGCGTACCACGGCGCGTCGGGTGGCGTCGGATGACGTCGGCAGCGTCGACGCCGTCGGTGTAGAACCGACCCACCAACCCCCTGCAGACTTCCTTCCGCGTTTGTCACCGAAAATAGATGCCATGCAAATACCCCGGCTTCTATTTTTCCCGAATTATCCGTGCCCGAATTATTTAGGGCAACGATATTTTTGGGAAACTGGGTGACATTCGTCAAGGATGATTTAACGGAGCTATTTCTTCTTAATCTAATTGCAAAATACTTGGAACGTTCTGTCCAATATAGAACTCTGGTAGCCTCGTAAAGTAGCATTCAGTTATTTACCTACCGCGCACATAAAACATCACCTAAATAGATGTATACAAACGTAAGAGTATAACATACTAGATAGGAAAGAGCCGCACCTAGGAGCTGTCAACGCTCGAGATATCTAATCAAACCTTGACAGTAGTTGAAGATAACCTCGACTTTCCTTACCCTAAGTCCTGGATCTTAGAATCAACGCTGAACAGATACAAAATGCTAAAACACATGGCTAAAAGAAACGAGAATGTATGCAATCCTTATTGTGACAAATTGAAGAGATATTCAGGATTGTCCTAATGGATTAATGGAAAAATAAAGTACATGTTGATATATAAATTTGTGGTAGATATGATTAACGCTCGATGCTTTAGCTGGAATCGATATGCGGTCTCAATTTTGTTAGATATTGACACAGGGTCTATTAGTTCCGGCTTACAGCTCTAATCTTGTCAAACTTCAAAAGAAGTATAACGTGCTGAGGAACGCATGTTAGGTGTAATCTCCTCCTGTGATAAGCCTAGGACGAGAAATCGTTCTACGGTTATATAGGAGAAAACCCCGAACTGCCTTTTTGCCACAAATCGATCATGTTGTTTAGAAGGTGACTATTATACCAGGGTGTGATGTAAACTTATGATAATCTCCGAATATCCGTTGTGAAATACAGAATTATATAATCTGAGTGCTGGTTCGCGTGACATCAGACGCGTACAAGAGATTCCAAAACATAAAACACGTGGATGGTCCACCACGTGGATATGTTATTGTTTTGGGTATAAGAGAGTGTAAGGGTGTTCTTCCTGGGGAGGGAAACGGAGGATAAAGAGAAGAGGAGGGAAAGAGAGGATCGGAGGGTCAGACACCCCACGACCGACCCTCCAGGAGGGATTTCATTCATGGCCCCCAAACCCCCGAACGACTGAGGAGTCAGGCCGAGGGCAAGCGATACATTACCACTAGAAAAGGGTAGCAGACGCTTCGAGGCACGTGATGGCTGGGAAGGGGACTTTGCCCGACCGTCTGCTCGCTCTATCCTCTCCATCCGTTTGACCGTTTGGTCATTTGACGTCTTAATATCCACGACGTTAAAGGGTTTCGATCTTTATCACCGGACCTTTTTCTCGCTCAGATTTCTTATCATCGTATGACGAATATACCCAGACGACAATTAGCAACCTACTACTATCACCACACCAAGGTCACCGGTAAGTATGAAAGTATAAAATTTACATTCACAGGGCTTTATAATCCGTGTATATTTCAGCCGAACGAAACATCATCCTAAGCCGTATATAAGGACCCAATTTACTACCACTGAGCCAGCAGACTCGGTAAGGCTTCTTTGACGTCAGATTCATGAGAAATAAAAAGTACGAAAAATAAATTTGAAAATGAAAAATGAAGACAGAGAGATTGAGAGAGGGAGAGAAAGAGATACTTCGATGAACAGTAATGTGAGAACTGAGTCACGGCTAGCGATAAGTTTAGTTTACATCTCAGTGAGCCTATATTCACCACGTGCAGGGAAATCCGTCAACACCGTGCTCTTACAGTCAGACTTTTTCGAGAAGAACGTCCGCGCCAGGTGCCCTTGAGAGTAGTGACTCGTGCGAGGGAGTGGCACGCTTCCAGATAATTAACCAGGACCCCCGTTTCGGGAGTCGGGACCCCTCTCTAAACTCTAAAGAACCTTCTAGAATCTCGAGACTGGGGAGCCAGTCCCCTTCAGAACTCAAAAGTGTGGCACGAGCCACGAGAAAAGAAAGATAAAAAAAAGTTGCCATTTATTCCTTAAAACTTTCTCAACACTCCCCATAGCACCAAGATACGTTTCATTTCCTCCTCATATAGTGCACACTTTTTAACTGTTATAATTTATACAGAATGTTTTCAATCAGAGAAGAAAAGAATACTAATTGAAAAAATTGAAGCAGATATTCATGTTACAGGATAGACGGATGACAGAGATTCTCAGGTGTTACTTGATCATAGGCACGAGCGGCGGGACTGGTGGCTTTGTGTTGGTGATAGCACGGGCGGTGAATGCGAATGTGATAGTATGTGAAAGGATACAGTGAGGCGAAAGGGGGCGAAAAGCGAAACTGCGAAAGGACCAAGGGAGGAAAGAGGAAGAGGAAGAGGAAGTCTTCCAGTCCCCCGCGGGACGGACCGTCGTCGGGATGGAATAGGATTTCCCTGACCTGTCCTCGACCCTGACCCAGACAACAGTCATAACACCACCCTAACACCTCTCTGCTTGGTGCTGAGGAGGGTCTTTCCACAACTGAGGGTCCCGGTCGCCCACTACGTCTGGTGGTTTACATTTTATCGCACCCCCTTGTCTGAGGGATCGCTTAGGCTGTACGGGGAAATACCCCAAAAGCTGGAGGGCGAGGGTCGAACCCTGTATTGTTAATTGGCCTGTAATCGCGAAATATGAGGGGATATAGATGTGGATTAAACGTCTGCTTCCACCTGACTCGTGCCACCACCAATTTTAAACTTCCTGATTCTTCAATCTGATCGAATCCAGTTATCCTGGTAACGATATTAAAATTCCCAATTACATATCACCAAGTTTACCAATAATACCTTTATCTCTCGTTTTTTTCGCACAACCATTTGGTGACCATTGAATATGATTCGAATGGTAATATTATCTCTGTCGTGAACCCGTAAATAGAGAACAAAAAACATTTTTTCACCTTGAAGATACTTCGAAAATTCACTATGTTCAATTTAAATCTTATTAAATCGTGAATGGTCAAAAATGTTCTGCTTTGGTTAATAAAGAGGAAAAATCTAGATATCTGTTGATCTGTGTAAGAATTCTAGGAACTAGAGAACGTAAATTAACCTCATGTTTAAAAAAAACAAAAGACAAAAAAAATTCAACAGCTGAGATCCTGTACGGTCTTAAAACGTGTAGCCCGACATCGGAAGGATCTGGCGCCCAACATAAATCAAAACGTCTTCCCAAGAAAAAGCCGAAAACAAAAAGTTGTAGGGAAAAAAAGGATAAAAGAAAAGAGAGAAAAAAAAAAAAAAATTAGGACAGATGGTGATCCCCACCCAGAGCATCTTGCAGTCGTAGAACTTAACGAAACCATGGTATATAGTATACACTACACCCGTGTATTAATTCTCCAGACACAGAAACGGTGTCTTCTTATATGCTAACGATTTATTATAAAGACACATTCCACTGACTATGTCTAGTTTCAATATGTAACGAGCTGGTTTATATACTGGTGTTACTTTAAAGACTGAACGGAAAGGATCTTCGTTGCAAAAAAAAAAAAAAAAGAGAAATATGAGAAAGAGAAAGAGAAAAAGAAAAGAAAGAAAAAACAACACGTCAGGCTAATCAGGTATTCACCAATTAATCCCAACCAGACGACAACACTCCATAATCATCCCAAAGCTAAATACTCGACGTTAACGATTGAATAAAACAAACACTTTCGTCGGGGTCATGGCTCCGTCGGGCATCGCACTTAGCGCGGGGGATGAAACCGAGCGAATGTAGCAGACGAGTATTTCTGAATACATGTTCCATATACATATACCTGTGTATATTATGTACGTAGATATACACACATATATGTACATGTATGTAATAGGGAAACCTCACCCAAACAAACCTTTGGCCGCAGGGTCAAGGTTTCCATCCCCATTCCTCGGACCGGCATCTCATCCACCCCCAGGAGTCCCGGAGGCTGGGTAGTGAACAGGCGGTAGTAAACCTCTCTCTCTTTCTCTTTCTCTTTCTCTATCTCTCTCCTGCTCTCTCTCCTTTCCTCTTGCTCATCCTCTCTCGCAGACGATAGCCGCGGGCGGTTCCAGACAATGGGCTATGTTTGGGTGTGAACGTAACGCGTAACCACGTGATGTTTCACCCGTAGGTGGTTAAACGCGGCCGCACGAAACACTCTACCGTAGATTTTACGCTTTGGCTACGCAATTACGTCACCGCACAACACCTCTCGAGGGACGACGGATACCCGTCCAGTCCGTTCGCTAATCTTGACGATGATCGCGGTCAAGCTCTAGGTCTCGCACTTGCGAGACACTTGAAGCAGACCTAGTTCAAAGATTGTAATAAGGAAGGGTTTGCTCGTATTTAAATCGCGTACATATATGCAGCAACATATAATATCACGGTTGCAGCATCTCTTTCTTTCTTGCTTGCTCTTTCTTTCTTTCTTTCTTTCTTTCTCTCACTCTTACTCTCACTCTCACTATCACTCTCTCGCTCTCGAGCGACGCTAACTGTCTATTTCCTAACTTAATCCGTAACTTCCGATGCCGCAGCAATCTGACATCCTTTTTTATTTTCATTGGCTCCGCCGGCACTCACCGACGGATGGAACCGACGCGACGGACGGACGTACGGACGGACGGGCGCTGGGCGATGGGCTATGGGCGATGGGACTTGTTCCCAGGATTTTTCTATCCGCGACTGAGCGACCCAACTAATCAATTTATGTCGTTGCTGCGGTGCTGACCGACCGAGAACAAATTGCCCGGCCATGTCAGTTGAGTGCGGCTTCCGTCGTCCACGTTACAGGTTCATAAAACCTGTTAAGTACCACCGCGTATACAGGGTGTCCCTTTAATATTGGTTCATCATAAAAGTACTTCGATTTATTATCACAAAGAAATAGCCTTCCCAATAACCCCAAAGAATTCGATTAAACGTAGATAAGTTCTTCATTTGTCAAGTAATGGGTAATTGTTTCGGAAATTTTTTAATTTTTCTTTCATTATTAACTCAGATATGATATTGAAGTTTCTTTGTATTAACGAGTAGTTTGAATAATCGAACATACTATACGAAATGTTTGAGAAACCCTAATTACATAACAGGAATACTTGAGAATTCGTTGCTGCACCGTATACGCGAACAATCCTTCGACATTTGCATCACGTTATGAAGAAATTCTTGGGCTCACCCGGTTAGAGAATGCTAAAAATTTTAATTAAACGATAAAAAAAAAAAAAGAGAAAGAGAGAGGAGATACGAAACGGAGACGATATTAAGAATACGTATAATAATTTCAGTACTTCATTTTTCGATTTAAACTTTATACGATCCGAAGAAGAATATCGAGTGCAGTATTTAAATACTGTAGAAAGATTATACCTCCCATATCTAAAGCACGGTAAAATTTTGAAGAATTTCATGTTTTCGTTCGTATCTGAACTGTCTGTATATATTTATCGAAAATAGAGGAAGTAAAGAAGAATAAGAATAAGAATAAGAATAAGAAAAAGAATGAGAAAAATAAAAAGTGGTTGTCCTTAAAGAAGAACTTCTCAGTTCTTCTCAAGTTAGATTGGTGTTAAAGCCTTGACAAATGCGGGCATCTTATAGCCGTGGGAAATGGTACCAAATATTTTATTTCTTACCACCCTTATACCCCGAAACACACCCTCATGCCGGCAAGGTCCCGGAATTTACTCTGCGATAAAAGAAGATTTAAGATTCGTTATCTTCGTCCACAAAAATTATCTTTCAGCCAGAGAAATCGTTTACGTAGTATATATTTAAGTACGTATATAGCCTAGCAGCTAGCTAGGTAATTTCACTTCTAAAAGCCATAGATAAATCTAACTTCGATCGGTGAGGTTAGAAAGGTGGTAAATATTTACAATAGGATAAGTCACGATGTATGTACTCCATATCCCGTGCAGTAGTAACTGAGTATATTACAGGCATAAATCGACTGACAAGAAATATTCAAGTTATTTGAAATATTATTAAAAGCTAAAGCAGAAGGAGACACATGTCGTAAATGAATCATCAACGCCTGCAGTAGTTAGGTACTAAGACAGGAAACTTCCCTTACGAGGGAAAAGGTCCTGCTCCATCAAGGATGAACACGTGTGTTCCCGTGCAGTGAGAAATCCTACGGCAGGAATTCGGTCACAGACTATTTCCAGACTAGATTATAGATACAGACCGTCACCCCCTAGTCACACCTTGTCAGTTAAATAAGAAAGAAGAAAAATAAAAAATTGATTAAGAAAAAATCCCCATCGATCTATACGCACGCACATAATTTTTACGTATGTATATGGTAGGTGTACCTTCTGCAGTAGAGTAACGACGCAACGTGCCTGTGCATAATCTTCTCGGTGCTTCAGTAACTAGGCCCATTATGTACGCGAGCATTGAGAGTGTGTATGGCATACGGTGTATAGTGTAGATCTATGTGGTATTAGTGAACGCGTAATGTATGTCTGTAGGTTAATGCAATTCGCTCAGATCTCATTGCTGGAATTGATTGAGTCGCTCTTTCAATATCGCGATTATTACGTGACCCTTTGTATGAAAATAGCTCTATAAACGGATCAAGAAGTTGTATTCTTTTAATGAAAATTAGAAAACGAAACGATGTATATAATATTTACAGGATTTTTTCTTCCATCCCAACCATTTCTGATGATCGCTTTGTCGGTGATCCTCTCGCCTGTTTAACCGCATGAAGAAGGTCGTGAAGGAGGTCCTGAGGTCGTAAGATTTATCTCGAACCTCTCACCCCCGTAGAGCGATTATAGGCTGCGAAAGTTCAACACTACAGATACCGAGTAGAAAACGGACGGCATATACACTGTACGACAGAGTCCTAGCTGCGCCATCTGCAGAGACTAGTACCTCCTAGAGAATACTACTAAGCTAGATATCTGACAAGCAGGAAAGCGGCAGATGTTCAGAGGCAATTGGAAAACCGGTCGTGTTGTTGTAGCTGCTGTCGCAAATCGCTACGAAAACATTCCTCTCCCGCTACTACATTGAACTGTGACTCCTTTTTTTTTCCATTCGCCCGAAATAAAAAGAAAAAAAAAAAAAAAAAAAAAAGAAAACCGCGTTTCTATTGTCAATTTTTTGTTCATCGAAACTCCGATAAGTGTACGTATATCCATTCGCATATTTTGTGTGGTGATATTTTTGCAAGTAACGTATGAAAGAAAAGGTATCACACATATCGAAATGAAAAAAGAATAGATATAGTTAATAGTTGGCCATGAAACGATTGACTCAAGAATTTCTTCGTTAATTTTTGTTAAAGTAATGGGATGCATTAATCAGACGTTTAACATGAGAAAGGTCTACGGGGCGATACGCGTCATCAATTTTCAAACAAAATGGCTCAACAGGACCAACAAAAAGTCCAGGTAGATATAGAGAAACTCACAGGCACCTATATGCAGGAACACGAACCATCCCAGGTCAGAATTTGGGACAGCTGTTCACTCCAGGACATGATGGCTGAAGTAACACCCGTGAAAAATTGAATAAAGTGTCTCGTAAAGTTAAATAATTAATTTTCTTTACAACCGGCTATAACTCACTTCGTTCACTTTTTATTTGATCGCTACGAAAAGGTTCCCTTATTCCGTTATCGCGCGTGTATTATACATACAATTGAAAAATTTTAAATAAAACTATACAAAAAATTGTATACTATAGCCACTTGTCCTGATCTACGAAAAGCTGGATACCTACAAGCGAAGCCGCGGAGAAGTGATCATAAAATTGAAATTCTTTGGACGTCGAATAGGGCGTGCAAGTTTAGTAACAGCTGCAACTCTCGTAAGATTTCCGATTTTTTCGTACTGTTGGCCTTTGAAGGAAATGTATTTCCTCCACACGTGGTCCTCGTTTAAGGTCAGGTTAGTCTGTCTTTATATACGGGTCTGAGGTTAGTCTAGCCGACATCTGTCCGGGGTCAAAGTAAGCATCAACCAGTAGTAAGCAAAGCCGCGTGTCCCAGTTCACACAACGGCTCACCAGAGCCAAATTGATTCCAAGATCAAACAAGATTTTGTCCTCAAAGTTTAACATCTGATTCAACAGGGTAAACCTTGTATTAACAAGGGTAAAACCCAAGCCCGTCTATATTCCACATCTACTAACCAGATACTCGCTACGTTAACGAAGGACCACTGTTCAAGGATTAACGAGGGAAATAAGAATCGGGTATACCAGATGCCACCAGTCCCTACAGTTTGTTTAGAGAAAGCGAAATCGACAACTACTGATGACAGAATCAAGCCGTAACTTAAAAAAGCTTCTTTTTTCTACACATGGAAATTACTGCACGATCGGTTTGGTTATTCTGAAGTGAAATACAAGAAGACGATGTCGAGAATAAGATGACGAGTTTTTTGATCAGTTTTATTTGGTGAAACGTGTGTAAGTTTGTTATGCAGCTGAACATTGAGTACGCGGATACGGATAAGGGAAAAAAGTCCTTTGAAGAGAAAGTGGCGGTTATAAAATTCACCGCGTTGCAGATTATCTGCAGATCTGTAATGGGATCAAGAATGCCATCTGCTAGTTCCCAATGGTATATACGTGTACATATATACCTAGGATGGTCATAAATTTCAGAAATCTAAAATCAACGGGCATAGAAAATCGCGGTTAAATTTTAACAATAACGCATTAGTCACGGACCCCCATAGAGAACGGTTTTACTACCGAAATACGTGTAGCACCATACGCGTCAGGAGCAGAAAGGATCTCCCATGGTAACCATGGCAACTGCGCAAACAAGATGGCCGACAGCTTCCGGTGCAGCCGGCAGCTGCGCGGATCTAGTTTCTAGGTAGGCACTACTATACATATCTATATGTGTAACATATACTTATAGACATATACGGACGAGAATTGATCCTGCCTAGGATTATACTTTTATGCTTCTCAGCTTTAACTCCGATTTCAGGAAGTTACGCCCGGTTTTCTGTTCGAGGCTAAATACAAATAACACTCCCAGACCGTGTGTAGAAGAACTCGATCCTTTCCGTTTAGAAAACTTTGATCGATAGATATTATGCACATAAACAAAAAACAAAAAATAAAAAATTCAACAAAATTCTATCCCAAATCACTGTCGGATTAAAATTTTCAATGCATGTCATAACCTGGATAGAAATTGAACTAAGATTTGCAACAACTGTGCGAGCTAATCTGCTGACGCATAGATACATTAACACCTGCAAAATGAATCCGGAAGTTGAAGAAATTCATCCAGCACACCCCATCGAAGGGATATCGCTTTGGAGAAGATGCGTTATGAAAAATTACAGCTTACTCAGACAGCGATGAAAATAAGGTTAACGGTGCAAGAAGCAACGAAGGGTAAAAGTTTCGATCGAAAAATCCATCAAACTCAGTTAGGGATAATCGTTTTGGAGGAAAGATTAATTTTCCATGATGCATTTTTCCTTTCTTTTTTTTTTTAATTTTTTTATTATACTTTGAAAAATTTAACAGGAGGCCAGGGTGGTCTCAGCTTTATGCAAATCATCTTAATTAGGGTGTTGGGTAAAGATTTACGTTGCAACGGGTGCAATCGATTTCGCATAAACGCTCCGCTGCACGCGGATAGCGAAACGAGTCGAATGTGCGAGGGACGTACAGTACCGCTAACACCACTGGCCGCATTTCCTTTGAAATAAAACTAATGGCCATTAATAATCGGGATTAGCATTAGAATCAGGGGTTGCTGCAGGCTGTTGCCCGTTAGAATTAGAATTAGAATTAGAATTAGAATTACGCATTGTGCGTAAGGCGCATGTGCATCGGACGTCGTCCTACGACTAGGCTTGTAATAATGTATGCGTTATACGGTATGTAGGACCGAGGCTTGGACCATTCATTCGCTTCGCTATCAAACTGTTAATCAAGATTCTTTGTGCGTTCTTGTTCGCGTACGTGAACGGAATATAGACACAGACTGATACACGACGTCGCGGCTAAAGGGCCGAGCTTTTAGCTGGCCGTTTAACGATCGCCTTTAATTTCCGTTTGTTAGCTTCTCTTCTCTTCTCTTCTCTTCTCTTCTATTCTATTCTATTCTATTTTATTCTATTCTCTTTGCACGGCCATCTCTCTCTCTCTCGCTATATATATGTACCTATATACATATATACCTATATTTATATATGTATATATATATATCCTTGGCTCTGGTTTTAATCGAAGAACTGTGCCAAAATAACACCGTTTCTTTAGCCGATTACAGTTTTTCGTTTACGCTGCAGCACGGAGATAAGCCCTGCCAGGTATTTACGACAGCATGGCCAGAGAGCTAAAGCACCTCCTACTCACACCATACCTCGATCCGCGGGTTTCTTGTCCCGTGAAAAGTCTCTAATTACGCAGCTGTCTAATTGGCTAAATTAAATCTTAAATTTCAAAGACTTTCTTCTCTCTTCCGAGATGTAGTACGTCAAAATTATTATTACTTTTTTTTTTTTTTTACTTCTTCTTCTTCTTTCGTTATTATTCTCCTGTCCTTCACCCCATAGATACACATCATTTCATTAATTCGGCCATATTGCAGCTTCGCATCGATTTAACTTCAAACTCCCCTTCAGTAGCAAAAAATGATATAGTAAGTGGCTATACCCACGGGTATTCTGCGGTGTCCCATGGCGCAAATAAATCACATGCGCTCGTATAACGCCATAGGGATTTTCTTTTCTCTTTGTTTGTATTTTTTTTTACTTCTCTCTCTCTCTCTCTCTCTTATGCACCCCCATTTTCATAATTTATCTCATCCGTAACTGTAATCTATAATATGAAGCAGAACCGTGCGATTAGACGTTTGAGTTAGAGTTATAATACATATTTTTTGGTCACAAAAAAAATATATATATATATATATATATATATATATATATATATATATATATATATATATATATATATATATATATATATATATATATATATTTGATTTCATCAAGTGAAGATAAAATTTGAAACGATCTCTACACGCATTATACATACTCTATCGAATTGGTGACTGTACGGGCTTGGTGATTATCCTTTATATCGACAGTAGCACATACCGACTAGATTCGCTTTTATGACGTCATAATGAGGCAGCAATCAACAGCATTGTCGACATAATTCCGTGCGGCCGTTGTCTCACTTAATCCGAGCTCTCCTCGCGTATTGTTCGCGGTGTTCCTTTCATCCGACAAAGTTCTCAATCAAAAATCAAGTCGCGGTAGCCTGCAGCACGTTCCTCAAGAAATGAAGTTGAATAGGAACTTCCTACTTCCCTCGTTCTACTTTGATTCGGTATTTTCTATTGGCACTAACAGTGATTGCCAATTGTTTTTTTTTTTTTTTTTTTTCTGTTTTGTTTTGTGTTACCTTTCTTTTATTTAATTTTTTTTTTTTTTTTTCGCGCCAAGTACAAGACACGCGCGCGATTCCAACGCGAATCTTGGAAACAGCGCGAAATTGGATCACCCGCCTGTTTTCTTTTATTCTCTCATTTCTCTTCTCTATTTCACACAGAATGTCGATCGGTATACTGGGTACGCTCTTTTCAATCTCTCTTACAAGCCTTTCTCTCACTCTCATTCTCCTTATGACTTGCTTACAGACCGTACAACTCACAGAGCTCGAGACTCATTCTAAAACGTGAGTACAATACGCCCGTATATCCGCAACCCTATCAGCTGACAAGCATTGCGCAAAGTTTTTCACCGTGCTAAAGGTCCAGTGTGATAAAACTATGTGAAAAATAATTCGATCATAATTCTATTCGAATTCAATACCGCAACAGCCAATTATTAATACATTTACCGAGCCAAACATCGCATGATTAAATTCGGCGACAATTGTTTGAACAAAAATATTTCTTTTCAATATAGTATTGCGATTTTGTCGATAAACGTTTGAAGAATCATCCGGTCTCTTTCAATGGATCCAAATTCCTGTAGCTAAATAACTATTTTTTGCCTTTAAACGACAGCTTTTTTTTTAATCCAACTTTGTCGAGATTTGAACCAAGTATACTTGTCTGATGATTTTTTTTTTTTTTTCGAACCCCGGTATGTATAGTTTTTATTAATTTTTTAAAATATTTTTTGTTGAATCGTGTATTCCAATGCTTGAAATTTAGGTTTTTTTTGTATATAATATATAACTCAGAATTATTATTCTAATTAGAATACCATAAGCCTCGAAGATATTATTCGATAATTTAAAGAAAAAAGATTAAACCTTATTCGAGTTCAAAAGATAAGTTTTTTTCTTTTGGTATGTTTTACATTACATGTAATTACTTTTTCCAACTTTCAAATTTCGATAAGCATTAAATAGTAAAATCATCCCGAATCGTGAATAAATTTACGTTGTCCCAATCCTAAAGTCGTTTCGCCTTGATATCTCGAGGTCGTTAATTAATATCGGTATCAATTATAATTACCCATAGATCGAACAAAAATATATGTAATAATGACTCGAACACAATCTAAGAGTCCAAGGTACCTATATAGGTACAATAAGTCAAACACGTAGCTTGACCGAGGGGACTATCCCGACTCGGGGTTGAATCAAGTATACATATAGGCATATATATATATATATATTTTTTTTTCAAACACACACTGGCTACTGGACGAATAGGTATATATAGGTAGGTATACTACGCGGTATAGACGAAGCAGGTAAAAAGGCCCTACAGCTGTCTGACAGCTGCGAACTGCCGGGCCTTGCATCGGCAGCGTACTTTGGCCGTCTCTCTGTCTCACAAATAAAAAAAGAGAGAGAAAGAGGGAATGAGAAAAAGAGAAAGAGAGAGAAAGAGAGAAAGAGAGAGAGCTACGGCGAGTTCACGGTGAGCTGACACGACCGCGGCAGGGAGAAATGCATTTTATACACGTATATTCGTTATAGATGTATGTATGTGTATATTATAGATACGTGAGCCTACGGCGGCTTGCGCACACGTATGTATGTTGTATATCGTATGTCGTATATATGGTTTAGGTATATATATCGTGTACAATGCGCTATCGTGGATTGTAAGGGCGACCGCTATACGTGTATAACGGAATTAGTGGCGCATCATTTCAACCCTTTCAGCCGCTCCCAAACCCTAAAGCTCGAAGCCCTCTCTCTCTCTCTCTTTCTCTCTCTCCTCCCTCGCGAATCTCGTTATGTCTGTCCGTCATGTCCGACTGTCCCGTTCGTTCTGGTGCGCGCGCGTCAATGTGCCTAGCCAAGCGTAACGGGGCTCTCGAGTGGCAGTTCGTGTTTTTAATTAAAGAAAATTGGATTAAATTTACTCCCGTAGCACTTTTAGCGACATTCGATTATTCGGTGAAAAGTCGTTCATCTTAACGCCCTTTTATCGACAGTCACCAAAGATTCGGCCAATTCGCTATATGTATATAATTCCTGTATATACTTATATACTATATTATAATAAATCGAGTGAATGACTCAGAAATTATTTAGACCCAAAGCCACGCCACGCCACTGTATACGTCACTCACGTCTATTCCGATATCTCCTAAGTTATGTCAATTTTTTTCTTAATTTTGAATAATTTTTTTTTTTTTTTTTTAATGATTTTTAGTTTGATATTTTCTTCAATTGGTCTCATTATACGTACAATTATCGTTATCGTGATTATATCAATCGATCAAAGGCTGCAACGTTATATTATAATTGTGTATATACATTAACGCTGCACGCGTGTGTATAATATAATTGATCGTAAAAATACGATTAAATATTTATATACGTTTACTAAGTACTTGTATCAACTGCACGCGTGTTACCAACCAATTACAACATTTTATAATGTCGGTATATAATATCTACTTCGTATATAGTATGTAGTAGGTAACAATATACATACGCAAAGTACGTTGTATCTATTGTTGTATCGTTGTAGGTATATCTACCTATACGTATATGGTATATAGGTAAATGTGTATATACATATATATAATAAAGATCACGGGAAGCCGGATAAAAATAATCTTAGGTACCTACTAGATTTACGATATCGATTTTGTAGTGCAAGTTGCGCGTGCCAAAGATATATCGCCGCTTTGCACGGGCGTGAGTCACGAATTAATCTATATTATAATATATATATATATATATATATATATATATATATATATATATATATATATATATATATATATATATATATATATATATATATATATATATATATATATATATATATATATATATATATATATATATAAAGGTATATATATATATATGGTATATGTGTATCTATGTATATCGTATGTGCGGGACACGGTTGGCTCTCGTATCGTTCACGCACGCATCACTCCAACTTTATAGATATCCATTTCCTGTCCTAAGTTCGAGAAATTTTATATACCTATATACGCTCAAGGTTCTGCACGTGTAATGTACGTTCACGTGCATTACGCCGAATACAAAATAATATATATATATATATATGAGAATTCGAAACTGAATTCTTACTCCGTAGACCAGCAGACGGTAAAATGTATAACAACCTCGTGAAATATCGAGATGAAGATCAACGGTGGTGGATATTCCACACTTTTCCAGGTATAAAAAACGACTTTAAAATATCCGAAAGCTTTCTATATACCTAGTATACATAGTATAGGTTAGACGACAAAATTTCATCATTCAATGCTATTTTTAAAAAATCTTGAACTTTGCAAGGAAAAAAAATAAAAAAAAAAAAAAATACTACAATAGCGAAACCGAGCTCACATAATGAATACGTAGGTATAATAGGCAGGTATATATATTTGACAATACCTATATATGCTACAGGTACATACATACATACATACAATCTGGGTTCTTCGTTTTCAAGACTTTTCATATGGAAAAAAACGAAAAAAAAAAAAAAACTGTTACTTATGGCGAATACAATGACTTCGGACGTCTGAATATTAAAGGTAGGTACTACTGAAAATTTTTATACAGTATACCTGCAGTTATTTTTAATTTTTTTTTGGTCTTCTTTTACGATGATTATTCAACTTTGAATTGAATGATTCGTATGAGAATTTGAAGTATTTTATTTTTTATATCATCAAAACACAATTTCACGGTTTCATTTGGGAGAGAAAATAAAAAGAAAATAAAATTGGGAAAAACAAATATATATAAAACGTTGTAATAAAATGCGAAAAAGGTCACAATTACGACTACTTGGAAAGAATTTTTTTCACCAATTTACAGGTTACAATAAATCCGTAACATATACGGTGTAATAATAGCAGCTCTTGTAACTATAATAAACTACAGCAAACCTGTTTGAAAACGCTTGCAGAATGGTGATAATTTCGCATTTCGTATTTCGAATTTCACATTTCGTATTGAGCATTTTGCATTTTGCATTTTGCATTTTTCAGTTATGATTGCACGTTCCGCGCATAGATGACGTGTTTCTACCGTGTTATTAAACGCACGTAAGCCACATGTTTCCCCTTGCAGTATAACCCCGCAATTCGGTATATATATATATATATATATATATATACCTATGATATATATGTATGTATAATAAACATACCGTATATAAATATATATGTATATACATATCTGCTATATATACGCAAAACAGTTGAATAATGGAAATTTCAACGTCAAGTTTTATTCACCGACACGAGGCCAATCAACTGTCTACCATCGGGTTTCTTGATGAGACGGTAATTAAAATTCGGATATAAATTCCACCCAACTTATTATTATACCCATAGGAATTATATTATACCTGTTATATAGGTATATATATACCATATTATTATTTCAAAACACACATTTTGTACATCTCTTTATAGGTTTATACCTACTACAGCACGGGTTCACCAGCTCTCGCCCTTCATCTCTCATCCCATCCCTGCACCACGCAATAACGCGATAACCCCATTGGCTTTAGCCAAACAGCGTTAAAAAAAAAAAAAAAAAAAAAAAAAAAAGCCCGAAAACAAGAAAAACAAAAGAACAACTAAAACAAAAACACGGTACAGGTACCACTTTCCCTGCATCCTTCGTACCTAAGGATATACAAACTACGTGATCGACAACATAGGATATACCTATTGTATACCCTATAACATACTGATATCTCTTCGGTGATTCAGATGAATGTACAGGCACGTACGCGTCCGCTTATACTTACACGCGGCGTTCATGTCACTCGGATATATCAGTAAGTATGGCTTCAAAGCGGAATAGAACGTGCGCACGCCTAATCAATTCAAGTATAGATATATACATGTACATGTATATACTGCATCTATCTAGCTATCGTACAAACTTTAACCATACACGTAGTTGGATATAGATATATGTATGTATGTACATACATGGGTAAGAAAAATATACTTTGATGTCTATAAGATCCATAGCTTTGAAAACTGAATAGTGGAATACAAAAATATAAAATTTCGTTTCGTTTCGGAGATAGGTGGAATGACGCATCGTAAAATTGACTATAAAAAAAAGAAAAAAAAAAAGCGAAAACAAAACGAAAAATAAAAAATCTTCTCTCTCATAACAATATTTTTTCCTTGTTTTATTTTATTTCTCTACCCTCTGTCGATGAACTGAACAACATATGTAGTGCGTGATAGGAAAAAAAAAATATTAGAATAATTATCTGCGTGTAAAACGATACAAAAACTTTATCCACTATCTGTAGGTACATATGAGTATATACATGACGTCGCGTATATACTTATATAAGATAAAATATTGAAATCCTAATAATACGGAATACAAGAAAAAAAAAACAGAGCAAAATAAAAAAGAAAGAAAAAAAAAAAAAAAACTAATAGTAATAACAATTATAATGAAATTGAAGAATAAAAATTTTCCATTTTTATGTAAATTTTTTTTTTCTCCTATATATTTTTTTTTTAATGTTTCCCATACATCTACGCGATGCCTGCAGCTAGGAGGCAGTGTGGCGTGTTACAGCCACGATGCTACACCTAGGACGGTTGGGTCGATTGCCAACGACCAACGCATTTCTGAGCGCGTGACTGTGATATATATATATATATATATATATATATATATATATATATATATATATATATATATATATATATATATATATATATATATATATATATATGTGTGTGTGTGTGTGTGTGTGTGTGTGTGTGTGTGTGTGTGTGTGTGTGTGTGTGTGTGTATATACGTATATATGTATATATATATATATATATATATATATACTTATACAAAAGATATATATATGTGTGTGTGTATGTATGTACGTACGTATGTATGCATAAAGTAATAGGTGTGGGTGCGAGTCGCGTCGTCGTCGTCGTTGGCCTGGGCGTGTTGGTGTGTGCGGGGAGGCTGTGACTCATCCTGTGGGAGAGAGAGTCCTGTTCCCGTGGCAGGAAGCAGCGAGTGGGGGCGGGGATCGATATATCGACTGACGAAACTGCTTCTGCCGTCGACAGAAACTGCGTACCCGGGCGCACGGCTTCGAGGGATAGAAACTGGGAAGCAGCTATATACGAGGAGTTAAACGGACCGATTGCACTCTACAAAATTTAACGAACAATTATTTAAAAACACTGCAACTATTATAATAGCGAAACCGTGAGTTTTCGTAGATTTTTGCTCCTCTTCACTTCCGTATTTAAAAAAACGCCCGATTTTCGACTTCAATTTAATGTACAAGTCAGTATTTTATACTTACTCACACTTTTCTTCATCGTTTATATTATAGTTTTAAAAAATTTACTAGACGAAACCTTGACTACACTTTTCATGAACGATAATTACAGGAAAAAGGAGTATGATATACCCAACGGAATTTTATTCCTGGTTAATGTGGTTATTGATATTTACAACATTGACCGTGAAAAACGAAAAAAAATTTTTTTAAATCGTTGAGGACCGAGGAGAGAGATTCGACTGACAAATAAAAGCGATTAATTTATTACGAATACATTTGAGGACGTCTGCTTGCCCTGACCGATCATCAACGCTGTTCATTTTATACATTCTCGTATATCTTTATATTTGTTTTTTTTATTTATCTACCGTTATCAAACTCGTTTACCTGTACGATATACAAATCGATAGGTAATACGTATTTTAATTGAGAGAATAAAAGAAGCTTATATAGGAAAACAGGAACAAAATATTTACACACGCGATTCAATCGCAACTTATTTACCAAGATGAATAATTATGCATGTGTCGTTAATTGTTAAATCAGAATAGCGTAAAACTTGACAACGATGAAAAAATTAGAGAAAAAAAAGACTAACGATAAATTTTATTAAAAAACAAAAGGAAATAAATATCTTATTCATGGTAAAAAAATGATAGTGAAAGAGTGTGAAAACCGTCAGAAAAACTACTCATCAACTTCACAAAGTACCTCAATCACGGTCGAATTTAGGTTTCATTGATGATGAGTCACAGTGAGTTTCTGGATTTGATTTGTCACACACAAAAAAAAACAGAAAAAAAATTGTGGTCGAGAATACTATGGTGACGGAAATGATATTGCTCATTCGTGATACGTATAGTTTGTGTATAGTAAAGTATGAGCATACATAAATTTAAATATATTTTATGCAATGTATAGATACAGGCTTTTTACAATATAAGATAATGATTTGATGATCGGTAATTAATTAAAACCAAAGTTTTACGATAAATGAAAATTCTTACATCATTATATTTACTATATATTTGTACATAATTATATTGTTCATTCAAATCTTGACTTATAATTCACGAAGTTAAGTCGATCGTTCACGGTATCTACTTCCCTGTTAAACAAACTTACACGCATATATCTCTTATTGAAAGTATAACCCTACTGCACTGTGCATATTCTTGAGGGAGTTATTCTCTGCGTATACGAAATCCCTTTGATCTCTTTCAGTCATAATAGCATGTATCAATGTGTTCGTAACTAAATTGCTTAAAAAAAAAAAAATAATAAAAAAATAAGTACACATCTAACATCTACATACGTCTATAGTGTACTTTAATTTAAAGTGAAAAAACCGCAAACGCATCACCGCCTAAAGGCACGGGCCAGCTCACCGAGCACGTATATAGGTATATAGTGATAGGAGTATACGCTGCATCAATGAAACTGTTTACTATCTATGGTAGACTTTATCAATGACTTAGGAGATAACGTATGACCCAGCGCGTATGCATACGTAGTACGTGCTTCCGATTTAAATTATGATGAACTTTTTTGGGGTCTGATGAAAATTTTTTGTTAGTTTTACCTAATTTTTTTTTTTTTTTTAAACAATTCCAAGCCCCCAACGTATATATATATATATATATATATATATATATATATATATATATATATATATATATATATATATATATATATATATATATATATATATATATATATATATATATATATATATAGTATATACATATGTATATATGAATGTATATTATGTATAAACACATCTGCGTAACGTCGCTTTTAACGCGGGTATATAAACGCCTAGTTTAATTTAACCAATAGGACGGTATGTCATGTGACACGTATTGTAGGGGCCTAGAAGCTGCACATCACCCTAGATCTAGGCTACAACACGAAACGTAGTCAACGCGTAGCGTACCTACCTATACCTATACCCAGAAATACAAAATACGTTAGATAACGAGATAAGCAGCGGCTTCGGTTGGTACGCACCGAAAGCTTTAAGCCTTAGGCCTTAAACCGTAACGAAGTTACGCCGAAGCTCAGCTAAGCTCTGCTATAAGGTGGGTCATCCATACCCCCATACCAGCGTTACACTTCATCGTGTATAAAACGGTTTTAAACTTCGTCTAAGATATGTGAAAATAAAAACTTTTGATATAGAACTAAATTCAAATATCGTGGAAATATGTACTACATATTATTACAGTAGAAATAATTTAGTTTTTTTATACATGCAAGCTCCAATATAAACAGTTAAAGATACTTATACTGATTTAAAAAAATGTCAGCTTTATGGATACCTAGATGGAAACAATAGTTTAAACTGAAATTCAAACAGTAGTCCCTATTTAATCTCCAAAATGAAAAGGATATTCCATACGTTAAATCAGATTGCTGAACAATTCTATAACGTTGCGAAATACGAGCCTAAAAATCTGGGTCATAAATCCCTCTCCCCCTCCCCCTCTCCCTTGCCCTCTCTCTCTCTCTCTCTCTCTCTCTCTCTCTTTCTCTCTGTACATATAGGTATAAACATTATGCCTAGTATATAGCTGTATAGAGTACCTATATACCTACAGCGAGATTTCTGCTCTATGCATATGGTAATGCCGAAACATCTGTCACTACAAGAGAATTTATTCGTATATTGATAGCGGGTCTAATCGTGAAACTACGTTAAAGCTTTTAAACAAATAGATTTAAACTAAAGGGTTTGAGTTATTCCTGAAAAATCTTGGGTCATATAAAACGTTACAATTTTTATACGAATAATTCTAATCGAAAAGTGAGAATGTAATTTTATATATTATCACTTTCTGATAATGATCGGTAATCTTTGTCAGATTCTTTTCGATTTTACCTAGGGGAGGATTTAAAAATTTGATGGACTCGATCGGCGTCTAACAGCGGTAAAAGCAGATTTTACACTTCGTTGCAAAACCTAACATACATACACGTAGATGTATATATGTATATATATGTATGATATATAGATATAGATGTGTGTACTTATAGGACTGACTGTGTATAACTATATACGTACAGTGCTGTCGAATTTTACTTACGTGATTTTGCTGTCACAGCTCGAAGACCCGGAGTTCCGCGTTCGGAAAATCAAATTTTCCTCTTCCCTGAGGGCGAAACCTTTTACCCGTAAAGCGGGGGATTGCGGATCGCGAAATATTTCGGTACGCTTACGGGGCGGAGAGAGAAAGAGAGAGAGTAGAGGCGCGGAGAGGAAGTGGACCAAATTATTGTACTTCCGGCGGGATTCTGAACCCACCAACGAATTTCTCTTTTCTGTGAAATAATTTATAACGCGTGACAAAAGTTTTATGTTGCATTTTTTTTTTTTTTTTATGTTTTTTACTACCCGAATAATTACGGTTTGTTTTTACGAACACCCGAACAGAGTCATTCATGGCGGAAAGGAAGGGAGGGGGGAAAGCGTCGTTTGCTTTCGAACACAGTTCTCCATCGTTACGTTTTTTTCTGTCTTGCAGAATTTATTTTATTTTTTGTTTTGTTTGGTTCATTTCTCGGATTATATATATCTTCAACGATTTCGCTTCTCTATTTCCTCGTTAAATTGAAATACTTTAAACTGATTAAGCCTTGGGCCTTCTCTCGGTGATCCTACTGCAGACAAACGATTGTGCAAAAGTGCAAGACTTATACCGGAGGCCGTAGAAACTCTTCTCAATTTCTCGATAAATCGAAATGGAGAAGCCAAAAAACAGGAATTTACTTCAGGCCTACAGTTACCTACCAACCACTAGCTCAGGGTACCCTCGGTTGCAAAACTTTTCTCAATTCCTTATATACAAGTACCTACATACATACATGTTATATATGTATAACGCGAGCATTCTATATGCACGGACCTATTTCACAAAAGTTCTTAACTTTTTTTCCACATGAGTATAAGGTGTGTATCTTTTAACGTGCAGATACATCTACGGAAGTCAGGTATCACTATAGATACATGTATACGCTGTCGAAGACAATGCCACGATGTGAGAAAGAAAGAGGGAGAGAGACAGAGAGAAACCAACTGATAAAGAAAACGCAAAGTCAAAGTCAAAGTCAAAGCTATGTTTTACGGAACTATAAAATGCGGATATCATCCGTATAAATATAAGTGCGAAAAAGAAAGAATTCTTTCGTCAGACTGTACGCATCTCCCGACAGTTTAAGCGTTACTTTCGGATACTACTTTTCGGTTAAGTTTATTCAGGTTCTGATAACCGACCGATAAGACGACGCAACGTTAGCTTCAGGGTTATCAAGCCATAGGCCAACCAACTTCGGGTTATGTGCTAAAGGAAAATAGAAATTATCCGACTCTGGTGTTATAGTCTCAAACAACGTGACGTAGAAATTTGAATAAATATTTTCACGACCATTATATTGCAAGTGCATTTCATTTTTTAGGTTTTCAAATCAATTCCTCAAAAAAATTTTTAAAAAATAAAAAATACAAAACAATATATCCAAGTCTTTAATTTTTGTTTCGCATCCAATCATCGCCGTGCTGCCGCATCCCTCGAATCTATTTTTTCCAACCCAAGATTAGAAACCTCCAAACTCCTTACGGACTTTCCAAAAATTTTTAACTAGGTTGACTATCATCGTATTTTCATTCAAAATAAAAAAAAAAACAGTTTCTGTCTTATTCTTTCTTTTAATCTAAAGTATAACTTTATGACGAAAAAAAAGAATAAAAAAAAATCGCATAAACAAGTTCGAAAAAGCTGATTAGAATGCTGAAAATTTAATCATATTAAAACATGTTACACACATACGATCTAAACAGACTATAAAATTTCTTCTTATCATATATTCATGGAAAATAAGATCTTATTTAAAGTACATATTATATTCTTGTCAGATTATAGACTATAAAAGATATGAAATAATATTTCATGTACGATATCATAGGTATTATAAAAAAATTTCGTCAATGATATATATACATATATATATAGTTATGTATGTACCAAGATAATAGCAAATTTTCAGCCGTTTATATCTACATCCACAATAATTTAATTTCAAACAGATAATTTGGTTACAAACAAAAACGGAAAAAAAAAAAATTCTAAAGTTTAGAATGATACAATTTTTCATCATTTTCTTTTTCTTTTTTTTTTTCTTTCTAAAGAATAAAAATTTTTAATCTTTAGCAATAACGTGCAGTTACTTTCTTTCATTAAAATTTACTTACATCAACGATTTTTTTTTTTTGTTTCTTATTTATCTCAGACTATAGTAGAAAAAAAAAGAAAAAATGAAAAAATAAGAAAAAAATCGAAAAGAAAAACTCTCGCGATCGTTTCGTGCGTGTTATTTAAATGGAAAATGGAAAAAGAAAGAAAAAATAAATAAATAAATAAAACAGAAAAAACCGATAAGTCGATTGAAAAATCTCTTAGAAATTTTCTGCCTGAGCCCCAGATATCTCCCGAGGTTTTAATCTTAGACTATATAGTAACAACGAAATTTCAGGGGTTCAAAGTAGTGAAAAGAAACGAAAAAGGATTACCAATACTTCTTCTTTTCTTGTTTTTATTTTTTATTTTTTGTTCATTTTTTTTTCTCCACTACCCCATTCCCCGACGTTGTCACACGTTCACGATCACGCACCCGTCTTTAGAAATACCTACGTATGATGTGTACCCCAAACTTGTTCAAAAATAATTTTTTTTTTTTTCTTTGTACAATTTCTTCGTTAATTAATTAATTATTTTCGCGCCACAACGACTGTCGAAGGGTAGCAAAAAAAAAAAACAAAAACAAAATCAAAAAAAAAATAAATAAAATCAAAAAATAAAATCAAAAAACAAAACGAAAAAATGGAGAAATTTTCAACAGAGGCAGTAGGATTTTTTTTTGTTTTTGTAACGAGGTATTATAAAATGGCCGCGTCCTAACCTACCCTAAGCTCAGAATGGGAGGACCCAATTCACGCACGTGTGTCCCCTTTGCCCGCTTTCGTTGGCTCGTCGTTTGTTGGTTCGTATATGCATACACGGGAGTAAGCCTGTGGGGAAAGTTGTGCCATTGGTTGAGCCTACAGAGGGGTGGCAGGCGATCGAATGAACCGGAGGCAAACCAGCCCTGGCTGGCACTGGGTGGCTGTAGCCGTGGCTGTGGCTGTGGCTGTACCACAGCCAGAGGCAGTAGCAGCATCAGCAGCAGCACCAGCACCAGCAGCAGCAGCGTCCTGCTTTTCTGCCTGTTCTCATGCCCCATGCCCCATGCCCCATGCCCATGCCCGTGCCCGTGCCCATGCCCATGCCCGGCTGCGTGAAAATTATTCGAGAATCCGGCAATTGGGAAATTCCGTGAAATTGGGGTGAAAATTACTAGGCTATGCTTTAAATTTTACTCGCTACCACCCAGCTCCTATCTACCGCCAGCACGCGCCTTTTCCATCTCTCTTTCTCTATCTCTCTCTTTCTCTCTCTAATAAACGTTCTTTTTTACGCGGAATGGTTCGTTGTCCGTGCAACGACCGCCGTTTTTCTGTTTCCCCGTGTTCTCTCGCCCCGTCGGACCCATTCCTTGATTCCAATCTCTAACACGCGGGCTAGAGGTGGTTGGGTGGATGGATGAGTAGGTAGGTAGGTAGATACACAGATCATACAACTCTGACTCAAACAACAATGCGACGACACTACAGTACGTCAATCTGCAGCAAATGAACCAGCGCAAGAAAAAAGAAAAAAAAAATGAACTGGATACAAAATATCCTCAAAAACGTAATAAGAAATGAAATAATATAACAATCACGATCAACCAAAATATCGATCAAATTTAATTAATGTTGACGAACAAAAAAAAAAAAAGAATTTCTAATCTAAGATATTTAAATTAATCATTCTTAAATAAAACTTTAGGCCAAACCAACGTGAACGTGAATCGATACATATACTTGATCGATAAATGTAATTAGAAAAAATGTGATCTACTCAAATGAATTAATGTATGTATACATGAAATTTAAATTTATGTAAACAATTTTTGAATTCAGTATAAGATAGTATATTCGAAAGTTGTGTACCTATACCTATATACATATATGTATATCTGCATATCTATATCAAAATATATCCATGTATAAAAATATAAATATCTTTATATGTGTTATATATGTAGGTATACCTTTAAAAGAAAAACATAAAAGAGATGGTACGAGAAGTATCACGGGTTAGAAGCAGGCAGGTTGCCCCGCGTATAAGCGGCAGGTGTTCGTACGCGGCAAACCGCGGAAAGTCTTCGCCCAAAGGAGAAACGAGAAGAGGTAAAGAGTAGAAGGATAGAAAGAGAGAGAAAGAGAGAAAGAGAAAGTGGAAGAGAGGAAGGAAGTCAGGAAGAGGCTTTCCCTCGGGATAAAGAGGGTGTTAAGTCGGGGAGGGATGAGGGCTTGTTGTGACGGCGAGTCAGCCTATATACCTTCGTGTTCAGCCCCAGTCGTTCATCTATCATCCGAAACTCCTTTCTCTGCTTTATTCCCGCTTCATTCCCGCTCAATTCTATCTCCATTTCAGCACCTTCTTTACTGTACATACTATAGAGCTATTACTATCCTGCACTCTTCGCAGTGTTACATTTACTGTACAAATACGTAGGTACCTCTCCACGCTGATTATAGTGAAACTATAACACATATATATATATGTATATATACTTAAGAAACTTTTTTTTTTTTTTTTGCAAAGTTAAAAACGAAAAATTTTATGATCACTTTCTTATCAGCTACAGATTTATGACAAGATTATGACGATATTTGGGCATGGGTACGTATGTATGTATGTACGTACATAGCTGTTATGTACGGATGTGTCACTGTAAGTAGTGAAGAAGTTGGTCCATGAATAGTTGAACATTAGTTTCGTTTTTACAGTTTTTTTTTTCTTTTTCTTTTTTTTTTCAGACAAACAAATCAATTATGCTCTGTATTACGCGCGTTCTATATCGTGTATTGACCTATGAGTCACTCGCGAGCCATGGCTCCTATGAATATACGTATACGTATAGATACATAGATATTATACGTATAGGTATGCATAGTAACGTATGTACATACAATACGTTACATACACATACCGCGCAATAAGCGGAAGATAAATAAACTGAAAAAATTGAGGAAAGGCTAGTCTGTTGCGTAATCCGTAAATATCGAATATGTTGCGTATATGTATAGTTGCCGCGTGCAGAAACTAGATCGTGTAAAAAATAAAATATATATCTTATATATTTTCGTATAAGAAACTATACCTATATATATATATATATATATATACATATTATATATGTATACAGAATCATTGATTTTCACGAAACTAAAGCTGAAGCTGAAGCTGAAGCTGAAGCTGAAGCTGAAGCTGAAACTGAAAACGATAACCGGCGCAATGAAAAATACAACCGAAAACCAACGAGAAATGAAACGCTTTTCTTCTCTGCAGCACCTTTACTTTCAAGTATCATGGTGCAGGATTCTCTCCTCTGCGAAACGACCGACCAATCGACCAATCGACGTCATATCCGAGTGAGAGAGAGAGAGAGAGAGAAAGAGAGATAGAGAGTGAGTAAGAGAAAGTGGGGAGAGAGACTCGAGGGAAAGGGGGGAGCCAGAGTGCGGTGTGGGAGAGGAGCGAGACATCATCTCAAATTGCCAATAATCAATAGTACAGCCGTAGTTCCCAAACAACGCTGACAGAGAAAAAGGGAAAAAAAAGGTAGAAAAAAAAACAAATACACACACACACGCATAGTGCAGAATATTGTGACCCGGTAGTAACTTGCTTCTATATATTGCGACGTATCATCCTATACACCATATTTATCTGTATACGAATATAAATGTGAGCAGAATTTTATGTTTTTTATATTATACAGAGAAAAGAAGAGTCACGTTTCGGCGGTAGATGCAGGGTAAAAATTGAAATGAAATCGTTGAACGTGGTACATACATTCGGCGTGTACTATATTCGAGGAGAATATTGTTCAAAATAAAAAAAAAAAAAACAAATAAAAAACGAAAAGAAAATAATGAAAAAAAAACGAAAATATAAGAGAAAAATGAAAATACATTTTTTTCCGATAATTTAACACAGTGTATGGTATAGATTGTAGTTTACATAGCATAATTATACATATATCTATATACATATACATGTACAATATTCATCTATTATATACCCTATCTACCACAATATGACGTATATATTCGATTATAATAAATATATATAATTTTTAAACAATAAGTTCGATTGTACTGAATTAATCGACTTTCATATCAGCTTGAAGAGAAAATATGAAAATAAATATAATACTATAGATATATTTATAAAATATAGACGATATATAAACGGGAAAACAAGCGATGAGTACGTTCGATTCTCATATATGCCGCAAGAGTTGAGTAGCAAGTGGTGGAGGGAGAGATTGGGTGACCTACGGAACAGGCCGTGAACTTGCCTGGACGATAAGATCCCTCGAACTGTTTACGAGCAGCTAACGAGTAACGCGCTACTGTTCTATGAAGCGTTGAAACCATCAGTGAGTTATAATTTTATAATAATTGTATATGAATTAGAAAGTCTTGTGTATAGAATTCGATGGTAGGGGGAATAAACTACTGAAAGAATCTTGGTTACAGAAAGAAAAAAAAAAAAACTAAAAAAAAAAAAAAACATTAACACAATTTGATAGAAAAAGAGGCGAAAAATAAAATGAAAAACCAAAACGTTAAAAAAAAAAATGAAAAATAAAACAAAAATGAATAAATACATACAGAATTTTAATCCCCGCACATACAGTCGCACGTTATACAAAACCCTTCGCTTCTATACATACATGTATGTATATATATGCACCCAAAATCCACGGGTGTATATGTAGGTATAGTTACAGCCAACACCCTTCGATTCAATGTCGACGCAATAATAAACCACCACCGCGTTATCTGTATTTCTGTATTTCCCTCTGGGATTCTCGCCACATTCAGGCCAAGTTCAGGCTATATATACATATATAAATACATACACTCCCACTTACACATAGATATATGCAGCCAGGCAGCGCTCTGCTCTGCTCTGCTCTGCTATCCTCTGCTCTGTACCGCGACTGTAAAACAACGCGTACCTAACTACCTACCTTCCTCTCTCTACCCATCGCGGTGTTGGCTCATCCGCAAACACACATAGCGTGTCGCGTCGCGCCGCGTCGTACCGCGTTAAATAACTGCCCCCAAACTGTAATGTCTCTCTACACTCATAGGTGTAGGTGAATTTTGTGTATATGTATTTTATACACCTATATGTATACATATACCTACATGGTTTGCTTACCGATCAAGGGAATGTAGAGTGTAGAAATGTATATGTATAGATATACATATATAGGTATATATAACGTAGGACGCTACGCAGATATTAGTTATTACGCATCCAGTTTACCGAAGCTTTAGCGCTAGAGCGAGAACGAGGGTTTCGTGCTTTCACATTCGCCTCGCTCTCTAGCGCGGTGAATATTTGATCGTCTCCTCGTTTGCCGTGCGCGTGCGATCCTAACGACTGGAAAACTGGGTCTTCGAGGGTTAACTACACGCCTCCCCCTGCCTCTTCTCCAGCTCAGTACCTACTACTACTACTACTACTATTACTACTACTAATACTAGTTGTAGCGGCAGACGTTTTGCAAAAATTCTCTATATAAAAAGAGATAGAAACGCGAATAAACCGTTTGATTATATAGAAAAATATGAATGAAAGTGAATTATTTAAGTTCTTATAATTTTTGTTTTCCACTCACCTTTTTCTCCGTCAGTTTTTCACAACGTCTCATTTTGCAAATTTGATGACTCTTGTCGTTCCTGCACGGCGCGCAATCACCGCAGTTGTCTTTCCTCTGACACCCTATGCACTCGCCGCATCGTTTCCTCTTCTTTTTAGCCGGTTTATCGCCCAGACCCCCCTCGCTATCTCCGTCACCCAAACCACCGCTCATATGATGTTGTCCGCGATTCGCAGTCGACGAAACTGCCGCTACTTGTCCCGAACTTTCAACGTTCGCTCCGTCCTCTGACTCCATTGAACCGGCGCGAATTTTTCTACGCTCTTTCTTCCTACCGTCAATATTAACGCGCGACGTTGGCGTGTCCAGCACCGTCGACATGGGGTTTTGAAAGTTTGTATGATGGAGCTGCGGGTATTCGGGCTTTACTACCGTCAACACGGTATGATGTGGGTGACCAGGCGGTGGCGGGAAAGCCTGTACAGGGCTAGAACCGAGAAGCTGTATGTGACGTTCGTCAAGTAGCTGTTGTTGCAGAGCAGGAACTTCTCGGGCCTGAACTGGCGCGGGGACCAAAGGATATCCGACTGGTCCGCGATGGGGATGGGTAGGCAGCGGAGTACCGAGTGTATGGAAGCTGGGTAATCCGACTGCCGTAACGGGGGGCGAATGAGATACAGAGGCAGGCGATAGCGGCGTTAACGCTGTAAGCTGAGGTTCGGCTTCACTCGGAGCCGTGAATTGGCTTGCAAAAGACGGCAGCCCTTCGCCACCAGCGTTTTTAGATTCCCATGGCCTGTACTGGCTAGCAAGAACCACCTCGCCACGGGAATCAATTAAACGTCCTGTAAGACCCTCGTAGTAATCCCAAGATGAGGTCAGGCCCAAACCAACGTCCTGTGCGTGTAGGGTTGTCAGTGTTGTCGAGCTGTCCATAGCGCCGTCTGCGAAACTGCTGAAAGGCGGAAGGTGACGAGCTGCTGCGGGGTCCCCCGGGCCGGAATTCGGCGAGGTCGCGGCTACCGGAGGGCTTACCCTCTCGGAGGCGACCTCCTTGGTGACGTCAGCGCTCATCTTCTCCGCCACATCTTCACGGCCATCCCTCCGGACTTCCGGTTTTTTAAAAGGACGCTCTTACAACCTGGTTTACCGCCGGGGTACTAACGAGTACGACTCAAGTTTTGTCATGTGTAACGACATTTGGCCTATTTTTTTGTCGTTGTTGTTGTTTTTCGTGGGTTTTCCTTCTTTCTTTCCTTCTTTTTCTTATTCTTCTTCTGTTATTATTTTATATACTGTATATGAGGGTTATGTTTTATATTTTTATTATTCACTTATAGTTACTTCTATTTACTTTTTTTTTTGTTTTATTCGTGATGTCTTAGTGCATTGGGTGCTGTAATTCATACGGAGATACTTAGCTATACTCTATAGCGTATTTTTTAATTTATTTATTTTTATTTTTATTTTTTATTTTTTTTTTTTATTATTTTTTTTTTCGTGTAAGTATATTAGGGTAGGTAATTTTTGTACTCGTCAGGTTTAGGCTACGCTCTGAAGTAGATCGGTTTGTCTGAAGTATCCTTTTGCGTAATCTTCAATAAACTTGTTTTACTTTTATTATTAATTTATTTTATTTATTTATGTTTTTATTGTATTCTTCTTTTTTTTTTTTTTTTCTTTCGTATAAATTTTATAGTGTGCTCGTTAAAAAAATGTAGGTATTGTACTTACGATTTAAATATAAATTTCCTATTTTTTTATTCTTTTTGTTTTTTGTTTGTTTGTTTTATTTTATTTTGTTTTATTTTTATTTTTTTTAAGTTTTTATCCCTTTAATTACTGAGTATGAAGGACTTGTTCGTTTTTCGTTAAGAGTATTTATTTATTATTTCAATGATTAGTAGAAAATGGTAGTTTCTTTGGTTTACGGTTTAATTATTATTATTCACTTTTCTTTTCGATTTGGCACTGGCGGACTTTTCAGATATATTTTGTACACTAGATAGATAGATACGATACTATAGC